>OW240915.1:84173805-84206788 GCA_933207985.1 Pelobates cultripes
CCTCTTCAGCTCCCTCGCGCGCCACGTACTGATGCCAGAGCCGGAAGATGACGTCATCTTCCGGCTCCTGCATCAGTACGGTGCGCGAGGGAGCTGAAGAGGAAGCACACAGAGAGTGCTCCCTCGCGCGCCAGCCTCTGGGAGGCCCTGAGGTGACCGGCTACTGGGCCCCCCAGGAGAAGAGGCTGGCCCAGTGGGTACATACCGGGGTCGCAGGGCCCCCTACGACCCCGGTATGTACCCACTGAATGTGGGGCCCGGACGACCTGAGCAGTCCGGGCCCCCCAGGACGCCGGGCCCATGACAACCGTTACGGTTGTCATGCCCTGATGGCGGCCCTGTGCGCACGCCTATGTCCTTTAATGTATTAATTTACATATTTAATTAATTTTACGTTTCATCTGTTGATTAACATTGCATTTTCAAGTTTTGTTGGCTAGTCTTTTGATAAAAAAAATGACGTCATCTTCCGGCTCCTGCATCAGTACGGTGCGCGAGGGAGCTGAAGAGGAAGCACACAGAGAGTGCTGCCTCGCGCGCCCACTCGCTGGTTGTCAGCAGGGCCAGCCTCTGGGGGGCCCTGAGGTGACCAGCTGCTGGGCCTACCAGGAGAAGAGGCTGGCCCAGTGGGTACATACCGGGTCGCAGGGCCCCCTGCGACCCCGGTATGTACCCACTGAATGTGGGGCCCGGACGACCTAAGTAGTCCAGGCCCCACCAGGACCGCCGGGCCCATGACAACCGTTACGGTTGTCATGCCCTGATGGCGGCCCTGTGCCCAGGCACACCCTGTGCGCACGCCTATGTCCTTTAACGTATTAATTTACATATTTAATTAATTTTACGTTTCATCTGTTGATTAACATTGCCTTTTTCAGTTTTGTTGGCTAGTCTTTTGATAAAAAAAACATTCACAGTAATAAACGTTTATATATTCTTCTTATACAGCCAAACCAACTATAAATATGCAGGCCACTGCACACCGTGGGCCCATAGAGATGATTTTTTCTTTACTGAGTTACTGTCACATCTGGCTGTAAAGACAGATCCCGTTATTTCCCATCCAGCTTGGCTATTAAGTTGAATATAGTTCTACATTAAGATATTTTTCAACATGATTTATATGTGTCAATATAAATAAATACACGAATAACTATATTGTATGCTTGGACTGGAGTATGTTAAAATACAGTGTACATAAACAAGCATACCTTTAATTAATATCATCAATTAATTTATATGTGCTCCTCTCCTGTTAATTTCTTCATATTCCTGTGTTTCTGGTGACCCAGCAGTCATATTTCATGTATATGTATCTTTCTGGTCTATCACTACCTTCTCTGTGCCGGAATATCACGCAAACAAAAATCAAACATATAATGTGATAAATATGAAATAATTTCCTCTTTTCATCTGTTCCCCACAGGGGTGTCTCCCGCAGAGTTAATTCATATTAATCTATGTCCCAATCTGTTTCTTGTCCAGTAACCAGTGTCACTCTATATGCTTTCCTACCTAGCCTGTTTGATTTGCCTAGTCTGCTACATATGCTTAGGCTAATATACTCGTTTAAAATAATCTATTACTTATCATACCATACTAGCTTAACTCTAAATTCATGACATCCAGGTCTAGCATAAAGTATATGGAAACCTCGCAGTTCGCAACTTTATTTTCATTATTCATTGTTTTTGTGCAACGCGCAATACCCCTAACGTGCTTATATCAATATCTGAAACGCTGCCTGTACTAGGAAATCTTGCAGACATGTTATTATTTACCTATATGCTACTTAATGCATGACTAATTTTTCGTACGTTAACAAAAAAAAATGTGCTGTTACTCGAAATGCCATACTAATGACCACCAAAAATTGTTGTAATTAAGCTTGAGGATGTTGATGTGGCTAGACAAGCCTGTATTGTTGATCTGAGCACAACAAAAATAAAGAATAAAAAAAAAACATGATAACAGCATCAGAACCCCACAAAAATTATATTCCCGAATAGCCCCGATCTGAGTGCACACCATATCTAAAAAGGTGCTCAGATCGGTTCAATAAAACAAATGTTATGTTCGTGCAAAGTTTTGCCCGACCAGCCATGAGGTGGTAGCCCCAAACAGTTCTAGAGAATTGGTCAGGCTGGCCGGTCACTTTCATGAGTTCCATACAAACAACTGACAAACGCATCCCCTGGCTTTTAACCCCTTAAGGACACATGATGGAAATATTCCGTCAAGATTCCCTTTTATTCCAGAAGTTGTGTCCTTAAGGGGTTAAGAAATGAATGCTTTCCTCGTTCGTGTCAAGGTTAATACTCCCCAACACGCAAACCAGGGAACAATAAAGGTGAACACAGATAGACGTATTACCGGACCTTAAAGTGGCTGGACTTAACGTAACAATGAGGGAAGAATAGTCAAACACGCCAAGGTCAGGAATACAGAGATACGGAAAAGCGAAATAGACAGAGCCAAGGTCAGGGAGCCAGAAAAGAGAATAACCGATAAACAAGCCGAAGTCAGGAACCAGAGAAAAGACAACTACTCAGAACGCACTCTCGGGCTATAATAAACCACAACAGGGCAAGGAAGTGATGTCAGAAGGAGGTTAATATAGGGCAAGGTGAATACTGATAGGCAGGGACAGAATTGAAGGAGGTATAAATAGATAGTGGCAATAGGCTACTATCTCTTTAAAATTGGATTCCACGTCACCCCTGCCGGCTACCCTGTGCGCGCGTGCACGTCCGCGGGCGCCCTCCCAAACGCGCGCGTGCGACGCCCGCCAGCGATCCACACCACCCAACAGGAGAGGATGGACTGCGGGACCGGGACGGCGCGGGACACCAGGTATGACAGTTCGGTAGTTTCTGACTCCCGAATGCCGTTCTCCTAGCTGGTGGTTGGGAAGTTCAATGTGCAGGAGTCCAAGTTTCAGCTGAATTCGTGAACTTGTGTAGTCGAAAACAGGTCCACGCCGTTGACGACCATGTACCGCTGCCCGCGTTCGGGAGACAAAATGGCTGCCATTTGTTTGCACACGTGTGTTCATATATACCCAGGGAATGCTTGTTTTGTGGTTAACAGACAGGGGTGGTCGGTGATTACGAGGTGTTAACAAAGGGAACCACACAGAATCTGTTTGGTAACCGAACAGAAGGGAACAATTCCATTTGAATGCAGGGAAACATTAGATGAGACAAAGTATAGTAAAGGGAACACGTACGAGGAGTCCCATCTCCCGTGACAGATTTCATACTCCATTTCTGCAATAACAGTATCTATAACAATGATTGCTGTTTTAAAAACAGTTACCATAGCGTGATTTGTGATGCCAAGGTACCAGTGACCACAATAAAACTAATCACAGTGCAAATAGAAAATTACTGCTGTGCATCACTTGCTTATGGTCTTTTCAAAGTCAAGAACTCATGTTTTCCCAATAATCCCAGAATTCCCAGCTTGACATGTAAATGAGCACAGAGAGCATAATACAGGGAGTGCAGAATTATTAGGCAAGTTGTATTTTTGAGGATTAATTATTATTGAACAACAACCATGTTCTCAATGAACCCAAAAAACTCATTAATATCAAAGCTGAATATTTTTGGAAGTAGTTTTTAGTTTGTTTTTAGTTATAGCTATGTTAGGGGGATATCTGTGTGTGCAGGTGACTATTACTGTGCATAATTATTAGGCAACTTAACAAAAAACAAATATATACCCATTTCAATTATTTATTATTACCAGTGAAACCAATATAACATCTCAACATTCACAAATATACATTTCTGACATTCAAAAACAAAACAAAAACAAATCAGTGACCAATATAGCCACCTTTCTTTGCAAGGACACTCAAAAGCCTGCCATCCATGGATTCTGTCAGTGTTTGATCTGTTCACCATCAACATTGCGTGCAGCAGCAACCACAGCCTCCCAGACACTGTTCAGAGAGGTGTACTGTTTTCCCTCCTTGTAAATCTCACATTTGATGATGGACCACAGGTTCTCAATGGGGTTCAGACCAGGTGAACACTTTTCTACCTCTGTCCACCAGTCCAGCATAGAACTTTTCTACCTCTGTCCACCAGTCCAGCATAGAACTCAGAGCTCCATCAGCTGTTCCATGGCCATTTGAAACAGTCTGATTTTTAAACATACCCAGTCCAGCATAGAACTCAGAGCTCCATCAGCTGTTCCATGGCCATTTGAAACAGTCTGATTTTTAAACATACCCAGTCCAGCATAGAACTCAGAGCTCCATCAGCTGTTCCATGGCCATTTGAAACAGGTAGCCTTCTGGAAGACTGACTTTTCATTATATGTCTACGTACCCTGTTAATTTTTGTTGTATGTGTATGTTTTTATATTTAGTATATATTATTTAGTTTTATTCTTTTCAATGTATACATTTTCATGTCTTTGTAACTATAGCCTGTGCTAATCATGCAAAGTATTTTATCACCTTTGTCTTTGTCCATCATGTTAAAAGTTAGTTTAACCAGCTCAGGCCCATATATCTTTCCTGTTCCTTGTTTAATGGTTTTATTTCCCTACTTAAATACCTCTGTCTTATCTCTGTAATTCTCAATCTTTGCTTTTGTTTTTCCTTAAATGACCTTAAATCAAATGTCCATCTATGCACCCCCCCATCTCTTAGCCCATCTGACCCTAATATACATCTCTCTCCCACAGTCTGATTTTTAAACATACCCAGTCCAGCATAGAACTCAGAGCTCCATCAGCTGTTCCATGGCCATTTGAAACAGGTAGCCTTCTGGAAGACTGACTTTTCATTATATGTCTACGTACCCTGTTAATTTTTGTTGTATGTGTATGTTTTTATATTTAGTATATATTATTTAGTTTTATTCTTTTCAATGTATACATTTTCATGTCTTTGTAACTATAGCCTGTGCTAATCATGCAAAGTATTTTATCACCTTTGTCTTTGTCCATCATGCTAAAAGTTAGTTTAACCAGCTCAGGCCCATATATCTTTCCTGTTCCTTGTTTAATGGTTTTATTTCCCTACTTAAATACCTCTGTCTTATCTCTGTAATTCTCAATCTTTGCTTTTGTTTTTCCTTAAATGACCGTAAATCAAATGTCCATCTATGCACCCCCCCATCTCTTAGCCCATCTGACCCTAATATAAGCATCTTCTCCTCTACAAAGTTCGATTTTAAACATGCCCAGTTCAGCATAGAACTCAGAGCTCATCAGCGTTCCATGGCTATTTGAAACAGGTGCTTCTGGAAGCACTGACTTTTCGGCTATATGCCTACTTACCTGTTAATTTTTGTTGTATGTGTATGTTTTTATATTTAGTATATATTATTTAGTTTTATTTTTTTCAATGTATAAGGCTTTTCATGTTTTGTAAATTATAGCTTCAAAAGTAATCAAGTATTTTAATACCTTGTCTTTTGTTCATCATGTTAAAAGTTGTTTAACCAGCTCTTGTGCCCATATTTTCTGTTCCTTGTTTAATGGTTTTATTTCCTACTTAAAATACCTCTCTGTCTTATTTCTGTAATTTTTACCTTTTGCTTTTTCCTTAAGTGACCTTTAAATCAAATGTCCATCTATGCACCCCCCATCTCTTAGCCCATCTGACCCTAATATACATCTTCTCTCCCACAGTCTGATTTTTAAACATACCCAGTCCAGCATAGAACTCAGAGCTCCATCAGCTGTTCCATGGCCATTTGAAACAGGTAGCCTTCTGGAAGACTGACTTTTCATTATATTTCTACGTACCCTGTTAATTTTGTTGTATGTGTATGTTTTTATATTTAGTATATATTATTTGTTTTATTCTTTTCAATGTATACATTTTCATGTCTTTGTAACTATAGCCTGTGCTAATCATGCAAAGTATTTTATCACCTTTGTCTTTGTCCATCATGTTAAAAGTTAGTTTAACCAGCTCAGGCCCATATATCTTTCCTGTTCCTTGTTTAATGGTTTTATTTCCCTACTTAAATACCTCTGTCTTATCTCTGTAATTCTCAATCTTTGCTTTTGTTTTTCCTTAAATGACCTTAAATCAAATGTCCATCTATGCACCCCCCCATCTCTTAGCCCATCTGACCCTAATATACATCTCTCTCCCACAGTCTGATTTTTAAACATACCCAGTCCAGCATAGAACTCAGAGCTCCATCAGCTGTTCCATGGCCATTTGAAACAGGTAGCCTTCTGGAAGACTGACTTTTCCCTCCCACCCTACCCCTCGCCCACCCACCCCATGGTCATTTTCTCCTTTATAGATAGTCTCCCACACAACTTTCAATCTACTGAAATGACAGGTGCAACCACTGATCAGCACACCCTTTCAATCTCTTAACCCTATAGAACACATACCCTCTCTCACTACAAATAGATATATCACACAATAAAACCATATACTTCTATTTAAAAAAAAAACAAAAAACATTTCTCACAATTTCTGTTTCATTTTCAACTACACACCTCATACCACTAACATGAATCCTAATATAACCATACTGTTATTCTTAATAACCCTTTTCTCAATCCAATTTTGTTCACACCACTACCAGCATAAGCACGCACCTCAAACTGGAACACAAATTATAATACACCATGGCCTGCTCTGTTCCTTTAACTTATCTGCTGAGTGCTGGTGGAGAGTTATAAAAAATAGCCCTCCTACCCCCAACTCACAAAATTATAAATTATCCCATTCACTATATGGCCAAACAAAGATGATGTCCAAATTCCTACTCCTTATGTTACTTACCCTTGCAAATGATGTGGAGTCTAACCCTGGTCCCCCAGCTAATTCTAGTCCTAATCTCCCCACTAAAAAAGGCCTCTCTTTTGTGCACTGCAACATCCGTAGTTTACTCCCTAAACTGGATGCACTGCAAGCCTGGTGTTCCCATTACAAACCAAAAATCATTGTGCTCTCAGAATCATGGTTAACGGCTAAAATACCAGACACCGCCATTGCAATACAGGGTTATTCATGTTTTAGAAATGACAGAGCAAAGAGAGGAGGAGGCATTGTTATTTATGTTGACAATTCCATAAAGTTTACCCCTTTACAAAACCTTAGTCCTCCTGCCATCTTTGATTTCCTTTCTGGCACAATTGAGATCCCGTGCAGTAAATCAATCATTGTTGCAGGAATCTACTGCCCACCTAGCTCCCCTGTGCATTCCCTATCTGACATAGCCCATCTCCTTAGTGAAACCATAGCTCAAAACCCAAAAAGTGAACTGTTGGTCTTTGGAGATTTTAATATTGATTGGCTGAACCCTACTAAAAATAATAGTTCTTGCACGCTGTTTAAGACTTTGCAGCTAACACAATTAATCTCCTCCCCAACTCGCATAAACATTAAAAGCCATAACCATACCCTGCTAGATTGGATTCTCTCCACTTCTCCTGATAGAATCCAGGAGGCTGGTGTTCTCCCAAACACGTTCAGTGATCACTGTTTAGTGTACTGCGTGCGCAAAATAAAGGCTATTAAATCCTCTCCCAAGGTTAAAATAACTAGGTCCTTCAAAAGATTTAATCTTGAATCCTTTTTAAATGACATCAAGAATCTCCCATGGCACAGATTAAACATTATCCCAGATCTAGGCTGTGCTGTTGAATACTTTCAGTCTGAACTCCTACAAATTTGGAATTTGCATGCCCCGCTGCGTAAGGTGAGGGTAAAAGGAGCGCATATGAACTGGATCACAGCTGACCTCATCCAAATGTACCAGTTTCGAGATTCTTTGTGGTCAAAATTTAAGCGTACTGGCTCTATGAATGATCACGGTGCATATAGACAATGGCGAAATATATGCACAAAACAGACAAAACTGGCCAAGGCCCAATATTTCTATGAAAATCTGAACAGTAACATCTCAAACCCTAGAAACTTTTGGAAAGTCATAAATAAACTACAAACTCCCCAATCCACTCCCAACCCTCCACTGTCAAAGTGGGTAACCAAACCCTGCAACTTCCCTTAGATGTAGCAAATGCCTTTAACAATTATTTTGTCGGATGCTCTACTGCCCTGATTGCCAAGCTAATAAATGACACGCATCCTGAAACTACAAACGTGGATCAGGCCCCACTAAATTTGCAAAGGACCAATATAGATAAGTTTAATTTTAGACCTGTACCTGTTAGTGTCATTAAAAAACATCTTAATAATCTGAAAATGAAAAACCAGTCCGGACCTGATCAAATCCCAGCAATGCTGTTGAAGCTCAGTGCGCCGGCAATTGCTAAACCCGTCTCAACTCTAATTAACGAATCATTGGTGTCTGGATACATACCCAAACTCTGGAAGACTGCGAGAGTAGTGCCTATCCATAAAAGTGGTGACACTACTTTGGTTTCTAACTATCGCCCAATATCATTGCTCCCTGTATTGTCAAAAATCTTAGAAAAGTGTGTCCATACGCAACTTTGTGAGTACTACCAACAATTAAACTATCTGACCCCTGATCAATCGGGCTTTCGCCAGAATCACTCCACTACAACTGCCCTCCTAAAAGTTTGCAATGACATTCAAACTGGCATGGAACAAGGAGCCCTAACTGGAGCTATTTTCCTTGATTTTGCTAAGGCCTTTGACACAGTAGACCACGACATTCTACTGCACAAACTCGAAAACTCAGGTATTGGTGATCATTCTTTAAACTGGTTTTGATCGTATGTATCGGATCGTTCACAATATGTGTCCATTTCTGACAGTGACTCCCTCCCTCTCCCGGTCACGTGTGGTGTTCCCCAGGGTTCCATTCTCGGCCCCCTACTATTTACATTATTTATAAATGATCTGCCTAATGTCTGCCAATCCTCAAATGTACACATGTACGCAGATGACACGGTAATCTATGCGAGCAAATCCAATCTACCTCAACTTGAGGCTTTGCTCCAAGACCAGTTTACAGAGGTAGAAAAGTGGATTGCAAAAAACAAACTCTTCCTGAACACTGACAAAACTGTCACAATGATCTTTGGAACGGTACCTAAATTACACAAATTACACAATCCCCACCTATCCATCAAAACAAATTCAAATGGCACACTGACCGCGGTCCACTCTTTCAAATACTTTGGTATGATATTAGACCCCAATCTATCTTTTAGCCTGCACATAGAAAAGCTTGCATCTAAACTTTATCCAAAATTAGGTGCCCTGTACAGAAACAAAGCCTGCCTAAGCCCTACAGTAAAGGAAAAGATTGTACAGCAAATGATGATGCCAATCATTGATTATGGCGATGTAGTATATGCGTCTGCATCGCAATCCCACATTAATAAACTCAACACATTGTATAACTCGTTCTGCAGATTTGTGCTACAATGTAATTACAGGACCCATCATTGTGACATGCTAAAGGAACTAAACTGGCTGTCGCTGGAATCCAGACGCACCCTTCATCTTTCCAGCCTTGTTTTTAAGAGCTTTTCTGGGAAACTCACACCCTACCTGAACAAAATGCTTTCTCCAGCTGTTCCCACTTTCTATAACCTCCGATCCAGTACAAGCACTTTACTTAGTCTACCTCAATACAAAAAGAAAGCGGCCCGATCCTCCTTCTCCTACAGAGCGCCGCAATTGTGGAACGACCTCCCGCACAATTTAAAATCTTCCCTAAGCCTAAAGTCATTTAAGAGATCCCTCTCTACATACCTCAAAACAGAATGCGCGTGTCATGGTTGATTATATATTTCCTGCCTGTTCTATGTTAAATTTTGTATATATTGTGTATTAATATTGTTTTTGTATTTTGTTGTACCTAATGTAACAATGCAATGATTTGTGGACCCAGGACATACTTGAAAACGAGAGAAATCTCAATGTATCTTTCCTGGTAAAATATTTTATAAATAATAATAATAATAATAACAAGGAGGCCATGTCATTAGATTTTCTTCTTTTATACCCTTTCTGGCCAGCCACGCTGTGGAGTACTTGGACGCGTGTGATGGAGCATTGTCCTGCATGAAAATCATGTTTTTCTTGAAGGATGCAGACTTCTTCCTGTACCACTGCTTGAAGAAGGTGTCTTCCAGGAACTGGCAGTAGGACTGGGAGTTGAGCTTGACTCCATCCTCAAGCCGAAAAGGCCCCACAAGCTCATCTTTGATGATACCAGCCCAAACCAGTACTCCACCTCCATCTTGCTGGCGTCTGAGTTGGACTGGAGCTCTCTGCCCTTTACCAATCCAGCCACGGGCCCATCCATCTGGCCCATCAAGACTCACTCTCATTTCATCAGTCCATAAAACCTTAGAAAAATCAGTCTTGAGATATTTCTTGGCCCAGTCTTGACGTTTCAGCTTGTGTGTCTTGTTCAGTGGTGGTCGTCTTTCAGCCTTTCTTACCTTGGCCATGTCTCTGAGTATTGCACACCTTGTGCTTTGGGCACTCAGTGATGTTGCAGCTCTGAAATATGGCCAAACTGGTGGCAAGTGGCATCGTGGCAGCTGCACGCTTGACTTTTCTCAGTTCATGGGCAGTTATTTTGCGCCTTGGTTTTTCCACACGCTTCTTGCGACCCTGTTGACTATTTTGAATGAAACGCTTGATTGTTCGATGATCACGCTTCAGAAGCTTTGCAATTTAAAGAGTGCTGCATCCCTCTGCAAGATATCTCACTATTTTTGACTTTTCTGAGCCTGTCAAGTCCTTCTTTTGACCCATTTTGCCAAAGGAAAGGAAGTTGCCTAATAATTATGCACACCTGATATAGGGTGTTGATGTCATTAGACCACACCCCTTCTCATTACTGAGATGCACATCACCTAATATGCTTAATTGGTAGTAGGCTTTCGAGCCTATACAGCTTGGAGTAAGACAACATGCATAAAGAGGATGATGTGGTCAAAATACTCATTTGCCTAATAATTCTGCACTCCCTGTAGTTCCCAAACCTAACCTTTATTTGCAGTGTGTGGCAATGAAGACTCTACAATCTGCTACCTTTTTCTTATTCTCCAAATCCTGCTCAGTATAAAGCAACAATCAGTTACACCCTAAAAATAAGGTTAGTGGAGATCGATGAACACCAGTGCTAAAATATTTCTAATCATGACACAAAGTAAACAATGAGAAACGTGATCACAAAAAGCTGTACAATATTCTCGGGGCTGGAAAAGCTACTTTAGACTTTGAAATAAAGGTTCACTTGTCATTCTCCTACACTACCTATTGGATTTTAATTTGACCGAATTTCACTCAGTTCTGGAGGAGGAGATATATATAACCAAACAACATTTCAACAAAACTGCAATGTTTTACATCACAGGGTTAAAATGATAGGACTACTGCATCCAAGCCACTTCACTGAGATTAAATGGTCTGGGTGACTTTAGTGGTCCTTTAATAAAGAGCATATGAATGGGGGGAGGGGGGTGGAGGAGGCATTTAGAACTATTTCAGGTTTGTCAAACCTTTTCATACTAACATTTATCTGACAGTAATGTGATATTTCGACCAATTATCACCTTTTGAATATGTAGATCAAAACAAGACCACAGAAAATGGTACCAATAAATCAGTTTTTAAATTTTTTTAAAAATAAAACTAGTGCAATAATAACGCTTAAAAGATTAAGGATTTCATTTTTATTGGGTATAAGCCCATAAGTTTATGTGTCCAAATAAATGATAATAAAAACACATTTAATGTATGACATATTTTGCCTTCATATTGTAGAATTAGCCATATTAAAATCACGTTGCGCAGGCTTTGTTACATTAAATATTAAAAGTATAATTTGCATGTATGCTTGGTAGATTTGGCTGGCAGACTGCTCTGCAGTTGCCAGGGCTTTAGGCACTGATTTAAAAGTCAAGGTAAAACCTTTTCTCAGCTAAGTAGAATATGGAGTGAAATATATCCTTAAATTCATTTCACAAACGTTTTTTTAATTATGCTATGACATATATTATATCAGTTTTGACACACAAGATGAAAATTAATTAGAACAAAAATATTGTGTGGTGCATCATGATCACATACACATGTATGTATATATATATATATATATATATATATAATTATATTATTATTAATTATTATTATATTATATATTATATTTTTTTATTCAGTCAATTTTACTTGTCTTTTTAAAATAGTAGATTACCACCACATTCTCCCATCCCTTCTTCTTGAACATCCAGTATTTTGCTTTTCACTGCCATATTCCTTTGTGCCATCTGTAGCTTTACAGTTCTAATTGGATACCTGTGGGAGACCTTCTGAAGTCAGAACACACATATATTACTGTCATAAGCTTCATTCATAACATAAAAACAAACAAACTGAAAAAACTGAATAGTAACAACGTGCAAGCTAATATATGCAGCACAGTGACTTCTATAATGATGCACAAATAATTAATGTGGCTTATAAAAGGTTCTCTGCAGAATCCGCAGAATCTGATTTTCTTCAAATGTAGGAACTTCAATGCATGTTTGTATGTATTATATATGTAACTGGAAGGTGTGAGCTTGGAATGTCTCTTAACAGGGCAGAGGACCATATCTACAGCAAACCCACGTGTAAATATAGATGTACAAGGAGATATTAGCAATACATAAAAGACAAAAAAGTACAAATATAGTGCATAGTAAACAAATAATATGACTTTGATTGGTCAGATCACTCACATTTATTGGAGCCTATATATATTTACTCCGTATATATAGCTGTTCTGCTTTTAGGGCAGCATCACATCACTCCTTCAACGGAATATACCCTCCAAAAAGAGAAGAAAAGAGAGAATGTGCCGCCAATGTGTAATATCACCAATGTAAAATGGATAAAAGATAGAGGTAGGTATTGAGATCACCTTATATAGAGCATTAATCCTGTCTCTAAGGTATGTAAGTGTGGTGCCACTATAAAGGGGATGGCCAGTGGCGTACATACCCGGGTCGCAGGGGTCACGGCTGCGACCGGGCCCGGCCAACCAGGGGGCCCGGCCGCCCCTGCGACCCGGTATGTACCCACAGGGCCAGCCTCTTCTCCTGGGGGGCCCAGGCGGCGGCCACCCCAGGGCCCCCCCGAGGCTGGCCCTGCTGACCCCGGCAGACAGGCTGGTTGGCTGTCCGGCGCGCGAGGGAACACTTTCCCCTAAGTGCTTCCTCTTCCACTCCCTCGCGCACCGCACTGATCCGGAGCCGGAAGTTGACGTCATCTACCGGCGCCGGCATCCCTATGCGGCGCACGAGGGAGCGGAAGAGGAAGCACTTAGGGGAAAGTGCTCCCTCGCGCGCCGGACAGCCAGCCAGCCCGCCCGCCCACCCAGCAGCACCACTGGACCCCAGGGAATCCCCCCAGCTCTCCAAAAGGTAAGGAGGCTGGGGGGATTAAATTTAAAAAACAAATGTGTGTGTGTGTGTGTTAGTGTGTGTGTGTGTTAGTGTGTGTTAGTGTGTGTGTGTGTGTTAGTGTGTGTGTGTTACTGTGTGTTATAGTGTGTGTGTTAGTGTGTGTGTGTGTGTCAGTGAGTGTGTCTGTTATTGGGTGTGTGTCTGCTAGTTAGTGTGTTACTGTGTGTGTCTGTTACTGAGTGTGTTTGATGTCTGTGAGTGTGTGTTTGTCAATGAAAGTGTATGTTTTGTAAGTGAGTGTGTATGTATGTCTGTCGCTGAGTGTGTCTCTGTCAGTAAATGTGTGTGTCTGTTAGCTAGTGTGTATGCGTCTGTTTGTGAGAATGTGTGTGTGTGTCTTCAGCATTTACCTTTCTCCAGCGTCGGACTCCCTTGGCGCTGGGGATCCCTGCGCCTCTCAGCTCCGAATGCACATGTGCGGCAAGAGGCGCGCGCGCATTTGAACCGCCCATAGGAAAGCATTACTCAATGCTTTCCTATGGACGTTCAGTGTCTTCTCACTGTGATTTTCACAGTGAGAATCGCGGAAGCTCCTCTAGCAGATGTCAATGAGACAGCCACCAGAGGCTGGATTAACCCTCAGTGAAACATAGCCGTTTCTTTGAAACTGCTATGTTTTCAGCTGCAGGGTTAAAAATAGAGGGACCTGGCACCCAGATCACTTAATTGAGCTGATGTGATCTGGGTGTCTGTAGTGATCCTTTAAGTGTGTGTGCATACTGCGGTCACGGGGTGGGGGTGGGGGTGGGGGCCCACGGATCAATTTTCGCACCGGGCCCCATGGGTCATGTGTACGCCACTGGGGATGGCACTTTCCCCAATGAATGTTTTTGTATGTTTCTAACAGCCCAGCAACCTACTGTCTTCATGTGGCAGTGTAGAATATTCAATTTTCTGCTACACTTGCTACATCCACCTCTTTCTCTGCCTTAAACTGCATACCAGAAGCCAGAGATTGCCAGCATGTAAGACGAGAAGGAGAAAAGTGAAAACATGAGTTCTACTAGAAGGGGATTCAGAGCTGGGAACATGGACAGATAAATTGGATAGAGAGATGGAAGAGAGAGATTGGCATAGGATATTTGTAGGCTTAAAATGCATCCTATAGGAGTCCTTCCAGCATTTCCTCTACTAGGTACAAGACACTTGGGAGGTATGACTGTTTTAGTGCTTCTGTCTATAAGATTCTTTCACAATCTAGGCCAATAAGTTTGTAATCCAGCACTGTCTCTAAAGCAGTAAGTTGGTTTTCTTAGTATTGTTGAAGATAATATGAGCTGGAATCCTTTTGTAAAATGACTTACAGTGAATAATGCAAGTCACTAGGCAATGGTTGGTAAGCATGAATCTCCAAGGTCAGAGAAGTTAGATGTTTCGACAGGTTAGCAGATTGGCATGGGAATTATCAAAGGGTTAGAGTACGAATCATGGACGATAAGAAGTAGAAAGATCTAGCAACTAGGTTGGAATAGAAAAACAATATTGTTTTTAAATTAGATCTGCTCATTTATCATGAATCTCTGGGTCCTCTTTAAAACAAAACAAAAACATTTAACATAGTTATAAAACTTACTTGTTATCCAGCTCCGGCACAGACTCCTTACTGTAGCCCGATTCTTCTTATGTCAACATTAGTGATTTGTGACCAATCAGATGCTTGTCGTAGAGCATATGCAGCAATTGTTAAGATCTGCTAATCTAGTGCTTTCCTATGAGACTAACTAAATACAAGAGTTCTAGAGCAGAAATAGACACACAGCATGCTTACTCTAGATGTCAAATAGGTTCAATCATTGAATACATGTCATCTGTTATCCATAGTACCTGCATACGAGTTATGTAACCTATGCACCATATTGTTTTCAGATTTGGAATGAGCAAATAGATTTCTACACCAACCTTTTTGTTTAAATCAAGAGACTTGAGTTAATTTTGGCTCAAGTAAAACCTTTTCAAGTGAAGTTTGTCTTAAAGAAACATTTTGTAGATGCAGATCCTACATTTGCCCTTTATCTTAATTCAGTTTAGCTGAATTGTTTCACTGCTTGACTGTTTGACAAATTAGTCAACCTAGAGCTGGACTGCCATTTGTCAGGATAGGCCGCTATGTGTGGGTGACTGTCTCTTAAAGACACCTACTCTTGCACTTCTTATAGTTACATAGCTGAAAAGAGATTTGCGTCCATCAAGTTCAGCCTTCCTCACATTTGGTTTTTGCTGTTGATCCAAAAGAAGGCAAAAAAAAACAGTTTGAAGCACTTTCAATTTTGCAACAAACTAGGAAAAAAATTCCTTCTTGACCCCAGAATGGCACTCAGATTTATCATTGGATCAAGCAGTTATTACCCTACATTGAGAAATTATATCCTTGAATATTCTATTTTTGCAAGTATGCATCTAGTTGCTGTTTGAACATCTGTATGGACTCTGATAAAACCACTTCTTCAGGCAGAGAATTCCACATCCTTATTGTTCTTACAGTAAAAAAACCTTTCCTTTGCCTTAGACAAAATCTTCTTTCTTCCAGTCTAAACGCATGACCTCGTGTCCTATGTAAAGTCTGGTTTGTGAATAGATTTCCACACAATGGTTTGAATTGGCCCAGAATGTATTTGTATAATGTTATCATATCTCCTCTCAGACGTTTTTTCTAAACTAAAGAGGTTTAAATTTGTTAACTATTCTTCATAGCTGATATATTCCATTCCTTTAATTAATTTTGTAGCCCCCCTCTGCACTTTTTCTAGTGCCATAATATCCTTCTTTAGAGCAGGTGCCCAAAATTGCACATTATATTCAATATGTGGTCTTACCAGTGATTTAAAAAGAGGCAAAATGATATTCTCATCCCGAGAATGAATGCCCTTTTTCATGCATGACAATACCTTACTGGCCTTAGCCACTGCTGATTGACATTGCACATTGTTGCATAGTTTGTTGTCTATAACAATCCCCAAGTCTTTTTTATGTGTTGTTATCCCTGTCCCAGAACAGAACCCAGAGGGACACCACTTGCCACCTCTGTACAGCTTGAAAATGTACCATTAATGACAACTCTTTGTACTCTATTTTTAAGCCAATGTTCTACCCAAGAACAAGCATTTTCATCTGGACCGATTTCCTTGAGTTTGAACACTAATTTATTGTGTGGAACTATATCAAATGCCTTGGTAAAAAAAAACAAATAGACCTCATCCACTGCAACACCCTGATCTATACTCCTACTTACTTCTTTGTAGAATGCAATCAAGTTCGTTTGACATGACCTGTGCTTCATAAAACTGTGCTGATTTTTGCTGATAACCATGTTCTTCTCAAGTAAAAACAAAGAGAATGTTACCTGCACTCTGGCCTAAATCCCCATGTACATTTAAACAAAATGGAGGCTCTTTAGTTTTATTCCAATGGCCATTTGAATATATACGCTCACCTGCCACGTCAAGGCAAGCCTCAATAGGCGAGTTCCTACATTAGCCATTAGATATGCTGATATCAGCCAAGAATCTCCAGTGAGACATATACCCTTTCACATTTAACCCTTTATAGGGCTTCTCAAGGAATTCTTGAATATTATCCCTTAATAACCCTTCAAATATTTTCCCAGCCACAGAAGTTAAGCTCACAGGTCTATAATTTCCAGGCAAGGATTTTGAACCCTTTTTGAATATAGGAACCACATCTGCCTTCCTCCAATCCTCCGGAACACTTCCTGAAAGAAAAGAATCTTAAAAGATTAAAAACAGAGGTTCACTTATTTCTACACTTAGTTCCTTAAGTACTCGTGGATGGTTACCGTCAGGCCCTGGAGCTTTGTTTATATTAACTTTCTTTAGTTGCTGCAGCACCTTGTCTTGAGTTAACCAATCACAATTATTCTGCAAATGTTTAGCAGCAATCATTTGCACATATATTGCCATGGGTTCTTCCTTAATATATACGGAGGAGAAATAGTTATTTAAAATTCCTGCCTTTTCCTGGTCTTCATTAACTAACACCCCCATTTCAGTTTTTAGTGTACCTACACTTTCATTTTTTGTTTTTTAGAATGTATGTACTTAAATAATGCTTTGGGGTTGGTTTTGCTTTCTTTGGCTATCATTTTTTCATTTTGAAGTTTAGCGAATCTAATTGCCTTTTTGCACGCATCATTGGCTTCCTTATATCTTTTATAGGATGCATCTGATTTGTCCTATTTAAATGCTTTAAATGTCCTTTTCTTATTTTGAATCTCTTGTTTTACTTCTCTACTAAGCCACATTGGTTTCAATTTATTTCTTTTATATTTATTACCCAATGGTACATACTGAGAAATGTACCTTTCTAATATTTGTTGGAAGAGGTTCCATTTATCCTCAGTGTTCTTTTCACTTAAGAGTTTATGCCAGTCAATATGTTGTAAAGCTGCCCTTATAGAAATTGGCCTTTTTTAAATTATATGTTTTAGCATACCCTGTGTGCTTTTGTTTTTTGGAGTTTATTTCAAAGGAGACTATACTGTGATCACTATTTCCCAAGTGCTCACCTACTTGAATGTTGGTCAAAAGATCAACCTTGTTTGTTAAAACCAAGTCCAAACAAGCGTCCATTCTAGTTGGTGCTTGTACAAGTTGTGACATGAATTCCCTTTGCTGAGCTACTAGTCCCTCTGTCCAAAGTTATGTCCGGGTAATTAAATTAAAATCTCCTATAATTAAAGTGTTACCCATATTTGCAGCTTATTCAATTTTCTCAGACAGCTGTTGTTCCTCATCAATATTAACATTAGGTGGTTTATAACATATCCCAACCAATAGTTGATTTCCCTAAAATACACAACGCGTTTCGCCAAACAATAGGCTTTTTCAAGTGTAGCCTATTGTTTGGCGAAACACGTTGTGTATTTTACTTTGTTTTATATTAAAGTACTTTGAGACTACCTTTTATCTTGGGTTAGTTCATTTACTTTATATGTTGCTGTTTTATCCTGGCTGATTTCCTTTTTTAACAAGACCCAGTACTTCAAAAGAAATCCCTGGTGGGGATTATTCCACCTACACCTGGTTCATAGAGCAGTGCGCCTGCTCTGAACACTGTAAGTACGTTTCTTTTTATTTTTCTGTTATTTTATATATGGAAAACACTATGGGCCCTCTCTTGTGATTTTATTTTCATAAGTCCGGCACTGCAAGCATCATTAGAGGAATATCCTACACGTGGGGAGTTTAAATACCACTGTATGCTGTTTTACTCAGAGCTGGTCATAGCTCTAAAAATTGTAAGTTGGCACTCTTAGGACCTCAGTGTCTGTCGTTGAAATATTACCTTAGTTATTGCACCATTGGATTTTCCTTCTTTTATATATTTTATATGCTGACGTTTGTCTGAGAAGGTGTAAAGAATCGTGTGGAGTCACCTCCAATTTGCCCAGTAATATCCTACATGTGGGGAGTATTAAATACCACTGTATGCTGTTTTACCTAGAGCTGGACGTAGCTCTAAAAATTGTAAGTTGGCATTTCTCCACTTCTGTTTTGTTTGTGATCCTCCCAGCATTACGGTTTTGCACTATTCGGTCCCCCCCCTCTCTGCTTTTGTATTCCATATCTGACTTCGGAGATTCCAAAGCAAGAATAGAAGAACAGTCACCCAAGATCTACATTATACCTATAGAGACTCTTTCATTTTATTTAGCGCACCCTGTATCTGTCGTCTGTTGTTCTCTCAATTTTTGAAGGGTTTGAGGGTTACCCTTCCTTTCAGGTGTGCAGCTCTATCCCCCTTTGTGATCAGTACTGTAGCGCTGTTCCACCCCCCTTTTTTTTTACTATAATAAATGAATATTTATCATACATTTGAAAAATAGAAATGAAAATGTTTCTTTTTTTTTTTAATCTTTCTGCAAATCTCCAAGTGCTGGATCTTCTACAGTGAACTTTATTCAAATCAGGAAGTCGATTCAATACCTTCCTGCCCAGCCCTCCACTTTAAAAAAGTATGTAATAAAAGTTAATATCAGACCTTTGTATAGAGTGAATTTCACAATTCTGCATAATCTGGAAAAATTTAACTTAAAAAAAAAAAAATGAACATAATATAAAACACTGCGTGTATAGCACTTTAAACCTAAAAAGCTTAGAATCTAACCTGGAGATTGTGTCCAGAATGTAATTATCCCCAGCATGGAGGCTTTCTCAGTTTGATTCTTCTTTGCATGTATTAATGTATTTTTAATAAGCAATATCACACTATCGGGAGCCCTTTCCCTGTGTGTATACCTCATTGATTACTGTGTTATGCAACAGGGAAAGAATAAATCCCCTTTTATCCTTTGTAAAATTGGAAAACAACTGTAGGGGTTTGAAAACATAAATTTTACTTTATAAAATGGTTGCACAGAATTCAGCCTACGGTGACAGTTAGTGCACAATGTCAGGTGGAAGCTTAAAAAGCATATACAATTAATTATGTAATGAAAAAAGAATTAAACCAAAGTATACATTGTAATAAGGCAAATCGGTACTCTGTCTTACAAAGAACATTCTAAATATTCACTGAACAAATACAATGTACAATTTGTTATTTGTGTCATTAGCACAGAAATCTCAATACTATATTCTGATTAAAGGGACACTTTTAGATCCATAAACACTACTGTTCATTGTAGTGGTAGTGGACATGGAGATCTGTTCATGACTCCTTAATTGGGGCTGTCTACGGTTGCTGTGAAGAGCCTTGTTTTATTATCAATCCCCTTCCAGTTGGTTTAACAACAACAACAAAAAATTGATCTATTACATTTATACCAACATAAATACTAAACTGAAGTGCATAGAATATACCTTTAATTAATTATGTCAGATGACAATGCAAACAAGGTTATGATTTACTGTGAAAATGCAATCACTACATATACTCAGGGGTGTTATAACTTCCTTTTAATGGGAATTCCCTGGGATGAGAAATTAAATAGGATATTTAAAACAAATTAGTTGTGAGTTCAGCATAGAAACCGGTTTTGTTACTGTAAGGTAATAGCATTATGGAAATAGTAATGAAAAACAATGGATACCTTTAAGTGTAACAAATAAAGGAAAATGCAACAAAGCATTAAACATATATAAACATATATATTTATAAAATATTATAAACTGCCATATAATTAGACAACCTTACCAAAAATTATACAATGTTCTATTTGCATATAGGTAGAAATTTATAATAATTTAAAAATCTTCTTTTAATATATAAAATAGCAGATTCACAGCCTTAGTTCATATATAGTGAATATTTTGACTGTAGTCAGAAAGGTATAAAAGAAATATTTCACTAGTCACGTAACTCTAAACGAGCTGAGGCTTGGATTTTCTTAATGTATAATATCACTTTTTGAACCTCTGTCCAAATAAAGTGAATATTTTGTTAGACCTGTTAAAGATTTGTGATTATTTTGTCGAAATATTTCACTTTTCATATGACCCCAGATGCCCAGAAGATTGGATTCTCTCTATGTGACCCTTGGGTGCCCTTCTAATAATCTCTGTAATCACCTGGTTATTCCATTTATGTTAGACAAATTCCTTTCAACCCTTACATATTACTAGATATCAGTGATAGCAAGTGAGTTCTTATTCAGAAAGTCAATTATACCTATTTTTCGGTATTGTTTCAGAGGACACTGATGTATCCAATTTTTGATCTGATCAGAGGCCATTGCGCCCTTTACTTAGAGAGCTTTTCTTTTTAATTGTTTTCATAGCACAGTTCATTGGTTGTTTATTGATTTTTGCTCCTTAATAAAAGTTATGCTTCATCTTTTGACACTGCTTAGTCCCATGTGTTGTTATGAATGACTTGTCCGTTAAAGGAGCTCATACAGCAGTGTCTGTACTCCGATTTAGATATATCCACTTTGATTGGATCTCTGTGTTTTTATTTACTAATTAAGATAATTTTATAGGTGCAACAAAAAATTATTTTTTCTGAATACAGGCTTAATGTTAAACGGTTAAACAGCGCATGCTACAAAGAAAGCCATGCAGAATTTCATAATGGATATTGCTAATTATGGAATATTCAGCATTGTTCTATAGTCCTGTCTTATAATAATCAAGTAATATTTTGTAATGGTATAAACTTTAAAAAGTGATTATGATGTTTAATATTAGTAAATACAGCAGGACTTTAGTTTTAATTATAAAGACATATGTATTTAAGGGGTGCCCAAAAGATAGATGACCAGATGTTGTAGAACTACATCGTCCATGATGCTTTGCATGTCTTCAGAATGACAAAGCATATTGGAAGTTGCAGTTTCAAAACATCTGGGGATCTATCTTTTGGGCATCCCTGGTCTATATGATTGTATAGCACAAGCTAAAAAAAATGATAGAATCATTTGTATTACAAGTGCAGGCTCCTCATATTTGGATTTTATTCTGTATAATATAGCTCTGTCTGTTCAAGTAAAGGAATATGTTGTGTCATTATGTAGAAGGCTGTCTGTCCAGCAGGTAAGACCAAAATAGCTAAACTAGGAATATTCTCTAAATCAGCTATGATTCCATTTTGATTATCTTGGCCTTAAATTTAAAATTCACTTGAATTCCCAGCGAATCTCACCTGTGAATAACAGTGTGAATGATTGTAAAACCAACTGAAATAAATCAAATGTCTGCAATATATAAAAATGATTCAGAAAGATATGCAACTTCATTGAAATTAAAGAGTGAATGTGTGTGTATTGTATAAGGGGTATTCTATATGTACTGTCAGATATATATTTTGTGCATGAGTACTTCTCGAACGATTAGGGAAATATATATGTTATTCTGAACCCATGCAGAGAAATATACCTGTGCATATTATGCAAATTATCGGTAAATTTAGAACAAATGCCACTTACTTTTTAAGTTTTTAGTTTACAAGGTTTACAGATCATACCAACCAGCCATGTTTCTAACTAAACCATTTGCAAAACTTGGAGCATAGAGGTGATACTTGAAAAATTAGAATATTGTGCAAAAGTTTATTTATTTCAGTAATGCAACGTAAAAGGGGAAACTAATATATGAGATAGACGCATTACATGCAAAGCAAGATAGTTCAAGCCGTCATTTGTCATAAGTGCGATGATTATGGCTTACAGCTCATGAAAACCCCAAATCCTCAATCTAAGTAAGTTAGAATATTACATGCAATCAATAACCTCTGAAAAGTATAAGCATGCATATGGACTCAGTACTTGGTTTGGGCCCCTTTTGCAGCAATTACTGCCTTAATGCGGCGTGGCATTGAAGCTATCAGCCTGTGGCACTGCTGAGGTGTTATGGAAGACCAGGATGCTTCAATAGTGGCCTACATCTCTTCTACATTGTTCGGTCTCATGTCTCTCATCTTTCTCTTGGCAATGCCCCATAGATTCTCTATAGGCTTCAGGTAAGGCGAGTTTGCTTGCCAATCAAGCACAGTAATCCCACAGTCATTGAACCAGGCTTTGGTACTTTTGGCAGTGTGGGCAGGTGCCAAGTACTGCTGGAAAATGAAGTCAGCATAACCCATAACACTTGTCTGCAGAAGGAAGCATGAAGTGCTTGAAAATCTCCTGGTAGACGGCTGCATTGACCCTGGACTTAATGAAGCACAGTGGACCAACACCAGCAGATGACATGGCTCCCCAAATCAACACAGACTGTGGAAACTTCACACTGGACTTCAAGCATCTTGCAATGTGTGCCTCTCCATTCTTCCTCCAGACTTTGGGTCCTGGGTTTTCACATTCAAATCCCCATGATTGTGAATTCTACTAAACCAGACTGAGAGACCATTTAAAGGCTCAGAAACCCTTTGCAGGTGTTATGGCTTACTTAGCTGATTAGAGTGGGACACGGTGAGCCTAGAATATTGCACCTTTTCACAATATTCTAATTTACTGAGATTGTGGATTTGGGGTTTTCATGAGCTGTAAACCATAATCATCGCACTTATGACAAATCACGGCTTGAACTATCTTACATTCAGGGCCAGGATTTTTGCCGCACCAGGCAAAAGAAAAATGTGCCCCCCCATGTGACATCGCAATGCCACACCCATATAATCTGCCATATGAACTAACACCAGTGCTGTACACATTTACATTAAAAAGCCTGCAGGGACAGGCTATAGACAGCGAAACCACTTCATTAAGCTGCAGTGGTTCTGGGGACTATAGTGTCCCTTTAATGTGAGGTAAATTAGAGATTAGTGTCACTAATAATATACTAGATTGCCTACTTACAACCAGATGAGGATGGTGATGGGTTCTGGGAGAACGGGAAGCAGCTCAATTAGTGTGCACTTCCTATCAGTCCGGCCGGGTCGCAGACCGGAGAGGAGCTCGGCCACGCTACAGGGAAGGGGAGGTGAGAGGCAGTGCGGCAGCCACCTGAGGCTCTCTATAGAGTGCTCAGGCAGCTGCAGCATTTAAAGGGCCGGCGATGGGGGCGTAGGGCGCCCCCTCCTATATGGCGCCATAGGCGGCTGCCTAGTTCGCCTTATAGGAAGCGAGGCCCTGCTTACTTTGCATGTAATGCGTCTATCTCATATATTAGTTTCCCCTTTTACGTTGCATTACTGAAATAAATAAAGTTTTGCACGATATTCTAATTTTTCGAGTATCACCTGTATAAGCATTTTGAGGCTTTCATTAACGTAACGTAATAAATAATATGGAGAATTAGTATTATTTTTCATTTCACATTTTAAGAGAACATCAAACAGACTCTCACTTTAACTTTATATACCTATTTTTACAGAAGATATTTATTGTCATAGGAAGTAGGCCTGGCTTACAAAATGCATATTAAATCATTGTCCTCTGTATAGTACATTGTGTTCTATCTCCAACAAACCCCTTACATTCCTTGGCATAAGTAAAAACATATGAAAAAGTAATGGTTGTTATCTAGAACCCTATGTAACTCCATAAAGAATTCACAATCAAGCATATTTCTCCAACATATCCATCAACAAACTTGCAGTAAGCCATCCAAATGTGCCTAGTTATCCTTCTTTGTTAAAACAATGCATCCTTTAACTAACACAACTCGATTTCAGACGAAATGCATCATTATTTCCTTATCTTTTAATTTCTATCATTTCCGAGCATTTATCTTGCTTCCTTCTTTTATTTATTTACTTGGCTGGACTATCAAACAGATTTTAGAAGAAACAAAAAAATGTGTAGAATGCAGGATATTTGTCATTCATATTACCAGAGAAACAGGATGTATCCTTTATAAACTTTGAACACATTTATGTATTATATCATTATTGTAGAACAGTCCACACACTATAGATTGCAATGTTATGTACATACATGCATATAGAAATAGATATTATACATTTAAGTACATACATATGCAAATGAATAAATGTACTCATCTGTCTGTCTGTCTGTCTATCTGTGACAGAAGCTCTCTTACCATGGCCTTTTGGAATCAATTAAAGGCCAGCCTCTTACCCACAGACTATGGACCTGGTCCCAGGACTCCCTGAAAGACTACCTGAAAGAGCAGCAACCAATGGACAAATAATTAATTGTTACATGTACAGCTGCTGTTGACAGCATCCCATGAAAGACTGTTGCTGTTCTGAAAGCAAATGATTGCCCTCTCCTTCTTGCAGGAGTTCTAAACTCCTGGATTAAAGCACAACAATGGGTCCATCTATCATTTCAGTGGATACCCTCGGTACGAACAGACAAATCATATTCATCAGGCCCAGGCACCTGCCCACAATAGGTTGTCTAGTGTAGTGGCATAGCAGCATCCCTTGGGTAATGGAAAATCAGCTGATACTGGGAAGTGTTTAACTAAGGGAATTTTGAAATAGTAATAGTAAAGAAAATAGGATACAAATCCCCTCCCCCCGCCTCCACCTACGACTCACTATAGACGTAATAAATATCAGAGGCAGTGAGGCGTTAAAACCCAGGGACAGCAGTAACCCCTGCAACTAGTACCTTACGTCTTTCAAAAGACATACATGTCCCACTGGGTCATTCAGAACCAAACAGAGTTCCCCGCATCTTTTATTACCCTACCCTATATATAAACTCCAGCTAGCTGGCATATAACTAATAGAGAATATGTACCTACTTACATGCTCATCAGCTCTTACACTATAGAAAATCGGATACAGAATTTACATTTAACTGACTGGGTCAACAAGCTAGAATCATGTACAGTATCTCACAAAACTGAGTACACCCTCACATGTTTGTAAATATGTTATTATATCTTTTCATGTGACAACACTGAAGAAATGACACTGCTACAATGTAAAGTAGTAAGTGTACAGCCTGTATAACAGTGTGAATTTGCTGTCCCCTCAAAATAACTCAACACAGAGCCATTGATGTCTAAACCGTTGGAAACAAAACTGAGTACACCCCTATGTGGAAATGTCCAAATTGGGGCCAAAGCAGTGGCGGATCCAGGGGGGGCAACGGGGCAATTGTCCCCCCCCCCGAGAAATCCGCCGGTCTCCCTCTCCCCTGCCAGCAGCACATGCAGGTGCTAGCCCTGCAATGTGCCTGCGGACCGGGGGGGGAGATCAGATATCTCCCTCCCCGGTCCACAGGCACTGTGCTGGCGGCCGGCGGGGGAGGGAGGGAGTGAGAGAGAGGACCCGGAAGCTAGGGCTGCAGCTCCTCCGGGTCCTCCTCTCGTGAGATTTGGAGCGTTGCCGCGGTTACCACGGCAACGCTCCAAATCTCGCGAGAGTGAACTCTAGCCTTGGAGCGCGGGCTAGAGTTCACTCTCCCCACTGGGACCACCAATGAATAGCCCACGGATGACGGACCACCAGGGAAATGTCCCCCCTCCCCCCCAGTAAAGGTAAGAAGGGAGGGGGGACATAATGAATATTTATATTGAATTAAATAAAAAAAAATATATTATAAAAAAAAGCCCCCCCACCCTTATCACACACACACACTCTACACACACTGCCCCTAACACACACACACTGCCCCCCATACACACACACTGCCCCCCCATACACACATACTTCCCCATACACACACACACTGCCCCCATACACACACACTGCCCCCCATACACACACACACTGCCCCATACACACACACACTGCCCCATACACACACACACACTGCCCCCATACACACACACACTGCCCCATACACACACACTGCCCCCCATACACACTGCCCCCATACACACACACCCCCCCATACACACACACTGCCCCCCATACACACACACTGCCCCCCCATACACACACTCTACACACATACACTACCCGATACACACACAATGCTCCCCATACACACACACTGCCACCCCATACACACACATACACTGCAATACTCACACACACATACTGCAACTGTTACACACATACACTGCCACCCTCACACACACTACAACCTTCACACACACACACTGCTCACACACTGTCCCCCTCACACACACACACTGCACCCCTTACACATTGCACCACTCACACACACCACTGCTCTTTTACCCTATTACTGCCCCATTTCCCTGCAGACCTCAAGTAAGTTGTCAAACTGTTTAAACGGTTTGACTGCTTACTCTGGGAGGGGGTCCCGGCACTATTGACACCATAACCACTACACTGAGCTGTAGTGGTTATTGTGTCTGGATTATTTATTTAAATAATCTACAAGTGCCCTTCCTGAGATCAGGCTCTGGATCCGCCACTGGGCCAAAGTGCCAATATTTTGTGTGCCCACCATTATTTTACAGCACTGCCTTAACCCTCATGGGCATGGAGTTCACCAGAGCTTCACAGGTTGCCACTGGAGTCCTCTTCCACTCCTCCATGACAACATCACAGAGCTTGTGGATGTTAGAGATGTTTGAGGATGCCGCACAGATGCTCAATAGGGTTTAGGTCAGTATGCCACAGGACATGTTGGCATTCATGGTTCCCTCAATTAACTGTAGCTCCCCAGTGCCGGCAGCACTCATGCAGGCCCAGCCCATGACACTCCCATCACCATGCTTGACTATAGGCAAAACACTCTTGTCTTTGTACTCACCTGGTTGCCGCCACACACGCTTGACACCATCTGAACCAAATAAGTTTATCTTGGTCTCATCGGATCTCAGGACATGTTTCCATTAATCCATGTCCTTAGTCTGCTTGTTGTCAGCAAACTGTTTGTGGGCTTTCTTCTGCATTATCTTTAGAAGAGGCTTCCTTCTTGGACGACAGCCATGCAGACCAATTTGATGCAGTGTGCGGAGTATGGTCTGAGCACTGACAGGCTGACCCCCCACCCCTTCAACCTCTGCAGCAATGCTGGCAGCACTCATACATCTATTTCCCAAAGACAACCTTTAGATATGATGCTGAGCATGTTTCAACGTCTTTGATCGACCATTGCGAGGACTGTTTTAAGTGGAACCTGTCCTGTGAAACCGCTGTATGGTCTTGCCCACCGTGCTGCAGCTCAATTTCAGGGTCTCTGCAATCTTCTTATAACCTAGGCCATTCTTTATAAAGAGCAACAATTCTTTTTTTTCAGATCCTCAAAGAGTTCTTTGCCATGAGGTGCCATGTTGAACTTCCTGTGGCCTGTATGAGCGAGTGTGAGAGCAATAGCACCAAACACACTTGCTACCCATTCACACCAGAGACATTGTAACACTAACGACTCACATGACACCGGGGAGGGAAAACGGCTAATTGGGCCCAATTTGGACATTTCCACTTAGGGGTGTACTCACTTTTGTTGCCAATGGTTTAGACATTAATGGCTGTGTGTTGAGTTATTTTGAGGGGACAGCAAATTTACACTGTTATACAGGCTGTACACTTACTACTTTACTTTGTAGCAGAGTGTCATTTCTTCAGTGTTGTCACATGAAAAGATATAATAGAATATTTACAAAAATGTGAGTTACTGTAAATTATGTAGTTCCCTGACATAATAAAACATTCTCAGTACTAATCTATTGTAAGGTGTTTACACATTATTCACATTATACCCTTTAAAAGAACACCTTAGCTTTTAAAGAAATAATATACACCATGTGTTTGTTCACTAAATAAGAAAGCCAGAAATTAAAGGGGAACTGTTACTCTCAAAAGCTAACTAAAACTTTTTTTTAAATTCCAAACAAATTCTATTTGAACATTTTCACTGAATGCCTGGCTGTCCTGGCACAGTCACAACATGTCATGTAAATTAATCTAAAGTCACCCAGGCCTCTTCATCTCAATGAAGTTCCCTGGGTGCAGTAGTCCTGTCAATTTAACCAAAAACGGCAGAAACTGACAGCCACTCTGTCACGTGACGGAGACCCTGTAGAAAATTCAATGCTTTTATAATGGAAAGCTTGGGTGCATTCACTGTGCATACTCATAAGGTCCCCCAGGAGGGGATCATTGGATTAAACCATGCCGAATGAGGCCATGTCTCCTCTGTGACATCACAAGAGGCAGAGAGGTAAGCAGCGCAGAGAAAAAAGATAAATAAAAACCTTTAATTTATTATGAGAAACACAGAGGGGAACTATATAACTAAGAACAGGGACACTAAAGCATTCAGAATATAGGTTTGAATTCCTAATGTTTTAGTTTTCCTTTAACACCATGGTGGCTTTAAGGCATTTTAAAAGAAATTCCACAAAAAAGCATGACACTTTTGCAGTATTTCTCATCAAACACTTGACTGTAATTATGACTAAACAGACACAAAAATGACACCACTCTGGACACTTGTAAAAATAATAGCACTTTTTAAAGATGCTTCTGATACTTCTTGCAAAGCATCTGTTTTACAAGTACTGTAAATCTTAAGCAGACTCAGACTTTGTCTGAACCGATGCTGACTGCAACACGGTTCTGTTTGTGACTTATTGTTTAGTAATTTTGACACCTAATTCTCTAGTTTTCATGCCACATAAATCAGCTTATGCTCTTCAGGATCTTAGAATTACGTTTGCCAAAAGAAATAACTGTCAATATGATTTCCAAAATATTGATGACATAGTGCAGTATGCATCTTGCTATGTAATAAACTTGCAAGCGAATTGCTTGACATATCTATATATCTCGCTTCATTTATTTTTTTTTTGTGCCCCATGCTGGTATTTAATGTAAGCACATAAATTCATTATATTATGCAAAAATCAGCAATTTATTATTCAGTGTGCGATCTTCCATAGGATAAAGTAACAGAATAATTAGTGTGAAAATGGATTTTAAATATATTGTTTGTCATATACTAACAGAGCACAGTTCTTAAAAGAGATAGTACTGGAAAAATCAAATCAAATAAAAATAAACATAAAAAATAAATAAATTAAATTAAATGATAAGCATGCATTTTCCAAGTAAGAAAAATGCACAGCAGATTCAACCCTTTAAAGGGTTAATATAGTGACCTCCATTATTTAAGGGCCACCAGGAAACGTTAAGTGTTACAATTGTATTAAGTGAAATGTACCTAATATATCGATGTACAAATATTTACACGCAACGTTCAACAGATGAGACGGTTATAATATGACTAGCAACTTGAACTTCACATGGTTAGAAATGTTTGGAGAAAAAATTATAATGAATAAATATAAGTATATATCATTCGTTTAATATTTAGGAGGTGATTCAGGATTTTTCGAGGATACAATAACGGTTAGAATGAATGTTATTTTTACTAACTATAGTCTGGTGCTGATCCAGTCCAGGTTGAAAAAAGTGCTTATTTATATATGCAGCAACAAAGTTTACCCAATATTCTTTGTTACTTAGGAACCAGAAGTCATAGAAAATCCTCCACTCCGGTCCATTATTGGCCATAAAAACCTAGAAACATAGAATGTGACGGCAGATAAGAACCATTTGGTCCATCTAGCCTGCCCAGTTTTCTAAATACTTTTATTAAAGCTCAACTTCTGCTCTAAATGCATATACCCTAATAAAGTTCTCAAAGTTACTCTACTCTACACCACTAGAAAACAGGAGCACCAACAGTCAAAGTCAGGGCATTCTTTATATAACAATAACCTTATATGATGTGGGACTCTATATAATAAAATCTGTAATGCTGTAGCTCAAATGCTCCACTTGAATATTTTTTAATAAAGATACTGGTGTATATTAGACATGCGCATGACGAGAAAAAACTTGGGATTCCTGGATTTTTACTATATGTTGGTTCCACTTGGTAGACTTTCTGTACTGAAATCTCCGACTCTGAGAAAAAAAATCAGACAAAACAAAATTGTTCAAAAATAGATCATATAGATCATACAGGTAGATCGTATATTGCAGTAGACTGGAGGATGTTTCCAACATTTGGTTCACAGATTAAGTGAGAAAAAGTAACCAACAGAGGAAAAAACAGAAGTTGCAGTAAAAGAAAATCTATATTTTTATATATGTATACATGGTTTAAGTATATACTTTAAAATCTATGAAATATATAATATATACATTTAGATTTTGTTTATTTCTACTGCTCCTCCTTTTTTTTCTCATTCCTCATTTGATCTGTGAATAAAATCAACTTTTACTGACTGTTCCCTAACCATCAATCATCTTTTTTTCCTATCAATCATTTATTTATTTTTTTTATCCACGGGTGGAATTCAGAATCACAAATCAAAACCAACACGTTTGGCCATTGCGCAGCTCATTTGGACCAGGATTCGGGTACACTTCGGCTTGGAGTTGGAGAATTTGTACGATCACCCAATCGGCCCAAATTCAGACGAACCACAGTGCGGGCCGAAACATATAACCAAGTCTAGTATGTTATGAATTTTTAACCTTGGAGATAATCAGACACATCTTGTTCATGTATTGTTCTGTGTAATGAAGACAAAGTGATTCACATTATGTTTCCATAAAAAAACACTTACTATCTTGCAACGTTTCTCATTTTATTAGCCTTCAATTTTTCTCATTATAATAACTGGACAAAAAGAGAAATACAGCAAAGTACATTCCCCCCTCTTTGTTTTTCTACATACTGATCAAAGCAAAGCAGCACACACAATATTCACCTCCTATCTTCTGTTTTCATACGCAGCAGTCAGCATTCACACACTGCTCCAGGGCTGACAGGGTACATTTTGCCTCTAAATGTCAGGAATTATGGTCCTTTTTAAATATAGATTTTAGTGTTTTATTTTTTAGATTTCCAAACTCAAATTATTATATAGCTAACAAATATGTACGGTTTAAGCACATTTTTTTAAATTTGATTATGCTTTCTCGACTCTCACCAAACAGAACTTTTTTTTTCAGAAAAAAACAGATACCTGGTTCAGTGTGAGGATCTATACAATTCTGAGTTGTATATAAAGCTGAATTTGTTTCTATATAATGTAAATTATGCAATGCAATTTAAAGGACTATGCCTAGAACTAAACAAATAAACCTAGGTATTATTTATTATTGTTTTATTATATCTATAGTTTCCAAGTATCAAAATTAAATAATTTAATTTCACTCTTAAATCACAATTGCTAAACAGCTGGAGATTTAAATTTCACGAGTTCCACGATGTTGATACACTATGTCAAAAGGTTCCACGGGAAAAATTTATTGGGAACCCCTGCTCTATAGGGACTGTCTAGGAATACTTCTTAACTACTGTATGGTTAAAAGAGAAATTAAAAACAAAGAGAAAATCATGCGGGCAGTAACGTTATAGCCGCAACCGATTTAAAGGGTTACTCCAACCACCATGACCACTTCAGTGATTTAAGGAGACAATATGTACAGTATTTCAGCTTGAAACACTACAAGTTCTGAGTTATTGACAATTATGTGCCAGGGGCAAGTTGCACCCCCAGCATACGTGACTTAGGTAGCCCGGAACTTAATAGCACCCAGTAGGGCATGTTACGACGGAAAGGTCCCCCCCTCTCAAAAGGGTTACAAATCCCTTTAACAAATTATTAGCCATGGCGTGCAGGAGGACTGGGTCCAGGAAACTCTGCACGTGATAAACTATCCCATCAGCATAATGTTGTTATGGTACTTTGAATGACCATTTAAATTATGAAATTACTGTAAGCTGATAAACTTGTGAAACCTCAAAAAAAACTCTCTAGATGAGTGTCCATTGACTAGAAAAGTTATAGAGATGTGCACCCAACAAGAATTAACCCAAATGTATTTGTAATTAACAAAATGTAATACACAGAAACAGCGATCAAGTAATAATAACATGCTAAAAATTTCAAAATGATATAAAGCAATGGTATCACTTAGCTAAATAAGAGTTATTCTGTTCTAAACGTCCTAGACTCTTCAGTAATAACCTCTGAATTTATTAAGGAATAGTACCGTGCTGGATGACACTGTTAATATATAACATTATTTTATTATTTATATAGCGCCAGCAAATTCTGTAGCACTGTACAATGGAACAGAAATAGACCCTCTTTAAATGGGATAAAAGTATATTTAGCTGAATGACTATGAAAACTGTCTTGTATTACAAATAAAAAAGGCAAATTTAGCAGTGGATCATAATGCTAGTCTATCACTTTTATCACACAAAATTGCCTGCTCTTTTATTAGAAATCTGCCTTGTGTCAGCCCAATAAAATCCAAACTAGACAAA
>OW240915.1:84206888-84252789 GCA_933207985.1 Pelobates cultripes
CTCCCTCCCTGTTTCTTTCTCCCCCCCTCTTTCTTCTCCCTCCTCCCCTACCTGTGTTGTAGCGTGGCCGAGCCCAGTATAGTCCGCGGGTACAGGTAGCTTTTGTTTCCTGTACCCGGCCGGACTAACAGGAAGTGCACACACTGTGAAAATAGACAGAGCCAAGGTCAGGGAGCCAGAAAAGAGAATAACCGATAAACAAGCCGAAGTCAGGAACCAGAGAAAAGACAACTACTCAGAACGCACTCTCGGGCTATAATAAACCACAACAGGGCAAGGAAGTGATGTCAGAAGGAGGTTAATATAGGGCAAGGTGAATACTGATAGGCAGGGACAGAATTGAAGGAGGTATAAATAGATAGTGGCAATAGGCTACTATCTCTTTAAAATTGGATTCCACGTCACCCCTGCCGGCTACCCTGTGCGAGCGTGCACGTCCGCGGGCGCCCTCCCAAACGCGCGCGTGCGACGCCCGCCAGCGATCCACACCACCCAACAGGAGAGGATGGACGGCGGGACCGGGACGGCGCGGGACACCAGGTATGACAGTTCGGTAGTTTCTGACTCCCGAACGCCGTTCTCCTAGCTGGTGGTTGGGAAGTTCAATGTGCAGGAGTCCAAGCTTCAGCTGAATTCGTGAACTTGTGTAGTCGAAAACAGGTCCACGCCGTTGACGACCATGTACCGCTGCCCGCGTTCGGGAGACAAAATGGCTGCCATTTGTTTGCACACGTGTGTTCATATATATCCAGGGAATGCTTGTTTTGTGGTTAACAGACAGGGGTGGTCGGTGATTACGAGGTGTTAACAAGGGGAACCACACAGAATCTGTTTGGTAACCGAACAGAAGGGAACAATTCCATTTGAATGCAGGGAAACATTAGATGAGACAAAGTATAGTAAAGGGAACACGTACGAGGAGTCCCATCTCCCGTGACAGATTTCATACTCCATTTCTGCAATAACAGTATCTATAACAATGATTGCTGTTTTAAAAACAGTTACCATAGCGTGATTTGTGATGCAAAGGTACCAGTGACCAGTGGTCTGAAAGCTGAAGCCTCTCTGTCAGTGTTTAATTACGTGCTAGAAAGACTGTAAAGAGACCAAACACAATAAAACTAATCACAGTGCAAATAGAAAATTACTGCTGTGCATCACTTGCTTATGGGCTTTTCAAAGTCAAGAACTCATGTTTTCCCAATAATCCCAGAATTCCCAGCTTGACATGCAAATGAGTACAGAGAACCTTATAGTTCCCAAACCTAACCTTTATTTGCAGTGTGTGGCAATGAAGACTCTACAATCTGCTACCTTTTTCTTATTCTCCAAATCCTGCTCAGTATAAAGCAACAATCAGTTACACCCTAAAAATAAGGTTAGTGGAGATCGATGAACACCAGTGCTAAAATATTTCTAATCATGACACAAAGTAAACAATGAGAAACGTGATCACAAAAAGCTGTACAATATTCTCGGGGCTGGAAAAGCTACTTTAGACTTTGAAATAAAGGTTCACTTGTCATTCTCCTACACTACCTATTGGATTTTAATTTGACCGAATTTCACTCAGTTCTGGAGGAGGAGATATATATAACCAAACAACATTTCAACAAAACTACAATGTTTTACATCACAGGGTTAAAATGATAGGACTACTGCATCCAAGCCACTTCACTGAGATTAAATGGTCTGGGTGACTTTAGTGGTCCTTTAATAAAGAGCATATGAATGGGGGTAGGGGGGTGGAGGAGGCATTTAGAACTATTTCAGGTTTGCCAACCTTTTCATACTAACATTTATCTGACAGTAATGTGATATTTCGACCAATTATCACCTTTTAAATATTGTTACAAACTGCCATTTGTAACTGTTATTTTATTTGACAAATTGCCCTGCTTCCCTGTGTTATGGAGAAGCCTAATTGCCAGCCTTCTGCCCCATGACTATGGACCTAGTGTGTATGGCGATTTGACTGTATTTGTGGGATCTGAGCGCTGTTTGGATATATTGAGCGCTCAGATCCAAGCCATCTGGGGATAGGTTGAATGTGGGGGTTCTGTTCAGTTCAATAGGAGTTATGTATTTTTGTGTCTTTTTGTGTCTTTTGCTAACATGTGGTTAATGGAGTCTGCCTCTATCCCTGGATAATTGGATTACTTTCCCCATTGTCCAGGATAGAGGCCTCTGTAAAACCGGTTTGGGCCAGAAAACCATGCTGCCAGCCAGGCCCCAAAAGACACTTTTGCTAACTTTTGAACCCCTTGTCTGATTTGTGCCATTTTTTAATATGTTGCTCCCCTTAATGGATTGATTCCAAATATGTAATTTTTATGAAGATTTGATGTGTAGTTTGGAAGTTATAGTACATGTATAAAAACTGTATTTTTACTGTTCTGTTTTAATTATGTTATGTGATTATCTGAGGGATGGGAATTTCCCCGAATGTATATTGTTCCGATTGGTTATACTGCTAATTATGTGGGTGTCTCCCTTGCATGGGCAGAATCTCATAAAAGCAGAGTGTGTGCCATTAAACATCAGATCTTCTTGACCCTCAATACGTAGCCTTGTCTCGTTATTGGAGGGAACTGCTATATCACACTGGGGATTGCTATGCTCTGCATACTCCCCTGAGCTTTTAATCACTTAGCTCTTTTAAGAGCTGTTCCTGTTACGCTCTCCTGGAGGAGAGGTCTTCCCCACACGGTCCGGGAGGACAGAAGCTGATCCAGGGTGGAAGGAAGACGGCGAGACTCCAGTTAAGCTACGGCGGTTGTGGAGTCTGCGGTGGTTGTGGTGTCGGTTGCAGTGTTTGGAGTCCTCAGGAAGCGCTAGGAGCATCCATCAACGGAGGGTACTCGGTCGGAGTACAGGGAGCTCCGTTACATTGGTGGCAGCGGTGGGATGGCGTCCTAGTGCGAGGAGAAGCAGCTCGGAGACACTGGTATCGTATGAGAGGTTATTGAGGGCAACGCTAGCCACTGTGCAGCGTCCCTAACTACAGCAGCATGGAGCAGGGATGGATAGAGCCCTGCGAAGAGCACCTCAACATGATACGTCGCTACGAGGACGACGCTTACATTGAGGAGGTAAAGAGGCGGTTGGTCTGCTATGGCCCAGACCTTTCGAACGAGGTGGTCCACCAAGTAATGCGCCAGTTGAGTGCTGAGAACAGTGCGGCAATGGCCTTTGAGCGACAACTGTGGAGGTTGAGGATATGGACACCTAGTCTCCAGCGGCAGTGCAAGTTACAGGGAGCCGAAGGTGTCGTCCTTCCTCCCCAGCGGCAGTGCAAGTTACAGGGAGCCGAAGGCAGTGCGAATTCCAGGGGGCCGAAGGTGTCGTCCTTCCCCCCCAGCAGCAGTGTGTCCTACAGGGAGCAGAGACAGTTGGTCTCTCTCTCCAGCAGCAGGACAATGTTATGGGAGTGGAGACAGGCGGTCTCCCTCTCCAGCGGCAGCCTGTGTTTCAGGGAGAGGAGCACAGCACCCTATCTCCCCAGCGGCAGCTTACCCTACCAAGGGGAGACACCAATCTCCCAGATGGCGCAGAGGGGACCGTGGTCTCTGTGCCGACCTACAGGGATGCTGGACAGCCTGTCCAGATCCCCAACTACCCTCACAGGGACAACAGGAGGAGGGGGTAAGTACGAATTCCCCTCCCCAGCTAACTCCTAACTTGGCCCCAGGGTTAACAGAGGAGATGTTAACCCCCACTGACTCCCATGTTCCCCTGGCTACTGAGCCGGACTATGTTCCCAGCACCCCAGCGGAAGAGCTGGCAGCTGGGCAGAGTGCAGTCGACCTCTGCCCTCCCTTTGTCCCTTGTCCAGAGCCTGATGTCCTGCAGGCTATACCAGCGGAAGAGCTGGCAGCTGGGCAGAGTGCAGTCAGCCTCTGCCCTCCCTTTGTCCCTTGTCCAGAGCCTGATGTCCTGCAGGCTCTACCAGCGGAAGAGCTGGCAGCTGGGCAGAGTGCAGTCGGCCTCTGCCCTCCCTGTGTCCCTTGTACAGAGCGTGACATTCTGCCGGCTACCCCAGCGGAAGAGCTAACATCAGGGCAGAGCGCCGCTGGCCTCTGCCCTACCGACCCCCTTGTTACAGGACTGGTCTGCAACCCCCTCTCCCCAGCAGAAGTGCGGGCATCAGGGCAGGGCGCCGCTGGCCTCTGCCCCCCAAGTACCACCAGCTATTTGCCCAGCTGCACCAGGAAGGCAGAGGATGCTGCATTTTCATCCTACAACCTGGAACCTACAGGCCAGTACTGTTTATTGTGGGGGGGCTACTTTGCTACTTGTTATTTGTGGGTGGGCTGCGAGACTAACTTAGGCACTGACCGACAGGAGGTCAGGTGCCTGGTTAGTCTCCCTCCAAAAGGGGAGATATGTTACAAACTGCCATTTGTAACTGTTATTTTATTTGACAAATTGCCCTGCTTCCCTGTGTTATGGAGAAGCCTAATTGCCAGCCTTCTGCCCCATGACTATGGACCTAGTGTGTATGGCGATTTGACTGTATTTGTGGGATCTGAGCGCTGTTTGGATATATTGAGCGCTCAGATCCAAGCCATCTGGGGATAGGTTGAATGTGGGGGTTCTGTTCAGTTCAATAGGAGTTATGTATTTTTGTGTCTTTTTGTGTCTTTTGCTAACATGTGGTTAATGGAGTCTGCCTCTATCCCTGGATAATTGGATTACTTTCCCCATTGTCCAGGATAGAGGCCTCTGTAAAACCGGTTTGGGCCAGAAAACCATGCTGCCAGCCAGGCCCCAAAAGACACTTTTGCTAACTTTTGAACCCCTTGTCTGATTTGTGCCATTTTTTAATATGTTGCTCCCCTTAATGGATTGATTCCAAATATGTAATTTTTATGAAGATTGGATGTGTAGTTTGGAAGTTATAGTACATGTATAAAAACTGTATTTTTACTGTTCTGTTTTAATTATGTTATGTGATTATCTGAGGGATGGGAATTTCCCCGAATGTATATTGTTCCGATTGGTTATACTGCTAATTATGTGGGTGTCTCCCTTGCATGGGCAGAATCTCATAAAAGCAGAGTGTGTGCCATTAAACATCAGATCTTCTTGACCCTCAATACGTAGCCTTGTCTCGTTATTGGAGGGAACTGCTATATCACACTGGGGATTGCTATGCTCTGCATACTCCCCTGAGCTTTTAATCACTTAGCTCTTTTAAGAGCTGTTCCTGTTACGCTGTCCTGGAGGAGAGGTCTTCCCCACACGGTCCGGGAGGACAGAAGCTGATCCAGGGTGGAAGGAAGACGGCGAGACTCCAGTTAAGCTACGGCGGTTGTGGAGTCTGCGGTGGTTGTGGTGTCGGCTGCAGTGTTTGGAGTCCTCGGGAAGCGCTAGGAGCATCCATCAACGGAGGGTACTCGGTCGGAGTACAGGGAGCTCCGTTACAAATATGTAGATCAAAACATGACCACAGAAAATGGTACCAATAAATCAGTTTTTAATTTTTAAAAAAAATAAAACTAGTGCAATAATAACGCTTAAAAGATTAAGGATTTCATTTTTATTGGGTATAAGCCCATAAGTTTATGTGTCCAAATAAATGATAATAAAAACACATTTAATGTATGACATATTTTGCCTTCATATTGTAGAATTAGCCATATTAAAATCACGTTGCGCAGGCTTTGTTACATTAAATATTAAAAGTATAATTTGCATGTATGCTTGGTAGATTTGGCTGGCAGACTGCTCTGCAGTTGCCAGGGCTTTAGGCACTGATTTAAAAGTCAAGGTAAAACCTTTTCTCAGCTAAGTAGAATATGGAGTGAAATATATCCTTAAATTCATTTCACAAACGTTTTTTTAATTATGCTATGACATATATTATATCAGTTTTGACACACAAGATGAAAATTAATTAGAACAAAAATATTGTGTGGTGCATCATGATCACATACACATGTATGTGTATATATATATATATAATTATATTATTATTAATTATTATTATTATATTATATATTATATTTTTTTATTCAGTCAATTTTACTTGTCTTTTTAAAATAGTAGATTACCGTCACATTCTCCCATCCCTTCTTCTTGAACATCCAGTATTTTGCTTTGCACTGCCATATTCCTTTGTGCCATCTGTAGCTTTACAGTTTTAACTGGATACCTGTGGGAGACCTTCTGAAGTCAGAACACACATATATAACTGTCATAAGCTTCATTCATAACATAAAAACAAACAAACTGAAAAAACTGAATAGTAACAACGTGCAAGCTAATATATGCAGCACAGTGACTTCTATAATGGTGCACAAATAATTAATGTGGCTTATAAAAGGTTCTCTGCAGAATCCGCAGAATCTGATTTTCTTCAAATGTAGGAACTTCAATGCATGTTTGTATGTATTATATATGTAACTGGAAGGTGTGAGCTTGGAATGTCTCTTAACAGGGCAGAGGAGCATATTTACAGCAAACCCACGAGTAAATATAGATGTACAAGGAGATATTAGCAATACATAAAAGACAAAAAAGTACAAATATAGTGCATAGTAAACAAATAATATGGCTTTGATTGGTCAGATCACTCACATTTATTGGAGCCTATACATATTTACTCCGTATATATAGCTGTTCTGCTTTTAGGGCAACATCACATCACTCCTTCAACGGAATATACCCTCCAAAAAGAGAAGAAAAGAGAGAATGTGCCACCAATGTGTAATATCACCAATGTAAAATGGATAAAAGATAGAGGTAGGTATTGAGATCACCTTATATAGAGCCTTAATCCTGTCTCTAAGGTATGTAAGTGTGGTGCCACTATAAAGGGGATGGCCAGTGGCGTACATACCCGGGTCGCAGGGGTCGCGGCTGCGACCGGGCCCGGCCCACCAGGGGGCCCGGCCGCCCCTGCGACCAGGTATGTACCCACAGGGCCAGCCTCTTCTCCTGGGGGGCCCAGGCGGCGGCCACCCCAGGGCCCCCCCGAGGCTGGCCCTGCTGACCCCGGCAGACAGGCTGGTTGGCTGTCCGGCGCGCGAGGGAACACTTTCCCCTAAGTGCTTCCTCTTCCACTCCCTCGCGCACCGCACTGATCCGGAGCCGGAAGTTGACGTCATCTACCGGCGCCGGCATCCCTATGCGGCGCGCGAGGGAGAGGAAGAGGAAGCACTTAGGGGAAAGTGCTCCCTCGCGCGCCAGACAGCCAGCCCGCCCGCCCACCCAGCAGCACCACTGGACCCCAGGGAATCCCCCCAGCTCTCCAAAAGGTAAGGAGGCTGGGGGGATTAAATTTTTTTAAAAAATGTGTGTGTGTGTGTGTTAGTGTGTGTGTGTGTGTGCTAGTGTGTGTCAGTGTGTGTGTGTGTGTTAGTGTGTGTGTGTTACTGTGTGTTATAGTGTGTGTGTTAGTGTGTGTGTGTGTCAGTGAGTGTGTCTGTTATTGGGTGTGTGTCTGCTAGTTAGTGTGTTACTGTGTGTGTCTGTTACTGAGTGTGTTTGATGTCTGTGAGTGTGTGTTTGTCAATGAAAGTGTATGTTTTGTAAGTGAGTGTGTATGTATGTCTGTCGCTGAGTGTGTCTCTGTCAGTAAATGTGTGTGTCTGTTAGCTAGTGTGTATGCGTCTGTTTGTGAGAATGTGTGTGTGTGTCTTCAGCATTTACCTTTCTCCAGCGTCGGACTCCCTTGGCGCTGGGGATCCCTGCGCCTCTCAGCTCCGAATGCACATGTGCGGCAAGAGGCGCGCGCGCATTTGAACCGCCCATAGGAAAGCATTACTCAATGCTTTCCTATGGACGTTCAGTGTCTTCTCACTGTGATTTTCACAGTGAGAATCGCGGAAGCTCCTCTAGCAGATGTCAATGAGACAGCCACCAGAGGCTGGATTAACCCTCAGTGAAACATAGCCGTTTCTTTGAAACTGCTATGTTTTCAGCTGCAGGGTTAAAAATAGAGGGACCTGGCACCCAGATCACTTAATTGAGCTGATGTGATCTGGGTGTCTGTAGTGATCCTTTAAGTGTGTGTGCATACTGCGGTCACGGGGTGGGGGTGGGGGTGGGGGCCCACGGATCAATTTTCGCACCGGGCCCCATGGGTCATGTGTACGCCACTGGGGATGGCACTTTCCCCAATGAATGTTTTTGTATGTTTCTAACAGCCCAGCAACCTACTGTCTTCATGTGGCAGTGTAGAATATTCAATTTTCTGCTACACTTGCTACATCCACCTCTTTCTCTGCCTTAAACTGCATACCAGAAGCCAGAGATTGCCAGCATGTAAGACGAGAAGGAGAAAAGTGAAAACATGAGTTCTACTAGAAGGGGATTCAGAGCTGGGAACATGGACAGATAAATTGGATAGAGAGATGGAAGAGAGAGATTGGCATAGGATATTTGTAGGCTTAAAATGCATCCTATAGGAGTCCTTCCAGCATTTCCTCTACTAGGTACAAGACACTTGGGAGGTATGACTGTTTTAGTGCTTCTGTCTATAAGATTCTTTCACAATCTAGGCCAATAAGTTTGTAATCCAGCACTGTCTCTAAAGCAGTAAGTTGGTTTTCTTAGTATTGTTGAAGATAATATGAGCTGGAATCCTTTTGTAAAATGACTTACAGTGAATAATGCAAGTCACTAGGCAATGGTTGGTAAGCATGAATCTCCAAGGTCAGAGAAGTTAGATGTTTCGACAGGTTAGCAGATTGGCATGGGAATTATCAAAGGGTTAGAGTACGAATCATGGACGATAAGAAGTAGAAAGATCTAGCAACTAGGTTGGAATAGAAAAACAATATTGTTTTTAAATTAGATCTGCTCATTTATCATGAATCTCTGGGTCCTCTTTAAAACAAAACAAAAACATTTAACATAGTTATAAAACTTACTTGTTATCCAGCTCCGGCACAGACTCCTTACTGTAGCCCGATTCTTCTTATGTCAACATTAGTGATTTGTGACCAATCAGATGCTTGTCGTAGAGCATATGCAGCAATTGTTAAGATCTGCTAATCTAGTGCTTTCCTATGAGACTAACTAAATACAAGAGTTCTAGAGCAGAAATAGACACACAGCATGCTTACTCTAGATGTCAAATAGGTTCAATCATTGAATACATGTCATCTGTTATCCATAGTACCTGCATACGAGTTATGTAACCTATGCACCATATTGTTTTCAGATTTGGAATGAGCAAATAGATTTCTACACCAACCTTTTTGTTTAAATCAAGAGACTTGAGTTAATTTTGGCTCAAGTAAAACCTTTTCAAGTGAAGTTTGTCTTAAAGAAACATTTTGTAGATGCAGATCCTACATTTGCCCTTTATCTTAATTCAGTTTAGCTGAATTGTTTCACTGCTTGACTGTTTGACAAATTAGTCAACCTAGAGCTGGACTGCCATTTGTCAGGATAGGCCGCTATGTGTGGGTGACTGTCTCTTAAAGACACCTACTCTTGCACTTCTTATAGTTACATAGCTGAAAAGAGATTTGCGTCCATCAAGTTCAGCCTTCCTCACATTTGGTTTTTGCTGTTGATCCAAAAGAAGGCAAAAAAAAACAGTTTGAAGCACTTTCAATTTTGCAACAAACTAGGAAAAAAATTCCTTCTTGACCCCAGAATGGCACTCAGATTTATCATTGGATCAAGCAGTTATTACCCTACATTGAGAAATTATATCCTTGAATATTCTATTTTTGCAAGTATGCATCTAGTTGCTGTTTGAACATCTGTATGGACTCTGATAAAACCACTTCTTCAGGCAGAGAATTCCACATCCTTATTGTTCTTACAGTAAAAAAACCTTTCCTTTGCCTTAGACAAAATCTTCTTTCTTCCAGTCTAAACGCATGACCTCGTGTCCTATGTAAAGTCTGGTTTGTGAATAGATTTCCACACAATGGTTTGAATTGGCCCAGAATGTATTTGTATAATGTTATCATATCTCCTCTCAGACGTTTTTTCTAAACTAAAGAGGTTTAAATTTGTTAACTATTCTTCATAGCTGATATATTCCATTCCTTTAATTAATTTTGTAGCCCCCCTCTGCACTTTTTCTAGTGCCATAATATCCTTCTTTAGAGCAGGTGCCCAAAATTGCACATTATATTCAATATGTGGTCTTACCAGTGATTTAAAAAGAGGCAAAATGATATTCTCATCCCGAGAATGAATGCCCTTTTTCATGCATGACAATACCTTACTGGCCTTAGCCACTGCTGATTGACATTGCACATTGTTGCATAGTTTGTTGTCTATAACAATCCCCAAGTCTTTTTTATGTGTTGTTATCCCTGTCCCAGAACAGAACCCAGAGGGACACCACTTGCCACCTCTGTACAGCTTGAAAATGTACCATTAATGACAACTCTTTGTACTCTATTTTTAAGCCAATGTTCTACCCAAGAACAAGCATTTTCATCTGGACCGATTTCCTTGAGTTTGAACACTAATTTATTGTGTGGAACTATATCAAATGCCTTGGTAAAAAAAAACAAATAGACCTCATCCACTGCAACACCCTGATCTATACTCCTACTTACTTCTTTGTAGAATGCAATCAAGTTCGTTTGACATGACCTGTGCTTCATAAAACTGTGCTGATTTTTGCTGATAACCATGTTCTTCTCAAGTAAAAACAAAGAGAATGTTACCTGCACTCTGGCCTAAATCCCCATGTACATTTAAACAAAATGGAGGCTCTTTAGTTTTATTCCAATGGCCATTTGAATATATACGCTCACCTGCCACGTCAAGGCAAGCCTCAATAGGCGAGTTCCTACATTAGCCATTAGATATGCTGATATCAGCCAAGAATCTCCAGTGAGACATATACCCTTTCACATTTAACCCTTTATAGGGCTTCTCAAGGAATTCTTGAATATTATCCCTTAATAACCCTTCAAATATTTTCCCAGCCACAGAAGTTAAGCTCACAGGTCTATAATTTCCAGGCAAGGATTTTGAACCCTTTTTGAATATAGGAACCACATCTGCCTTCCTCCAATCCTCCGGAACACTTCCTGAAAGAAAAGAATCTTAAAAGATTAAAAACAGAGGTTCACTTATTTCTACACTTAGTTCCTTAAGTACTCGTGGATGGTTACCGTCAGGCCCTGGAGCTTTGTTTATATTAACTTTCTTTAGTTGCTGCAGCACCTTGTCTTGAGTTAACCAATCACAATTATTCTGCAAATGTTTAGCAGCAATCATTTGCACATATATTGCCATGGGTTCTTCCTTAATATATACGGAGGAGAAATAGTTATTTAAAATTCCTGCCTTTTCCTGGTCTTCATTAACTAACACCCCCATTTCAGTTTTTAGTGTACCTACACTTTCATTTTTTGTTTTTTAGAATGTATGTACTTAAATAATGCTTTGGGGTTGGTTTTGCTTTCTTTGGCTATCATTTTTTCATTTTGAAGTTTAGCGAATCTAATTGCCTTTTTGCACGCATCATTGGCTTCCTTATATCTTTTATAGGATGCATCTGATTTGTCCTATTTAAATGCTTTAAATGTCCTTTTCTTATTTTGAATCTCTTGTTTTACTTCTCTACTAAGCCACATTGGTTTCAATTTATTTCTTTTATATTTATTACCCAATGGTACATACTGAGAAATGTACCTTTCTAATATTTGTTGGAAGAGGTTCCATTTATCCTCAGTGTTCTTTTCACTTAAGAGTTTATGCCAGTCAATATGTTGTAAAGCTGCCCTTATAGAAATTGGCCTTTTTTAAATTATATGTTTTAGCATACCCTGTGTGCTTTTGTTTTTTGGAGTTTATTTCAAAGGAGACTATACTGTGATCACTATTTCCCAAGTGCTCACCTACTTGAATGTTGGTCAAAAGATCAACCTTGTTTGTTAAAACCAAGTCCAAACAAGCGTCCATTCTAGTTGGTGCTTGTACAAGTTGTGACATGAATTCCCTTTGCTGAGCTACTAGTCCCTCTGTCCAAAGTTATGTCCGGGTAATTAAATTAAAATCTCCTATAATTAAAGTGTTACCCATATTTGCAGCTTATTCAATTTTCTCAGACAGCTGTTGTTCCTCATCAATATTAACATTAGGTGGTTTATAACATATCCCAACCAATAGTTGATTTCCCTAAAATACACAACGCGTTTCGCCAAACAATAGGCTTTTTCAAGTGTAGCCTATTGTTTGGCGAAACACGTTGTGTATTTTACTTTGTTTTATATTAAAGTACTTTGAGACTACCTTTTATCTTGGGTTAGTTCATTTACTTTATATGTTGCTGTTTTATCCTGGCTGATTTCCTTTTTTAACAAGACCCAGTACTTCAAAAGAAATCCCTGGTGGGGATTATTCCACCTACACCTGGTTCATAGAGCAGTGCGCCTGCTCTGAACACTGTAAGTACGTTTCTTTTTATTTTTCTGTTATTTTATATATGGAAAACACTATGGGCCCTCTCTTGTGATTTTATTTTCATAAGTCCGGCACTGCAAGCATCATTAGAGGAATATCCTACACGTGGGGAGTTTAAATACCACTGTATGCTGTTTTACTCAGAGCTGGTCATAGCTCTAAAAATTGTAAGTTGGCACTCTTAGGACCTCAGTGTCTGTCGTTGAAATATTACCTTAGTTATTGCACCATTGGATTTTCCTTCTTTTATATATTTTATATGCTGACGTTTGTCTGAGAAGGTGTAAAGAATCGTGTGGAGTCACCTCCAATTTGCCCAGTAATATCCTACATGTGGGGAGTATTAAATACCACTGTATGCTGTTTTACCTAGAGCTGGACGTAGCTCTAAAAATTGTAAGTTGGCATTTCTCCACTTCTGTTTTGTTTGTGATCCTCCCAGCATTACGGTTTTGCACTATTCGGTCCCCCCCCTCTCTGCTTTTGTATTCCATATCTGACTTCGGAGATTCCAAAGCAAGAATAGAAGAACAGTCACCCAAGATCTACATTATACCTATAGAGACTCTTTCATTTTATTTAGCGCACCCTGTATCTGTCGTCTGTTGTTCTCTCAATTTTTGAAGGGTTTGAGGGTTACCCTTCCTTTCAGGTGTGCAGCTCTATCCCCCTTTGTGATCAGTACTGTAGCGCTGTTCCACCCCCCTTTTTTTTTACTATAATAAATGAATATTTATCATACATTTGAAAAATAGAAATGAAAATGTTTCTTTTTAATCTTTCTGCAAATCTCCAAGTGCTGGATCTTCTACAGTGAACTTTATTCAAATCAGGAAGTCGATTCAATACCTTCCTGCCCAGCCCTCCACTTTAAAAAAGTATGTAATAAAAGTTAATATCAGACCTTTGTATAGAGTGAATTTCACAATTCTGCATAATCTGGAAAAATTTAACTTAAAAAAAAAAAAATGAACATAATATAAAACACTGCGTGTATAGCACTTTAAACCTAAAAAGCTTAGAATCTAACCTGGAGATTGTGTCCAGAATGTAATTATCCCCAGCATGGAGGCTTTCTCAGTTTGATTCTTCTTTGCATGTATTAATGTATTTTTAATAAGCAATATCACACTATCGGGAGCCCTTTCCCTGTGTGTATACCTCATTGATTACTGTGTTATGCAACAGGGAAAGAATAAATCCCCTTTTATCCTTTGTAAAATTGGAAAACAACTGTAGGGGTTTGAAAACATAAATTTTACTTTATAAAATGGTTGCACAGAATTCAGCCTACGGTGACAGTTAGTGCACAATGTCAGGTGGAAGCTTAAAAAGCATATACAATTAATTATGTAATGAAAAAAGAATTAAACCAAAGTATACATTGTAATAAGGCAAATCGGTACTCTGTCTTACAAAGAACATTCTAAATATTCACTGAACAAATACAATGTACAATTTGTTATTTGTGTCATTAGCACAGAAATCTCAATACTATATTCTGATTAAAGGGACACTTTTAGATCCATAAACACTACTGTTCATTGTAGTGGTAGTGGACATGGAGATCTGTTCATGACTCCTTAATTGGGGCTGTCTACGGTTGCTGTGAAGAGCCTTGTTTTATTATCAATCCCCTTCCAGTTGGTTTAACAACAACAACAAAAAATTGATCTATTACATTTATACCAACATAAATACTAAACTGAAGTGCATAGAATATACCTTTAATTAATTATGTCAGATGACAATGCAAACAAGGTTATGATTTACTGTGAAAATGCAATCACTACATATACTCAGGGGTGTTATAACTTCCTTTTAATGGGAATTCCCTGGGATGAGAAATTAAATAGGATATTTAAAACAAATTAGTTGTGAGTTCAGCATAGAAACCGGTTTTGTTACTGTAAGGTAATAGCATTATGGAAATAGTAATGAAAAACAATGGATACCTTTAAGTGTAACAAATAAAGGAAAATGCAACAAAGCATTAAACATATATAAACATATATATTTATAAAATATTATAAACTGCCATATAATTAGACAACCTTACCAAAAATTATACAATGTTCTATTTGCATATAGGTAGAAATTTATAATAATTTAAAAATCTTCTTTTAATATATAAAATAGCAGATTCACAGCCTTAGTTCATATATAGTGAATATTTTGACTGTAGTCAGAAAGGTATAAAAGAAATATTTCACTAGTCACGTAACTCTAAACGAGCTGAGGCTTGGATTTTCTTAATGTATAATATCACTTTTTGAACCTCTGTCCAAATAAAGTGAATATTTTGTTAGACCTGTTAAAGATTTGTGATTATTTTGTCGAAATATTTCACTTTTCATATGACCCCAGATGCCCAGAAGATTGGATTCTCTCTATGTGACCCTTGGGTGCCCTTCTAATAATCTCTGTAATCACCTGGTTATTCCATTTATGTTAGACAAATTCCTTTCAACCCTTACATATTACTAGATATCAGTGATAGCAAGTGAGTTCTTATTCAGAAAGTCAATTATACCTATTTTTCGGTATTGTTTCAGAGGACACTGATGTATCCAATTTTTGATCTGATCAGAGGCCATTGCGCCCTTTACTTAGAGAGCTTTTCTTTTTAATTGTTTTCATAGCACAGTTCATTGGTTGTTTATTGATTTTTGCTCCTTAATAAAAGTTATGCTTCATCTTTTGACACTGCTTAGTCCCATGTGTTGTTATGAATGACTTGTCCGTTAAAGGAGCTCATACAGCAGTGTCTGTACTCCGATTTAGATATATCCACTTTGATTGGATCTCTGTGTTTTTATTTACTAATTAAGATAATTTTATAGGTGCAACAAAAAATTATTTTTTCTGAATACAGGCTTAATGTTAAACGGTTAAACAGCGCATGCTACAAAGAAAGCCATGCAGAATTTCATAATGGATATTGCTAATTATGGAATATTCAGCATTGTTCTATAGTCCTGTCTTATAATAATCAAGTAATATTTTGTAATGGTATAAACTTTAAAAAGTGATTATGATGTTTAATATTAGTAAATACAGCAGGACTTTAGTTTTAATTATAAAGACATATGTATTTAAGGGGTGCCCAAAAGATAGATGACCAGATGTTGTAGAACTACATCGTCCATGATGCTTTGCATGTCTTCAGAATGACAAAGCATATTGGAAGTTGCAGTTTCAAAACATCTGGGGATCTATCTTTTGGGCATCCCTGGTCTATATGATTGTATAGCACAAGCTAAAAAAAATGATAGAATCATTTGTATTACAAGTGCAGGCTCCTCATATTTGGATTTTATTCTGTATAATATAGCTCTGTCTGTTCAAGTAAAGGAATATGTTGTGTCATTATGTAGAAGGCTGTCTGTCCAGCAGGTAAGACCAAAATAGCTAAACTAGGAATATTCTCTAAATCAGCTATGATTCCATTTTGATTATCTTGGCCTTAAATTTAAAATTCACTTGAATTCCCAGCGAATCTCACCTGTGAATAACAGTGTGAATGATTGTAAAACCAACTGAAATAAATCAAATGTCTGCAATATATAAAAATGATTCAGAAAGATATGCAACTTCATTGAAATTAAAGAGTGAATGTGTGTGTATTGTATAAGGGGTATTCTATATGTACTGTCAGATATATATTTTGTGCATGAGTACTTCTCGAACGATTAGGGAAATATATATGTTATTCTGAACCCATGCAGAGAAATATACCTGTGCATATTATGCAAATTATCGGTAAATTTAGAACAAATGCCACTTACTTTTTAAGTTTTTAGTTTACAAGGTTTACAGATCATACCAACCAGCCATGTTTCTAACTAAACCATTTGCAAAACTTGGAGCATAGAGGTGATACTTGAAAAATTAGAATATTGTGCAAAAGTTTATTTATTTCAGTAATGCAACGTAAAAGGGGAAACTAATATATGAGATAGACGCATTACATGCAAAGCAAGATAGTTCAAGCCGTCATTTGTCATAAGTGCGATGATTATGGCTTACAGCTCATGAAAACCCCAAATCCTCAATCTAAGTAAGTTAGAATATTACATGCAATCAATAACCTCTGAAAAGTATAAGCATGCATATGGACTCAGTACTTGGTTTGGGCCCCTTTTGCAGCAATTACTGCCTTAATGCGGCGTGGCATTGAAGCTATCAGCCTGTGGCACTGCTGAGGTGTTATGGAAGACCAGGATGCTTCAATAGTGGCCTACATCTCTTCTACATTGTTCGGTCTCATGTCTCTCATCTTTCTCTTGGCAATGCCCCATAGATTCTCTATAGGCTTCAGGTAAGGCGAGTTTGCTTGCCAATCAAGCACAGTAATCCCACAGTCATTGAACCAGGCTTTGGTACTTTTGGCAGTGTGGGCAGGTGCCAAGTACTGCTGGAAAATGAAGTCAGCATAACCCATAACACTTGTCTGCAGAAGGAAGCATGAAGTGCTTGAAAATCTCCTGGTAGACGGCTGCATTGACCCTGGACTTAATGAAGCACAGTGGACCAACACCAGCAGATGACATGGCTCCCCAAATCAACACAGACTGTGGAAACTTCACACTGGACTTCAAGCATCTTGCAATGTGTGCCTCTCCATTCTTCCTCCAGACTTTGGGTCCTGGGTTTTCACATTCAAATCCCCATGATTGTGAATTCTACTAAACCAGACTGAGAGACCATTTAAAGGCTCAGAAACCCTTTGCAGGTGTTATGGCTTACTTAGCTGATTAGAGTGGGACACGGTGAGCCTAGAATATTGCACCTTTTCACAATATTCTAATTTACTGAGATTGTGGATTTGGGGTTTTCATGAGCTGTAAACCATAATCATCGCACTTATGACAAATCACGGCTTGAACTATCTTACATTCAGGGCCAGGATTTTTGCCGCACCAGGCAAAAGAAAAATGTGCCCCCCCATGTGACATCGCAATGCCACACCCATATAATCTGCCATATGAACTAACACCAGTGCTGTACACATTTACATTAAAAAGCCTGCAGGGACAGGCTATAGACAGCGAAACCACTTCATTAAGCTGCAGTGGTTCTGGGGACTATAGTGTCCCTTTAATGTGAGGTAAATTAGAGATTAGTGTCACTAATAATATACTAGATTGCCTACTTACAACCAGATGAGGATGGTGATGGGTTCTGGGAGAACGGGAAGCAGCTCAATTAGTGTGCACTTCCTATCAGTCCGGCCGGGTCGCAGACCGGAGAGGAGCTCGGCCACGCTACAGGGAAGGGGAGGTGAGAGGCAGTGCGGCAGCCACCTGAGGCTCTCTATAGAGTGCTCAGGCAGCTGCAGCATTTAAAGGGCCGGCGATGGGGGCGTAGGGCGCCCCCTCCTATATGGCGCCATAGGCGGCTGCCTAGTTCGCCTTATAGGAAGCGAGGCCCTGCTTACTTTGCATGTAATGCGTCTATCTCATATATTAGTTTCCCCTTTTACGTTGCATTACTGAAATAAATAAAGTTTTGCACGATATTCTAATTTTTCGAGTATCACCTGTATAAGCATTTTGAGGCTTTCATTAACGTAACGTAATAAATAATATGGAGAATTAGTATTATTTTTCATTTCACATTTTAAGAGAACATCAAACAGACTCTCACTTTAACTTTATATACCTATTTTTACAGAAGATATTTATTGTCATAGGAAGTAGGCCTGGCTTACAAAATGCATATTAAATCATTGTCCTCTGTATAGTACATTGTGTTCTATCTCCAACAAACCCCTTACATTCCTTGGCATAAGTAAAAACATATGAAAAAGTAATGGTTGTTATCTAGAACCCTATGTAACTCCATAAAGAATTCACAATCAAGCATATTTCTCCAACATATCCATCAACAAACTTGCAGTAAGCCATCCAAATGTGCCTAGTTATCCTTCTTTGTTAAAACAATGCATCCTTTAACTAACACAACTCGATTTCAGACGAAATGCATCATTATTTCCTTATCTTTTAATTTCTATCATTTCCGAGCATTTATCTTGCTTCCTTCTTTTATTTATTTACTTGGCTGGACTATCAAACAGATTTTAGAAGAAACAAAAAAATGTGTAGAATGCAGGATATTTGTCATTCATATTACCAGAGAAACAGGATGTATCCTTTATAAACTTTGAACACATTTATGTATTATATCATTATTGTAGAACAGTCCACACACTATAGATTGCAATGTTATGTACATACATGCATATAGAAATAGATATTATACATTTAAGTACATACATATGCAAATGAATAAATGTACTCATCTGTCTGTCTGTCTGTCTATCTGTGACAGAAGCTCTCTTACCATGGCCTTTTGGAATCAATTAAAGGCCAGCCTCTTACCCACAGACTATGGACCTGGTCCCAGGACTCCCTGAAAGACTACCTGAAAGAGCAGCAACCAATGGACAAATAATTAATTGTTACATGTACAGCTGCTGTTGACAGCATCCCATGAAAGACTGTTGCTGTTCTGAAAGCAAATGATTGCCCTCTCCTTCTTGCAGGAGTTCTAAACTCCTGGATTAAAGCACAACAATGGGTCCATCTATCATTTCAGTGGATACCCTCGGTACGAACAGACAAATCATATTCATCAGGCCCAGGCACCTGCCCACAATAGGTTGTCTAGTGTAGTGGCATAGCAGCATCCCTTGGGTAATGGAAAATCAGCTGATACTGGGAAGTGTTTAACTAAGGGAATTTTGAAATAGTAATAGTAAAGAAAATAGGATACAAATCCCCTCCCCCCGCCTCCACCTACGACTCACTATAGACGTAATAAATATCAGAGGCAGTGAGGCGTTAAAACCCAGGGACAGCAGTAACCCCTGCAACTAGTACCTTACGTCTTTCAAAAGACATACATGTCCCACTGGGTCATTCAGAACCAAACAGAGTTCCCCGCATCTTTTATTACCCTACCCTATATATAAACTCCAGCTAGCTGGCATATAACTAATAGAGAATATGTACCTACTTACATGCTCATCAGCTCTTACACTATAGAAAATCGGATACAGAATTTACATTTAACTGACTGGGTCAACAAGCTAGAATCATGTACAGTATCACACAAAACTGAGTACACCCTCACATATTTGTAAATATTTTATTATATCTTTTCATGTGACAACACTGAAGAAATGACACTGCTACAATGTAAAGTAGTAAGTGTACAGCCTGTATAACAGTGTGAATTTGCTGTCCCCTCAAAATAACTCAACACAGAGCCATTGATGTCTAAACCGTTGGAAACAAAACTGAGTACACCCCTATGTGGAAATGTCCAAATTGGGGCCAAAGCAGTGGCGGATCCAGGGGGGGGCAACGGGGCAATTGTCCCCCCCCCGAGAAATCCGCCGGTCTCCCTCTCCCCTGCCAGCAGCACATGCAGGTGCTAGCCCTGCAATGTGCCTGCGGACCGGGGGGGGAGATCAGATATCTCCCTCCCTGGTCCACAGGCACTGTGCTGGCGGCCGGCGGGGGAGGGAGGGAGTGAGAGAGAGGACCCGGAAGCTAGGGCTGCAGCTCCTCCGGGTCCTCCTCTCGTGAGATTTGGAGCGTTGCTGCGGTTACCACGGCAACGCTCCAAATCTCGCGAGAGTGAACTCTAGCCTTGGAGCGCGGGCTAGAGTTCACTCTCCCCACTGGGACCACCAATGAATAGCCCACGGATGACGGACCATCAGGGAAATGTCCCCCCTCCCCCCCAGTAAAGGTAAGAAGGGAGGGGGGACATAATGAATATTTATATTGAATTAAATAAAAAAAAATATATTATAAAAAAAAGCCCCCCCACCCTTATCACACACACACACTCTACACACACTGCCCCTAACACACACACACTGCCCCCCATACACACACACTGCCCCCCCATACACACATACTTCCCCATACACACACACACCTGCCCCATACACACACACTGCCCCCCATACACACACACCTGCCTCCATACACACACACACACTTACCCCATACACACACACTGCCCCCCATACACACACACACACTGCCCCCATACACACACACACTGCCCCATACACACACTGCCCCCCATACACACACACTGCCCCCCCATACACACACACTGCCCCCCCATACACACACTCTACACACATACACTACCCGATACACACACAATGCTCCCCATACACACACACTGCCACCCCATACACACACATACACTGCAATACTCACACACACATACTGCAACTGTTACACACATACACTGCCACCCTCACACACACTACAACCTTCACACACACACACTGCTCACACACTGTCCCCCTCACACACACACACTGCACCCCTTACACATTGCACCACTCACACACACCACTGCTCTTTTACCCTATTACTGCCCCATTTCCCTGCAGACCTCAAGTAAGTTGTCAAACTGTTTAAACGGTTTGACTGCTTACTCTGGGAGGGGGTCCCGGCACTATTGACACCATAACCACTACACTGAGCTGTAGTGGTTATTGTGTCTGGATTATTTATTTAAATAATCTACAAGTGCCCTTCCTGAGATCAGGCTCTGGATCCGCCACTGGGCCAAAGTGCCAATATTTTGTGTGGCCACCATTATTTTACAGCACTGCCTTAACCCTCATGGGCATGGAGTTCACCAGAGCTTCACAGGTTGCCACTGGAGTCCTCTTCCACTCCTCCATGACAACATCACAGAGCTTGTGGATGTTAGAGATGTTTGAGGATGCCGCACAGATGCTCAATAGGGTTTAGGTCAGTATGCCACAGGACAAGTTGGCATTCATGGTTCCCTCAATTAACTGTAGCTCCCCAGTGCCGGCAGCACTCATGCAGGCCCAGCCCATGACACTCCCATCACCATGCTTGACTATAGGCAAAACACTCTTGTCTTTGTACTCACCTGGTTGCCGCCACACACGCTTGACACCATCTGAACCAAATAAGTTTATCTTGGTCTCATCGGATCTCAGGACATGTTTCCATTAATCCATGTCCTTAGTCTGCTTGTCGTCAGCAAACTGTTTGTGGGCTTTCTTCTGCATTATCTTTAGAAGAGGCTTCCTTCTTGGACGACAGCCATGCAGACCAATTTGATGCAGTGTGCGGAGTATGGTCTGAGCACTGACAGGCTGACCCCCCACCCCTTCAACCTCTGCAGCAATGCTGGCAGCACTCATACATCTATTTCCCAAAGACAACCTTTAGATATGATGCTGAGCATGTTTCAACGTCTTTGATCGACCATTGCGAGGCCTGTTTTAAGTGGAACCTGTCCTGTGAAACCGCTGTATGGTCTTGCCCACCGTGCTGCAGCTCAATTTCAGGGTCTCTGCAATCTTCTTATAACCTAGGCCATTCTTTATAAAGAGCAACAATTCTTTTTTTTCAGATCCTCAAAGAGTTCTTTGCCATGAGGTGCCATGTTGAACTTCCTGTGGCCTGTATGAGCGAGTGTGAGAGCAATAGCACCAAACACACTTGCTACCCATTCACACCAGAGACATTGTAACACTAACGACTCACATGACACCGGGGAGGGAAAACGGCTAATTGGGCCCAATTTGGACATTTCCACTTAGGGGTGTACTCAGGGCCGGCCTTAGGCAATTAGGCGCCCTGTGCAAAAAGTCTTCACGGCGCCCCCCCCACCTCCCACCAAGTTGCCTGAATACAGTAACACACACAGGCACCGGGGACGTGTGTATCACGAGGCAAACAAGGCATCTGCATTGGGCGCCACTTTGCAGGGGGCGGCAAAAAAAAGCATCCCTCCAAACCCCCGGGCAGATCCCTTGCTTGCCTCGCATCCTGGGGGGCTCAAGAGCTGACCGGCTGGCCACTTTTGAGCCCCCCCAAGGCTGGCAGCGGGCAGCGAAGGAGCATACTCACCTGAGCTCTTCCTGCTCAGCTTCCTCTGCACCGCTTAATGAAGCCGGGAGCCAGAATATGACGTCAGTCCGGCTCCCGGCATCACTAAGCGCTGCTTACTCAGCCTGTGCGCCCCCTGCCTGCCTGCCCAGCAGCCACACTGGACTGCTGGTAAGAAATCCACTCCAGCTTTCCCAGGAGGCTGGGTGGATTTAAAATAAATGTAAAAAATATTAGTTTGTGAGTGTTAGTGGAAATGTCTGTGTGTGTGTCTGTGAGTGTTTATTTTGAAGTGAATGTGTGTGTGTGTGTGTGTGTGTGTCTGTAAGTGTGTAATTGTGTGTCTCTGTAAGTGAATGTGTGTGTTGGTCAGTGAGTGTATGTGTCAGTCAGTGAGTGTGTATGTGTCAGTCAGTGAGTGTGTATGTGTCAGTCAGTGAGTGTGTATGTGTCGTCAGTGAGTGTGTATGTGTCGTCAGTGAGTGTGTGTCGGTCAGTGAGTGTGTAAGTCAGTGAGTGTGTATGTGTCGGTCAGTGAGTGTGTGTCGGTCAGTGAGTGTGTGTCAGTCAGTGTGTATGTGTCGGTCAGTGGAGTCGTGCATCTTTCAGTGAGTGCTTGCGTCTGTCAGTGAGAGTGTGCATCTGTCAGTGTGTGTCCAAGTAATAGTGTATGTGTGTATGTCATTGTTTGTCAGTGTATATGAGAGTGTGTGTCTGTCAGTGAGTGTGCGTCTGTCAGTGAGTGAGCGTCTGTCAGTCAGAGTGCGGCCTTGACAGGAAGGGGTGGGGGAAATTTAAACTCGGTTACAGGCATGTACACACACACTCAGTTAAAGGCAGTCACACATACAGGCACAGGCACAAACAATGGCACAGCTACAGCGACACACACAGACAGACAGTCACATAGGCAGTCACACACACACACACAGACACACAGTAACACACACATAGACAGTTATACACACACAGGCAGGCAGTCACACAGATAGAAAGTCACACACACAGGCAGGCAGTCACACAGATAGAAAGTCACACACACAGGCAGGCAGTCACACACAGACAGATAGTTACAGATAGACACACACAGGCAGGCAGGCAGTCACATACAGGCAGTCACACACACAGGCAGTCACACACACAGACAGACAGTCACACACACAGACAGTCACACAGACAGACAGTCTCACACACACAGGCAGTCACACAGAGTCACACAGACAGACAGTCACACACACAGGCAGTCACATACATGGGCAGTCACACAGACAGACAGTCACACACACAGACAGTCACACACAGGCAGGCAGTCACACACAGAGACAGTCACACACACACACAGAGACAGACAGTCACACACACACACACACACACACACACACAGGACAGGCAGTCACACAGACAGTCACACACACACAAGGACAGGCAGTCACACAGACAGTCACACACAAACAGGCAAACAGTCACACAAACAGGCAAACAGTCACACACACACACTTACCTCTTTCCAGTGGATGCAGTTGGCTGATGGGGAAGCATCTTTCCCTCTTCCTGTACAGCAGGGGCTTCGGGAGGTATTAGCCCCGTCTCCGCCTCTCGATAAGCCCCGCCTCCGCCGCTCGGTAAACCCCGCCCCCTCTGCCGCGATTTTTTTTTTTTTTAATAGACCCGGGTGGAGAATAATTAATCCTCCAGCCAGGTACCTCTTTTAGCTCCCCTGCACTCCGGCCATGAGTGAGCTGTGTCGGCCACAGGGCGCCCCCTGTTCCATGGCGCCCTGTGCGGTCGCACAGCTCGCACACCCCTAAGGCCGGCCCTGGGTGTACTCACTTTTGTTGCCAATGGTTTAGACATTAATGGCTGTGTGTTGAGTTATTTTGAGGGGACAGCAAATTTACAATGTTATACAGGCTGTACACTTACTACTTTACTTTGTAGCAGAGTGTCATTTCTTCAGTGTTGTCACATGAAAAGATATAATAGAATATTTACAAAAATGTGAGTTACTGTAAATTATGTAGTTCCCTGACATAATAAAACATTCTCAGTACTAATCTATTGTAAGGTGTTTACACATTATTCACATTATACCCTTTAAAAGAACACCTTAGCTTTTAAAGAAATAATATACACCATGTGTTTGTTCACTAAATAAGAAAGCCAGAAATTAAAGGGGAACTGTTACTCTCAAAAGCTAACTAAAACTTTTTTTTAAATTCCAAACAAATTCTATTTGAACATTTTCAATGAATGCCTGGCTGTCCTGGCACAGTCACAACATGTCATGTAAATTAATCTAAAGTCACCCAGGCCTCTTCATCTCAATGAAGTTCCCTGGGTGCCGTAGTCCTGTCAATTTAACCAAAAACGGCAGAAACTGACAGCCACTCTGTCACGTGACGGAGACCCTGTAGAAAATTCAATGCTTTTATAATGGAAAGCTTGGGTGCATTCACTGTGCATACTCATAAGGTCCCCCAGGATGAGGATCATTGGATTAAACCATGCCGAATGAGGCCATGTCTCCTCTGTGACATCACAAGAGGCAGAGAGGTAAGCAGCGCAGAGAAAAAAGATAAATAAAAACCTTTAATTTATTATGAGAAACACAGAGGGGAACTATATAACTAAGAACAGGGACACTAAAGCATTCAGAATATAGGTTTGAATTCCTAATGTTTTAGTTTTCCTTTAACACCATGGTGGCTTTAAGGCATTTTAAAAGAAATTCCACAAAAAAGCATGACACTTTTGCAGTATTTCTCATCAAACACTTGACTGTAATTATGACTAAACAGACACAAAAATGACACCACTCTGGACACTTGTAAAAATAATAGCACTTTTTAAAGATGCTTCTGATACTTCTTGCAAAGCATCTGTTTTACAAGTACTGTAAATCTTAAGCAGACTCAGACTTTGTCTGAACCGATGCTGACTGCAACACGGTTCTGTTTGTGACTTATTGTTTAGTAATTCTGACACCTAATTCTCTAGTTTTCATGCCACATAAATCAGCTTATGCTCTTCAGGATCTTAGAATTACGTTTGCCAAAAGAAATAACTGTCAATATGATTTCCAAAATATTGATGACATAGTGCAGTATGCATCTTGCTATGTAATAAACTTGCAAGCGAATTGCTTGACATATCTATATATCTCGCTTCATTTATTTTTTTTTTGTGCCCCATGCTGGTATTTAATGTAAGCACATAAATTCATTATATTATGCAAAAATCAGCAATTTATTATTCAGTGTGCGATCTTCCATAGGATAAAGTAACAGAATAATTAGTGTGAAAATGGATTTTAAATATATTGTTTGTCATATACTAACAGAGCACAGTTCTTAAAAAAGATAGTACTGGAAAAATCAAATCAAATAAAAATAAACATAAAAAATAAATAAATTAAATTAAATGATAAGCATGCATTTTCCAAGTAAGAAAAATGCACAGCAGATTCAACCCTTTAAAGGGTTAATATAGTGACCTCCATTATTTAAGGGCCACCAGGAAACGTTAAGTGTTACAATTGTATTAAGTGAAATGTACCTAATATATCGATGTACAAATATTTACACGCAACGTTCAACAGATGAGACGGTTATAATATGACTAGCAACTTGAACTTCACATGGTTAGAAATGTTTGGAGAAAAAATTATAATGAATAAATATAAGTATATATAATTCGTTTAATATTTAGGAGGTGATTCAGGATTTTTCGAGGATACAATAACGGTTAGAATGAATGTTATTTTTACTAACTATAGTCTGGTGCTGATCCAGTCCAGGTTGAAAAAAGTGCTTATTTATATATGCAGCAACAAAGTTTACCCAATATTCTTTGTTACTTAGGAACCAGAAGTCATAGAAAATCCTCCACTCCGGTCCATTATTGGCCATAAAAACCTAGAAACATAGAATGTGACGGCAGATAAGAACCATTTGGTCCATCTAGCCTGCCCAGTTTTCTAAATACTTTTATTAAAGCTCAACTTCTGCTCTAAATGCATATACCCTAATAAAGTTCTCAAAGTTACTCTACTCTACACCACTAGAAAACAGGAGCACCAACAGTCAAAGTCAGGGCATTCTTTATATAACAATAACCTTATATGATGTGGGACTCTATATAATAAAATCTGTAATGCTGTAGCTCAAATGCTCCACTTGAATATTTTTTAATAAAGATACTGGTGTATATTAGACATGCGCATGACGAGAAAAAACTTGGGATTCCTGGATTTTTACTATATGTTGGTTCCACTTGGTAGACTTTCTGTACTGAAATCTCCGACTCTGAGAAAAAAAATCAGACAAAACAAAATTGTTCAAAAATAGATCATATAGATCATACAGGTAGATCGTATATTGCAGTAGACTGGAGGATGTTTCCAACATTTGGTTCACAGATTAAGTGAGAAAAAGTAACCAATAGAGGAAAAAACAGGAGGTGCAGTAAAAGAAAATCTATATTTTTATATATGTATACATGGTTTAAGTATATACTTTAAAATCTATGAAATATATAATATATACATTTAGATTTTGTTTATTTCTACTGCTCCTCCTTTTTTTTCTCATTCCTCATTTGATCTGTGAATAAAATCAACTTTAACTGACTGTTCCCTAACCATCAATCATCTTTTTTTCCTATCAATCATTTATTTATTTTTTTTATCCACGGGTGGAATTCAGAATCACAAATCAAAACCAACACGTTTGGCCATTGCGCAGCTCATTTGGACCAGGATTCGGGTACACTTCGGCTTGGAGTTGGAGAATTTGTACGATCACCCAATCGGCCCAAATTCAGACGAACCACAGTGCGGGCCGAAACATATAACCAAGTCTAGTATGTTATGAATTTTTAACCTTGGAGATAATCAGACACATCTTGTTCATGTATTGTTCTGTGTAATGAAGACAAAGTGATTCACATTATGTTTCCATAAAAAAACACTTACTATCTTGCAACGTTTCTCATTTTATTAGCCTTCAATTTTTCTCATTATAATAACTGGACAAAAAGAGAAATACAGCAAAGTACATTCCCCCCTCTTTGTTTTTCTACATACTGATCAAAGCAAAGCAGCACACACAATATTCACCTCCTATCTTCTGTTTTCATACGCAGCAGTCAGCATTCACACACTGCTCCAGGGCTGACAGGGTACATTTTGCCTCTAAATGTCAGGAATTATGGTCCTTTTTAAATATAGATTTTAGTGTTTTATTTTTTAGATTTCCAAACTCAAATTATTATATAGCTAACAAATATGTACGGTTTAAGCACATTTTTTTAAATTTGATTATGCTTTCTCGACTCTCACCAAACAGAACTTTTTTTTTCAGAAAAAAACAGATACCTGGTTCAGTGTGAGGATCTATACAATTCTGAGTTGTATATAAAGCTGAATTTGTTTCTATATAATGTAAATTATGCAATGCAATTTAAAGGACTATGCCTAGAACTAAACAAATAAACCTAGGTATTATTTATTATTGTTTTATTATATCTATAGTTTCCAAGTATCAAAATTAAATAATTTAATTTCACTCTTAAATCACAATTGCTAAACAGCTGGAGATTTAAATTTCACGAGTTCCACGATGTTGATACACTATGTCAAAAGGTTCCACGGGAAAAATTTATTGGGAACCCCTGCTCTATAGGGACTGTCTAGGAATACTTCTTAACTACTGTATGGTTAAAAGAGAAATTAAAAACAAAGAGAAAATCATGCGGGCAGTAACGTTATAGCCGCAACCGATTTAAAGGGTTACTCCAACCACCATGACCACTTCAGTGATTTAAGGAGACAATATGTACAGTATTTCAGCTTGAAACACTACAAGTTCTGAGTTATTGACAATTATGTGCCAGGGGCAAGTTGCACCCCCAGCATACGTGACTTAGGTAGCCCGGAACTTAATAGCACCCAGTAGGGCATGTTACGACGGAAAGGTCCCCCCTCTCAAAAGGGTTACAAATCCCTTTAACAAATTATTAGCCATGGCGTGCAGGAGGACTGGGTCCAGGAAACTCTGCACGTGATAAACTATCCCATCAGCATAATGTTGTTATGGTACTTTGAATGACCATTTAAATTATGAAATTACTGTAAGCTGATAAACTTGTGAAACCTCAAAAAAAACTCTCTAGATGAGTGTCCATTGACTAGAAAAGTTATAGAGATGTGCACCCAACAAGAATTAACCCAAATGTATTTGTAATTAACAAAATGTAATACACAGAAACAGCGATCAAGTAATAATAACATGCTAAAAATTTCAAAATGATATAAAGCAATGGTATCACTTAGCTAAATAAGAGTTATTCTGTTCTAAACGTCCTAGACTCTTCAGTAATAACCTCTGAATTTATTAAGGAATAGTACCGTGCTGGATGACACTGTTAATATATAACATTATTTTATTATTTATATAGCGCCAGCAAATTCTGTAGCACTGTACAATGGAACAGAAATAGACCCTCTTTAAATGGGATAAAAGTATATTTAGCTGAATGACTATGAAAACTGTCTTGTATTACAAATAAAAAAGGCAAATTTAGCAGTGGATCATAATGCTAGTCTATCACTTTTATCACACAAAATTGCCTGCTCTTTTATTAGAAATCTGCCTTGTGTCAGCCCAATAAAATCCAAACTAGACAAAACGAAACCATCTCCCTCTCAGTAATTGCTTACTTGAGCTTCTGAAGGACCTCTCCTCAGGATATTTATCTAGTGTGAGCTTCGTCATGAGTCTGGGATGCAATGGTGAACTAATGATCTATTTGCCTTGAGAGAACAAAGATTCTTACCAAAAATATGCTAAGCAGCAACACATCTCTCTATAGACTCACAACGACGGTTTCTCGGATAAAACCGGTTGATAATGTTCTGCCATATCTTAGGAAGCTGTCTGAATAAATATTATGATGAAAACATATCACTCTAGTTTTATTTGAGTGTTATTACAAGAGACAGACATTAAATTTAAATTAGTGCAATAAAAAAGGGCATTAAGCATAACAAAAAGGAATTTCATGGATCTTGTGACATCGTACATGCATCACTGTAATTATAAGCCACAAATCTTTTCTTAGCTGGAAACTAAGGCTTGTTAAAATCTGATTGTTTAGGCCACAAAAAGGCATTAAAGCAGCGAGGTGCAATTATATTAGTGTTGAAATAGGAACACTTGACTTTTTATTAAAGGGAACACTTAGGGTTTTTTGTATCCGTCTCTCAGAGCTGCCACGTTGCTGTTTAATTAAGGCCAAATCAGTTCTATAGAGACGAACTTCTATCTGTCCACAATTTTAAGGAGAATAGTTTATGTACAGCTCAAAAAAAGCTAAAGAAACACCATAGAGATAATTAAATGATTTATAGATTAAAGTTATATAATAGATACAATGAATACTTTCATTTGGATATTGGAAGCTATTGAGAAAAGAACAGTAGAATTCATTTAATTAAAAAAAAAAAAATCAATATTTTTGTAAAGGTATGTGACAATGAACATTGCTAAATGTGTTTTACAGTCGGCTGGAAGAGGGTGGGTTAAAACATTTTATTTTATTTTTATTATGTTTTTATTTGGGGCCACATAAAGGGCATCACGGCATGTGGGAAAGCATTTCGTTGTTATTTTGTCTATCCAAACTAATTAGTAAAATTCCAATAAGAAAGTTCTGATTTACAATAGTTATAAGTTTTCATTCATCCCTCTTGCATTGTTATCAAAACACTGGAATGGTGGTTACTGAGAGGGATTAAAAAGTACGCCATAAAACTAGACTTGCATGAATGCAGAATCTTGTTAATCTTGCAAAGCTAATTTTAAAGAGGAAAAAAAATTCTACTTCCACTGCTAATTGACATCATAAATGACTGTGTTGACATATCAAATAATTACTTTACAACGAATGTTGAAATCAAGCCTTAGTAATGTAGAAAATGAGTTTGTGAGCCAGGCGGTATCATGTTTACATGAAATATTAATCTAACAAAGATACACTTGTAGCCCTTTAATTCCATCCTCTACAAAAATGTAACTTTGAGATTGAATGGACAACCCTTCGGAGACAGATGTAAAAATATAAATGTGGGGAGATTCTCTTAAAATCAGAGATGCCAATGATTCCCTAATATGTTGGGTCAATAGCTTTAGCTAGATTGTTTACACCATGTCTCTATGTTTGTTGGTAGCATTGTAAATTTTAACATCTGATAGATGTTTTTAGCTAAAAAAGCACTAATGGATAATACTTGGTCCACCCATATTTTGAATATCTTTATGCTTCTCACACCCTCCTCCAAGGGCACCAATCATCACTTAGTGTTTACTGCTTTTCAAATAGCCCTTCTACTTACTGCATGTGCCATTCTCTGAGATCAATGGTCAATGTGCTTCCATACTCTTGACCAACTAAGTTTTACAGGTGTGTTTTGAAAACTATATGCACCATGCTTATAGATAGGCTTTAGGTATTAAAGGAACACTATAGTGACCTGAACAACTACATCTGTAGTAATGTAGTTATTCTAATGAGTATAGTTAGTCCCTGCAGGTATTTTCAGATAAACACTGTCTTTTCAGAAAAGACAGTGTTTACATATCTCCCTAGGGACACTTCCAGTGGCAGTCACTCAGAGGGTCAATATGCTTTACTATGGGAAAATATTGCGTTGGCTGAGATTGTTAATTATGGTGATCTCATCCAAGGTGGCAGATCGGCGGTGCAGCCAGCACCAGTGGTCCCACGCGGCACAAAGATACATTTCCTAATTGGGTAAAGGGGTCCGGGAGGCTAAATAGTGTTTTCCACACTATAGGGTTAGGAATACACGTTTGTGTTCCTGACCCTATAGTGCTCCTTTCAATATTTGTAAATAAGTGTATTTTTGTATTATAGGATGCTCTCGCTAATGTGTCTTTTCCTCTTAACACCTGTATGAGAGAGGTGCCATTTTTAGTCAGACAGCCATAGCAAGGTTTTATCATTTAGCGGTTAAAACAGGAGCTAGTTCCCATTCAGTAGCTCCTATTAATCTCCAAAGGAGATGTTAAAATTTTCTACAACTCCCAATTACCATTTGTTAAAACATAAAATTTGTAGTGTGGAAACTATTGTTAATTTCTGGCAATAATGGCTGCTATTTTAACAGTGACCACCTTGACACTAAATGATTGCGACAAGCATTAGAATGAGCCCAAGATTAATATGATGAGATATTTAACTAATTATATTTTTAAGTGCTGCAGCTAAAGTCTATTTTTGCTGGAGCTCAACCATCTAGGCCATCTTGAAGCTCTTTTCTTTTCTTAAAGGCAGTTGTTCTAGAATATTGGCCTTACTAGCTGCAGATGCACATCTCCTTAAAATAAGGAAAAAAATATTGCAAACATGGTGAAATTTGTGACATAACTGATATTGATGAAAAAGTAAATCAGAGAGCAGCTCCTGCTGAATAAGGCAATAAAAGCTGAATTTCACAGCCAAAACTGCAAAATCGGGACAAAAAAGGCTACCCAGGGCGAGGGGACATCGGGGTGAACATGTGGATACCACACAAGTGATGATCCAAACCCCATACACCCAACACGCTGGTGAGGCCTACAAGCATGGCAGGCGCGGGAAAGACGTCCGCTCTCCTGCTGCCGCGACTGGCCAAGTATCGGGACACGGGCCCCCGTTCCCCCCCCCCCTTGAACGGTGGGGTCATCCTGGTCTACCCTCACAAGATCCCCCCGCAAAGCGCTGGAAAAGCAAACACAGTACAGAACCCTGAACCTACCTTCACAGTGGTCTCCAAAATGGTGGAAGCTACCCACACAGCCCACTCACAAAATGCTTGGCTGGAAACTGAGCTCCGACTGAACAAAATCTTTGCCACCTTTTGACAACAGCTGATGGCTCGCATGCGATGCCCGGTGCCTGCACCAATGCCAACAGACTGGCCACGCCACGAGGCGTCAGGCAGAGTGAAACAAAAACTCTCCCAAATACTGCACCCGCGTACGCCCAGTTCCAGTATGGGGCCTTCCTGGGACTACACTCAAGTGCCAGGGAGAGTAGCAGCAAGCCGGGACCTAGGTCCCCGGGGAAATCCAGGAGAAGACCCCCACGACACCCTCACTGCGAACGCGGCTCCAACCTCAGAGGGGCAAACCTAGCCCGACATGGAGGGAGCGACGGAAGGGCGAAAGACTCAAGGAGACTACCGCATCAGGAAGGCAAGCAAGGAGCAGCTCAGGCCCACGACAGGCGAACCCAACTCGACACACAACATGGAGAATACCACACTTGCCAACAAGCATACCTCCACATGGCTTAGGGGCTCTGGGCTGCCTTGCACTTCGGAGACTGCACAAGCCACAACGGACGGCGCAGAGAGCACACATCCAGCCCCAACAAGGCATTGGCTGAATCAAAGGGGACTAGGAATCAAGGACAGGCAGTTGTCTCCTATTTTTCTATGCCCCGACTGAACTCCCACACACCACTGTTGGTATCTTTTTTTTTGGTTTATTATTTATTTTATATTTTTTCTCATTTTGATAGCACAGGGAGATCGCAGGAGGGGTAGCATATCATATGCAGTCAATCGAATGAATACTAAGTGTGCTAATGCTTAGAATAGCTTACATTCAAGTAAGTTGTATTTTTTCCTTTTTTTTTTACCTTGACTATGATGTACAGTCTTATCGAAATGCTGCTTAACAGTTACGTACTAGCGAGCCGATCCATGTAGCTACATGTAGACTCAGTACATAGGCTTAGTCTAATTACCTGTTGGGCTTGTCTAATTACTTATTGTCTGCTAGCCGGGTACAGTGAATGTTGACAGAATCTAATATTATAAAACGTGCACATTTATCTTTATAGTATGGAAAGCATATGTATTTGGAATAGCATGCTATGCAGTACTATATGTGAGTTGAACGTAACCTAACATGGCAGCTTGTCACTAACTTCTTAAGGATCCTCACATTTCAGCTTAAGATCACTCGCAGAATCAGTCTGAGAAACCTATTATGCAACGCTTATGATGCTACTACACTGACATGCCTTTACTACTTGTCTTAACCCTTTACCTTTAACTCAAATCTGCTGTTCATTCTTGTTAATCTATCTATAAAACCAAAAAGGTGCTCTGTTAAAGCTTTACCATTGTACAATATTGCAACCAATGTCTGGCTAATACTGTAATGTAATACCATGACCTTGCTATGCACCACCAAAATAAAGAATTTAAAAAAGTAAATTAGGTGTGCTTACCTGCTTGTCAACCAGAGTTTCCAAGACTGGTGTGCAGCCATACATCCAAGGCCTGCCAGTTCCACCAAAGATGGTGTGTAAGTAAGAGAAATCCAAAACGAGAAAATGCAGACACTTCCAGAATGTTAAAATGTTTATTGAAGCAAATATTAAAATCCACTGTGACAGTATATCTGCACTGCATCTCAACCAAAACACCACAAAATAATAATCATAGACGTCGGCCATTTTATAAATTACATCTATGTACAGGCATCTGCATAACAAAATACATCATGATTTACTTTTTATCATGGTTAGACCATCAGGGCCAGAATGGAATTTTCTCAGGTGTCACACTAAAATTAAACTTTGTTTTAAAGTTTTGCCAGTGCTGGCATTACTGCACCGACTAGGATTGCCACCTTCCTTGTGTAAAAATCCCACCTTGTTAGTTTGCACAATTAATTATATATGCGTGACATCACAAAGCATGACATCACAGGATGTGACATAGGAGAAGAATAATTGCATTTGTAAAGGGAACATTCACAATATCGCTAATAGATTACTTACAATGTGGTTTTGTTTTAGTATGGAGGGATTGCACTGCAGTTTGGGGAGGTTGGATCCTGGATTGAATAGGGCAGTGACAGAACATTATAAAAAACAAATGGTCCTAATGTGTGAGAGTGCAGACATATGGGCTCTCCTCCCACTATGCAATACATCACCAGCGCCGGGTCCTGCAATCAGGACTTAAATGCTACACTCCATCAAACAGATTAACATTATGCTTTATGCAAAAACAAAACTTACATATTTACATAATGTGCAGGCGCGGGCCACAAAGAAGGGAGACACTAACGCAAGCATGTCAAACGCAAAGGCTAACACAGGCCAAATAAACAAGGTTTAAGAGTATGTGTGTCGCAGTTTTCAGTTTTCATAGAAACGTAAGTTTATTTAGAAAAGTATAGTATAAAAAAAGTTGCCTATGTGACACTGGACGTCCTCACGCTCGTAGGGCTTCAAAGTAAACAAAAGAGTGAATTTATTTTAAGGAGACGTGCATTTGTTCTCTTTGACTCCGACCTCTCCTTCAAGCCTCATGTTCAATATATTGCCAAATCCTGTCATTTCCATCTCAAAAACATTGCGCGCATCTGCCCCTACTTAACGCCAGATGCGACTAAGGTGCTGGTCCATTCCACTCTCCTTTCTCGCCTTTACTACTGTAATCCGCTTCTCAGTGGTCTTACGTGCTCCTAACTTGCGCCGTTACAGTCCATAATGAAGGCGGCAGCGAGGCTCATCTTCCTGTCCGCCCGCACCTCCCATGCCTCACCCTTCTGTCAGTCCCTACATTGGCTTCCTATAAAATATAGAGCTCAATTTAAAATTCCGGTTCTTGCTTTCAAATCGCTACATAATGCTGCTCCCACCTATCTATCCTCCCTTATATACAAGTATGTCCCGTCTAGGCCCTTACGATATGCTGAAGACTTACGTCTATCTTCTGTCCGTACTCCTACCTCTGATGCTCGCCTTCAAGATGTGCTCTTCACTTTGGCTGAGATCATCAAACTTGGTGATCTCAGGAAATCCATTGGTTTTCCATAGGAAAGCATTGGGAGACTACTGTGCATGTGTGGAAAAAAGCTGTGCGGCCAATCAGCATCTCCATGGAGAGTGTTCAGTGCTTCCATGCAGACCCAATCTAATACACTGCCTCCTCCCCCACTCTAATACACTGCACACTCCACCTAATCTAATACACTGCCCCTTAATGTAATGCACTGCCCCTCCTCCCTCCACTCTAATTGAATACACAGCCCCTCCTCCCAGCACTCTAATTTAATACACTGACCCCAAATTAATACACTGCCCTCCTCCTAATTTAATACACTGCTCCATCCCACCACACTAATACACTGCCCTACCCCCAAACTTAACACACTGCCCCCACTCCCACCACTCTAATACACTGCCTCCCCTTCCCTCCCCCAAATTAATATACTGCCCCCTTCTCCCCAATTTAACACATTACACAGGAAGGTCCCCCAAACACCTCTTCCCCTTTCTAAAGGCAAGCTGCCCGACCTCCGGTTCTAGCCCTGCTCTTCTCTACTAAAGCAGGCCAGACGCTCCTCTGGCACTGCGAGCAGGAGGGAAGGGGGAGCATGCGATCGGCTGTGGGAGCGAAGACAAGAATCAGACAGGAAATATCTTTCCTGTCTTGCTGATGGTTGCTGCCACAACACAAAGTAGCCCCAGGGCAGGTGGGCTGCAAATGTATCCACTGTGGGCCGCAAGTTTGACATGCTTGCACTAACGCATTTTAGGCATAAAACATGTTAGCGTCTTCCTGCTTTATGACACCCTACACAATAGGTCCAAATTTAATTTTGTTTTTAAATAAAGTACAATTTTAATATGTTTGAAGGAGTATGGCATTGAAGTCCTGAATGCAGGAATGAGTGTTCTTTTGATGGACCCAGCAGTAGCCTGTCTGTGTCACAACCCTGCCTGCGTCATAGCCAACCTATACATGTTCAAATACACAGGAGGTTTATGTACTAAGCACCAAGTTGTAGTGAATTAAAATCCAAATTGCAAATTTTAGGCTAAAATAGCCAAGCTGTGCTTAAACTGAATTGAATTATTTTTGCATCTAATACATACCTGCCAAGTGTCCCTATTTTTGACCCAAATCCATCTGTCTCTCTTTTCTAGCCTAATGTCCATCTTTGATAGGCACTGCATATTGTTGGTGAGTCTGAGTATATAACAGAGCTCCACAGCGATAATACTCACAGTAATCTGTCTTTGAACTATAATAAATGTGTTCAGATATTAGTATGTACAAATAATATTCAATGTTCTTGTTCTTAATTACATTTTAGTTTTTGTTTCTGCAGCCCTAGCCACACCTCCCCTCGCTGTGACTCGCATAACCTACATGAAAAAAAATGGTTTTATTTTTAAAAAAATGTTGACTTTCTTTAGAGGTTTAATTCTCCTGTTCTGTAAATTGAACTTTTTCCACACACAAGGGGCTCATGCAGACTCTAGAATGCTATTAACAGAGCAGGAAATAAGAATATCTAAATTAAGCAGTTGCATGAAGTCAAAACAAAGGAGGAAAACAAGTTTAGTTGCATAATCTTTCCAATTTGGCTGTTTTAGCATGCAACATGCAAATCCCTTGTCCTCCATAATTTCAGCTTTGTGAATAAACTCTTTTCAATAATTTTGTATATATATAGTGGGGAGGCATGAATACATGTTTGATTGTGGATATTGCAGAGTGCTGGTACTTATTTGTGTATCTAGTGCCAGGGTGGATGAGTATGGGTATGTGGATATAGCATCAGTGTGAATGTACATGTTAAATTGTAAACTTGTGAATGACAAAAAAATATTTGGTCCTTCCGAACCACTTCAGCAGAGTGTTTTTTTTTCCTTGGTTGGTAGAGTCTAGTTCATGTTACTGTTTGTTACTGAAAAAATTTCAGGAGGGCCTTTTGGGCATTTAAAAAAGCAGCAGTGAGGGGCGGAGCCTGGCAGCGCAACTGAATAGACGCCATTTTCACAGCTCCGAACGCTGAACAGCCTAATCTCTCAAATATCACCCGCATCCAAGTCAAACCGCCTGCACAGAGGGCAGAGTTCGACGTAGCTAACCGCCCTGAATCCGCCGATGCCTTTTTTACATACCGCGGGCAAAAAATACCAGACCCGCGGCACCAAGGCCTACCGCGCCATCAAACACTCTCCGGCAGCCTACGGAGGCCCACTAGACTGGGACGACGCCGACCTTATACCTTGGCTAACAGGTAACATGGGGAGGAAAACCCCGAAACCGCCTGCTCCCACTCCCAAGACACAGCATGACATAAGTCAAATGCTGCAATACACGGCGCCAGCGACAATCTCACCGGCGCGGGAGGCCTCACTCACCCGGGAGCATTCACTCGCACGAGATAGCGACGAGACCGCATATCAAAGCCTGAAGCCGATACATAGAGAGCCACCAAGCCCAAAGGAGACAGAAGCACCGGCTACAAAACGGGAACTTAGAGAAATGCTCACCGGTCTCCAAAACAACCTCAGGGCAATGTGGGAGGCGGACCTGGCAGCTCTCACGACCGAAGTACAGGCCGTAAAAAGGCGCACACAGACTACTGAAAGGAATGTGACAGACCTGCAACAAGGCCTCAAGGAACTGAGCGATAAAGTACAATGTATCCAGTCTACACAAGTTGAAACAAACAAGCAGGTGCTCATCCTGGACGACAGGGGCAGAAGAAAGGTGAGGGGAGTATCAGAGATTATACCCCTAGAAGAATTACCACACTTCATTAGAAGGTTAGTGTCATCACTACTATCAGCAAGAGAGGCTAAATACTTCTCCTTTGATGGGTCATACCGAATATCCAAATCCCCAAGAGCCCCTGCAACCGCACCACGAGACATTATTCTCAGGTGTCAAACAATGTCCAACAAATTAAGCCTGCTAGCAGAGATAAAAGGGAAGACGTCATACGAATTTGAGAACTGTAAAATCTCGTTCTTCCAAGACCTCAGCAGGGCTACACTGAAGTGGCGGAAAACCATACAGCCCCTCACGCAGATCTTGCAGAAAGCAGATGGGCGACACCGCATACCCTATGGGTCACTAAAGAAGGGAAGTTCTACAAAGCTACGGACCCAGCAGACATCCCCGCACTACTGGCAGCCAGGGCCGGATTAACATAGGGGCTGATGGAGCTGCAGCTCCAGGCCCAGGCCCATGGAATAGGCCCATTTAAAAAAAAATATATATATATATAAAAAATATATATATTTTTTTTTTTACACACTACTCTTAGGTTTGTCACCTGACTGGTATTTTAATGGTACAGACGGTATTTGAGGCTGCCTGGCCATGCCGGTATTGCAGTAATACCAGCAGTACAAATGCAGATAATTTTCTCAGAATAAATGGAAATTACTCTGCAATACCAGCACCGGCCAGTAGGGGTCACTGTGTGTGGAGAGAGGCAGGCATAGGAAGTTACTGAATATCCCTGCCTCTCTCTACTACTCACTGATCCGTGGGGGAGCAGCTACACAGCGCAGACAGTCCAGACAGCAGCTCTACAGCTCAGGTAAGTGAGGGATGAGGGGAACGGCAGGAGGGACACATGGAGACACAGACACTAGGGGACACATGGGGACACAGACACTAGGGGACACATGGGGATACTGAGACACTAGGGGACACAGACACTAGGGAACACATGATGACACATACACTAGGGGACACTGAGACACTAGGACACAGACACTGGGAGATCTGGGAACACAGACACTTGGGGACACTGGAAAACATGGTGACACTGAGACACTAGGGGACACTGGAAAACATGGGGACACTGAGACACTAGGGGACACTGGAAAACATGGGGACACTGAGACACTAGGGGACACAGACACTTGGGGACATATGGGACACTGAGACACTAGGGGGCACTAAGACACTAGGGGGCACTAAGACATTAGGACACATGGGGACACAGACACTTGGGGACACTGGAAAACATGGGGACACTGGGACACATGAGGATGCTGAGACACATGGGGACATTGGGAGACACTATGTTCCCATGTCCCCCAGCCAGTGTCCCTAGTGTCTCAGTGTCCCCAAGTCTCCCAGTGTCTGTGTCCCATGTCTCTCAGTGTGCCTAGTGTCCCCATGTCTCCCCAAGTGTCTGTCTCCCAGCCAGTGTCCCCTAGTCTCCCAGTGTCTGTGTCCCTAGTGTCTTAGTGTCCCCAAATGTTTCAGTGTCTCCAAGTGTCTGTGTTCCTAGTGTCTCAGTGTGCCCGGTGTCCCCATGTCTCCCAGTGTCCACATGTCTATGTCCACAACTGTCCCCATGTCTCCCAGTGTCCACATGTCTACAGGGAGTGCAGAATTATTAGGCAAATGAGTATTTTGACCACATCATCCTCTTTATGCATGTTGTCTTACTCCAAGCTGTATAGGCTCGAAAGCCTACTATCAATTAAGCATATTATGTGATGTGCATCTCTGTAATGAGAAGGGGTGTGGTCTAATGACATCAACACCCTATATCAGGTGTGCATAATTATTAGGCAACTTCCTTTACTTTGGCAAAATGGGTCAAAAGAAGGACTTGACAGGCTTAGAAAAGTCAAAAATAGTGAGATATCTTGCAGAGGGATGCAGCACTCTTAAAATTGCAAAGCTTCTGAAGCGTGATCATCGAACAATCAAGCGTTTCATTCAAAATAGTCAACAGGGTCTCAAGAAGCGTGTGGAAAAACCAAGGCGCAAAATAACTGCCCATGAACTGAAAAAAGTCAAGCGTGCAGCTGCCACGATGCCACTTGCCACCAGTTTGGCCATATTTCAGAGCTGCAACATCACTGGAGTGCCCAAAAGCACAAGGTGTGCAATACTCAGAGACATGGCCAAGGTAAGAAAGGCTGAAAGACGACCACCACTGAACAAGACACACAAGCTGAAACGTCAAGACTGGGCCAAGAAATATCTCAAGACTGATTTTCCTAAGGTTTTATGGACTGATGAAATGAGAGTGAGTCTTGATGGGCCAGATGGATGGGCCCGTGGCTGGATTGGTAAAGAGCAGAGAGCTCCAGTCCGACTCAGACGCCAGCAAGGTGGAGGTGGAGTACTGGTTTGAGCTGGTATCATCAAAGATGAGCTTGTGGGGCCTTTTCGGGTTGAGGATGGAGTCAAGCTCAACTCCCAGTCCTACTGCCAGTTCCTGGAAAACACCTTCTTCAAGCAGTGGTACAGGAAGAAGTCTGCATCCTTCAAGAAAAACATGATTTTCATGCAGGACAATGCTCCATCACACGCGTCCAAGTACTCCACAGCGTGGCTGGCAAGAAAGGGTATAAAGAAGAAAATCTAATGACATGGCCTCCTTGTTCACCTGATCTGAACCCCATTGAGAACCTGTGGTCCATCATCAAATGTGAGATTTACAAGGAGGAAAACAGTACACCTCTCTGAACAGTGTCTGGGAGGCTGTGGTTGCTGCTGCACGCAATGTTGATGGTGAACAGATCAAAACACTGACAGAATCCATGGATGGCAGGCTTTTGAGTGTCCTTGCAAAGAAAGGTGGCTATATTGGTCACTGATTTGTTTTTGAATGTCAGAAATGTATATTTGTGAATGTTGAGATGTTATATTGGTTTCACTGGTATTAATAAATAATTGAAATGGGTATATATTTGTTTTTTGTTAAGTTGCCTAATAATTATGCACAGTAATAGTCACCTGCACACACAGATATCCCCCTAACATAGCTAAAACTAAAAACAAACTAAAAGCTACTTCCAAAAATATTCAGCTTTGATATTAATGAGTTTTTTGGGTTCATTGAGAACATGGTTGTTGTTCAATAATAAAATTAATCCTCAAAAATACAACTTGCCTAATAATTCTGCACTCCCTGTATGTCCACAACTGTCCCCATGTCTCCCAGTGTCCACATGTCTATGTCCACAACTGTCCCCATGTCTCCCAGTGTCCCCAAGTGTCTGTCTCCCAGCCAGTGTCCCCTAGTCTCCCAGTGTCCCCTAGTCTCCCAGTATCTGTGTTCCCATGTCTGTGTCCCTAGTGTCTTGGTGTCCCCAAATGTTTGTGTCCCCATGTCTCCCAGTGTCTGTGTCCCTAGTGTCCCAGTGTCCCCATGTCTCTGTGTTCCCATGTCTCTCAGTGTCCCCAGTATCTTAGTGACATGGGGACACACTGAGACATTGGGACACTGGTAGAAATGGGGAAACAGACACTGGGAGACTAGGGGACTGGACGACATGGGGACACTGACACAGTGATACATAGGGACACTGATAGACTGGGTGACTTGCGAGACTGAGACACTGGGAGACAGGGAGACACTGGGAGCAATCCATCTATACGGCAGAATCAAACAGTGAGTAGTTTGTTGGTGATTTTACAGAATTTTCTCTGATGTCACTCCTTGTGATTTACATCATGTGATGTCACGCATAACTAATTAATTATACAAATGATTAAGGCTGGAATTTTTTTCCAAGAAAGTGGCAACCTTAACTACTCTTCACATACTCTTGCTTAACCCCTTAAGGACACATGACATGTGTGACATGTCATGATTCCCTTTTATTCCAGAAATTTGGTCCTTAAGGGGTTAAAGGAGCACTATAGGGTCAGGAACACAATCATGTATTTCTGACCCTATTATGTTAAAACCACCACCCTGGCCCCTTCTTGCCTCCCTAAATATAGTAAAATATTACTTGTATTCAATTCTGCAGCTGCTGGCTCAGAAGTGGTGGTCTGAGCAAATTAGAATATTTCCCCATAGGATTGACTGAGACTGTCAACTAGGCAGATCAGGGGCAGAGCCAGCACAAGTCCAACATAGCCCTGGCCAATCAGCATCTCCTCATAAAGATAAATTGAATCAATGCATCTCTATGAGGAAAGTTCAGTGTCTGCATGCAAGGGTGGAGACACTGAATGGCAGTGCTGCACACTAGGCAGTACTGCCCCAGGAAGCACCTCTAGCAGCCATCTAAGGAGCGGCCAGTGGAGTTATTTTCTCTGAAAAGACAGTGTTTACTGCAAAAAGCCTGAATGGAATGATTCTACTTACCAGAACAAAAACAATAAGCTGTAGTTGTTCTGGTGACTATAGTGTCCCTTTAAGTTTGGAAGCTTAAAAGGGATGTATGGGAACAAAACTTGTGTGCACTAGCTGACATTAAAATTAGTTTAGGTAATGCAGACGTTGGTCTCTCTAACACTGTGGCATGTTCCCTTTCTTCTACACTCACTACAGACACCTTTTCTCTGTCTCAGACTATATACCAGGTTTTTTCTGCCTGCTAGTAAGAAGGTAAGGAGACAAGTGGACCAGCAAGTGCTAGGGGACAGTCCTTAGAAAGAATGGAGTGAGCACATCATTAGATGCATTTATGTCAAGCTCAAGGTGCTGCCTGCATAGTATGCCCTTAGTTGGACAGCCTGCAGGATTGGCAGGCAGCCTGACATGCATTCATGCCAGACTGACCTTCCAATTCTTTGGACAAACATGCCCCCTTTTTGGGCATGTTCACCCCTTTTGGCAGGTCTCGTCACGTGATTCACGCCAGTGGCAGACCCTTTTACCCAGCCCATTGACTTCCTGCTTCACTGTTAGGGGTTATGGATTTACTTGAAAGATGAAAGCATAAATTAGAGAGAGATTAGCATAGAGTATGTGTTTTCTTATAGCTGCATCCTTTGAGTTTCCCTCCAGCACCATCTCCATCAGATACATGACGCTTGGGAGGTATGATTGTTTTAGTGTTTTTGGTCGATAAGATTCCGTAATTAGGCCCATCATAATTGTCAGCACCAGGCCCACGGTGCTCTTAATCCGGCCCTGCTGGCAGCACTGGACTTACAACCACAACGGGGCCTCAAACACGCACCACTGGGCACACAACCTCTACTGGACACTGGCTCAGATACATCCTCATCAGACATTAGAAGAGACAGGAGGCCAAAGACTTGAACTAATCAGCACGCCTGAGTACCTCAAGTTATAGGGACATTCGAGAGACTTTCATAGCTGCAAAGCTATGCAATGATTACCACTGTAAGGAACATCTCCCCTGTCTTTCTTCCTTTTTTTTTTTTTTTTGTCGTTGTTGTTCTGTTTATGCAAATCAACACACAATTACCTAGCTGCGCACGGAGACTCAAGGGCACACACAGCGCCCACAGCACGCTCAGGGACTCTCTCCCCCCTCCCCAGCACACTCAACATGCCAGGGGGAAACGACAAGGGGACAAGGGACCACACATGGACGAGGGCCACACAATAAAACTAGGGCCAAGAGCAACTACCACATAGAGCCGACACCACGTAGGAACCAACACGCCTCATCCCCATAAGCACCCAAGAGACCCAGAACTCGCAAACCTCACTGGCATATATCCTACGAGACATCACACATAGCGGGAGTTTAACAACCCATACACTGACTAACTCGTTACAACCCAACAGACTACCACACTATTAAAAACGTGCAACACGATACCCAGCCAGAACCCACACAAACGTGTTTTCATATGTGATATTTACCCCTGTTCCAGAACAGATTGTAAAATTTATGTACCAAGACTTGAATGCAAAATGTTTGTACGATACATGCTAACATGCACCAAAAATAAAGAATTATAAAAAAAAAAAAAGCAGCAGTGACTATAACTGTGCTGACATGCAAATATGGGTACAAAATTGCCTGGCCCAATGGCTCCGCAATATTGGCAATTTTGGCAATGCCAATTCTTAGTTGCCAAAATTATACTATATATTCCGGAGTAAAATAAAAATAGGAAGTGTATGAACTTATAAAGATTGACTGTAATCTTTTTCCATTTGCTATCTTGTATTAATGAAAAATAGGGAGAAGGAGAAGTTGAGGGGTCTGACTGTTCCGGTTTAATCTGCCTCTGTTGGCTAGTGGTATGTTGAATTGGAAGTAATGGACATGCTGGCAATCCCATTAAAAGTGTTGATGACACAGCGCTGGTGGTGGAGGCAGCAGTGACATGGGTATTAGCAGTCCTCATGGCCAATGTGTTCAAAGTCTCAGAAAATGGCACTACTGCTGATGGTGAACCGGGTAACAGACCCTTTCACGCACTCTCCATCAATTTCATCTTGTAGCCCAGGAACCAGCAAAGCTAAGGTAAGGGGCATTGCACATAGCTAGGAGGCAGGCATATAGGTGGGAAGGATTTTGATTTTAATATATATTTAAATTGTAGTAAAGCCGTGACATTAACCTACTTTATTTTGGTGTCTGTGTCTTTCTGGGGGATGCTTTTCAGGTATATTTATGGCATATGCAAAAAGACGACATGTCATGAGATTTGTACGTGACATTTATGATGGTGGGTTTGTTTTTCTTATTACAATAAATTAGGTCTATAAATGATTGTGAAATAAAAACAGGTGAGTAAGCGCTAAATAACACAAATGAGCAGCAACCCTAAGAAGGGAATCCCTCAAGAACCCTTAAGGATAAGACACAAAAAATATAGAGGAAGGGCTGCGCTTAAAAAATAAATAAATATATATATAAAAGTCCAGATGAAATAAATAAATAAATAGATAAATAAATGAAGAGGTCTTATCTTGCAGTGTCCATAGTGCTTAGTCAGAGGTAATAATCTTGTTTTCTGTCTTGCTTTCTGTCTTTCTTGTGGATCGTCTCTTATGTAAGATATAAAAACAAATACAAAACCACAATGGTGCAGTATATCTATATGAGTGAGAAATAAAATATAAAGGCTTGATTGCAAACTCACATATCCAAGAGCTAGGACCTGCTCTGGTATAGAAGGCGTACAGCGGTTTAGATCCCCGCTTATGGGATATAGGATGGTTATCCTCCACGTGTTTCCTCCTTCCGTGGTGTAAAAGATGCTCAAATAAAAAGAGACAGCCAATAGTGTTCTCTGCGTAAAATTAAACTCCAATATAAAATAAAATAAAAAATGGATACTCACAAGACAGGAGCAGGTCAACTGCTCCTGATATTTCGCACTGGTGGAATAATCCCCACCTAGGATTGCTTGGAGTCCAACGAATGATGCCAGGTAGTAATAATAATTATATGTGTATTAAAAGATAAGTAGTACAATAAAAGATTATAAAATATACTTTAATTGTAACATTACACAATATAAAAAAACCATAAACGCGTTTCGCCAATCGGCGTTATCAATATGGGTAAAGGACCTGATACCTGGCAGAAGAACATTTAAATAGCATACTCAATTGACTCAAAAATTGGCGCCAAAATTTGGACAGCCAATCAGATTGCAGTAACAAATTACATACAGTATAACACTAGTAAAACATAAACAATAGTATGTATTAAAGTAAAGCTAAAATAGACATTATAAGTTATGTGATTAGACTTTAAAAACGATCAGTGGTTATTTAAAAAAAGAGAAAAGATTCTAAAGTGCACGGTCACATGACCGGCATCACATCCGCAAGGGGTTATGGGGTATGTAGTTTGACGCCGGCCGGCACTGCGCAGCCACCGGCGTCACGAGAGAGAACTGGTGGCTGGCGTCTGTTCGCATAACAGATGCGTCCAGACGCCAGTAGGAGGAGCGAGGGGCGGGTGTGCTGGTGACGGCGGCACGTACAAGACAGTGGCCGCCGTCATCAGAAAGAAAATAGACGACGGCTCACACAACGTCGTCTATTTTCTTTCTGATGACGGCG
>OW240915.1:84269006-84279816 GCA_933207985.1 Pelobates cultripes
ATGTTTTGAGTTCTCACCACAACTTAAGTATAAAGACTCTAGAGGCTAGTTCTGCTTGAAATAAAGATTAAGTGTGGCAGTTCCTCCAGGAACTGTCACTTGCCTAGTCCTTCTAGAGATTCCAGTAGCAAAGTGTTAAGACATAGTTTCTGGCAGCGCTTTTCCTTGGTACTGGAGAACTGTAAGTAAAGAGCTGGCCTGAGAGCCAAATGCATTTTTCTAAATTAAGTGGCAAAAGCTAAGCCTGTGAGTCACAAGTGCTTTCGGGAGGAGGTGGCCAGGCAGGGGGTCAATACCTAACTGGGAGGAGGACTGGTAGAGAGTACCATACTTTCCTGGAAGGAGGTGGACAGGCAGAAGATTTTATACCTGCCTGGAAGGAGGAGGACAGGCAGAGGGGTCAAAGGTATTGGTGGTCCTTGGTAATGGAGGAAAAGGCATTGACCTCTAGATCTCACGTTGGGACCAGTCAGGCTCTCTTTTCATTACAGTTTTGACAAACCAATCTATGGGACACCAAGGATCAGCTGAGAATGCTCAGGAGCTTCAAGTATTCACTGAATAAAAACCAAATCTATTGTAACAATCTGTGAAAAGCCATGTATAGATAAGCATCTGTAATATAATGCACTAAGGCAGTGTTTTTATTTATCACATTGTTTAAATATTCTATTCTGGTTTCGAAGTTAATTATTACAATTAGGTGGTATTGATGAGTATCTGGCCTTGAGTGTTCAAGATAGACAACTCAGTCACAAGCTAAATGTATTATTGTCTCATAGAACAGTTCCTCATAAATGACCAAAAGTGAATTTCACTTTTATAACTAGAAACAGAACTCTGCACTCCCTTTTATTGATTTATTTTATAGTACCAGATTATAACTGCCATTAAAACACAAAAAATTTAAGTATTGACTATCTGTGAGACTGTGAATAGATAGAAATTGAGATAGCACCACTGCTAGAAGTTGTATGTGATTATACATTGTCTGATTATAGACCAGGCTATATCCAAGATAAAAATACAATAAATAAAAAAAATTATATATGTACAAAATATTGTTGTTGTTTTTTTTTTAAGGAAAACATGAATAATGTTTTTGTGGCTGTCTTGCCTGAAAGCTACTAGTGTGTTAACCATGCAATGTAAACATTACCTTTCTTATAGAAAGGCAGTGTTTTACATTGCAAGCTGCAAAGGACAGGGGCAATTCACCCAGGCCACTTCATTGAGATGAAGTGGCCTGGGTACCTGTAATGTCTGCACATATCTTGAAAATTGCTGCCACTCCTGCTTCTAAACAGTAAAAGAAGTTTCAACAGGTCATACCATTCCTGGCAGCGAGGGAGGGGAATGAACTGTTATATTAGCATTTGAGAAATTGATAAAGATTGCTATTGCATTTACATACTTTTTCTTTAGAAATATATGATTTACATACTGTATGTGAAAATTATTGCTGTTGCAATGTTTATAATTTGTAATGCCATCAAGGTCCAAATACCTATACGAAACGTATTTGACCATTTTTGTGTACCTGTTTTTGCCACACCTGCCTTTGTGACAAAAATGCGAGCAAAATAGTATTTTTGCTTTCAACTAATATTTTAGACTCTGTGTACAATATTGGAAGAATAGATAGACTACATACTGTCTAAAACTTTTCATTCCATAATAAATTCAAGCGAGGAAAGCATATAAATAAAAAATAAAAGATGTGTACATTTACATAATTGTATTTTTTTAAATTTGTCTGATAAGTAACCCATACAGAAAATTGCTTTCATTATATAGCAATTGAATAATTGAATAATTGTGAACTAGTTCTGCACCTTTTGTTTCAAATAAATGTTATTCTAATATTTTTTGCAAACAAAAAGAGAATGAGAGTGAATGGGTTAATCGCAACAAAAACAATTAAAACCAACGCCTCCCACACATTTACACATCCAAAGCACATCAAACATAAATGAAATAAAAATCATGTTTTTTGTTTGTTTGTTTTTTCCTTTTCTCTTTTAATCTTATCCTTACATGTGTACACATTCTAAGACTATCATTATTATTAGTGGTGTTTAACCTATGCTTTCACTGTCCACTTTTTCCCATAATTCTCTGTCAGCCATTCCGGGAAATGTAGGCCAGTAATGGAGAAAACGGCCAAAACTCTATATCCTTGAATCAAATAAAAGGAAATGTTTATAAAATGAACTTTTCTGGAGGGGAAAAAAAATTGTAAAGGAGGAAAAAGTTGAATACTTTGGATTTGGAGAGATTTATGATGACTTTGTTGGTAATGTGAGAATTTATAGTCATGGGGTTCAAGCGGGAGATGCAATATGAGCTCAATCTAAACAGAGTTAGCATTAGACTAATGTTCTCTTGCAAAATCCAAATCCACTGCATGCATAACATACACACATTTTCCAGGTTGAGACATAACTCATGCAAATAGCTGAGGTTTCACACAAAATTCATATAAACATTATTAAATGGTGCAAATGGAGACATTGCCGGGTTGTGCTGAATACAAGACTATTTATCACCTCACAAAAGAGCAGTTTTAGACTTAGCATAAACTAATGTTGCTAGATCCTGATGGATTCATGTATAATTTACACAAATATTATGGGATCGCGGCTGTTCTATGTATTATTCACACAAACAGTCCTTGATACATTTACTATGAAGGCTTAAGACTATATAGGACCACAGCGAACACAATCGCTAGAGCTGAGCCAGAATTAAGGCGTCAGGTGTAAAATGGCTGCCTTTTTTTTTTATTAATTTCTCCTATACATACACCTAGTAACTGTTGGCTTATACTCAGCCTTGACAAAGGCCATTTAGTGCCAAAATGTTGGGTGGTTTCTCTGTCCTCTTCCTGACTGGCAAAGTTGAATATAATGCACTGCAATTTATGAATTTATTTTTGCTGTTTAAATTGTTTCTCTTGATTTGAATATTAGTCAGAGTATTTGTTTTATGCTATTTGAACTAGTGATGAATATATGCAATACATTAGAAGACTGTTGTACTTAGATTACTATATGTGTTTATCAACTACAGAGATATGAGTTCTCTAGGGGTGTATATGGATTAACTTTTTAACAATTTTATTGCTATCATGAAATAAAATCTGATTTATATTGTATGAGAGTGTGTTTTTTTCTTTAATATATGATTTCTATTTTTGCCATATATGGAAGTGGCGATTATACCCAGTGCGCTCTAACAGTAAAAGCAAGCTGTGCAGTTAGTGGTTACCCCTACATGTCTTAATCTAATTAAATGGCTGCTGTCTGCTGCATTTAGACACACTCTACACAAGCAGCAGGCTCTCACTATACCATAAAAAGGTAGTCACGGTATATAGAAACACATGGGGTTATTAACTCCAGATTTATTTTAATTCTACAATCTCTACAACTTGGAGAGTTAATGGGTAATTCACTCTCGTACCCAAGATGGCACTTGCTCAATAGTCCCTTCTACACACACACCCTTATACACACACAACTGTGCGTTCTATCCCAATGTGATTAGCTGGCTTTACACAGGCTATAATATTGCTATTGATATTGACTTTATCAAAAATAAATTATATTTACCTTTAGCTTAACTTGTTTTGTTTTGCAGCTTTATATCACAAGGACCAGGCATCAGTGCTACTAATTGGTATAATATATATATATAGGAAAACAGTGTTTTAGCAGGAGTTTGTTGGTAGAGGACGTAAACATATTTTTTAAAGGGTAAGTCTAGGCACCATAAGCACTCTAAATTGTTGGACTGTGGATGGTATTTACAGTAACCTGCGCCAACAAATATTTCTGAAAGTGGCTATGCTATCACTGAGCTATAAATCAGCTTAAATGTGCTGTCCCTCGGGTAGCCTGGTACATTTAGTTTTTATGATTTTGTCCCTATAGTCCCTATAGTGCACGCAGCTCGTACATGCCACATAGACGATATGAAAGGCTACTCTTTACCTCCCCAGTCAGTGAAACAAGGCCAAACAGTTAACTTGACTTTGCATAAACCGATGGCTGCTATCAATTTATTGAACAGCATTAGGTTCCCAGAAGGTGCTTGATCCAGTGTCAAGGGAACTCGGTGCTGGAATCAGGTAAGTGAAAAAAGTTTTGTTCTTTTAACCCTTTATTCGCTTTGAGGGTGGCGTGGGTAGAGGAACAGTATAGGGTTAGGAATACAGTGTGTGGGTAGAGGAACAGTATAGTGTTAGCAATACAGTGCATGGGTAGAGGAACAGTATAGTGTTAGGAATACAGTGGTAGAGGAACAGTATAGTGTTAGGAATACAGTGCGTGGGTAGAGGAACAGTATAGTGTTAGGAATACAGTGCGTGGGTAGAGGAACAGTATAGTGTTAGGAATACAGTGGTAGAGGAACAGTATAGTGTTAGGAATACAATGCGTGGGTAGAGGAACAGTATAGTGTTAGGAATACAGTGCGTGGGTAGAGGAACAGTATAGTGTTGGGAATACAGTGCGTGGGTAGAGGAACAGTATAGTGTTAGGAATACAGTGCGTGGGTAGAGGAACAGTATAGTGTTGGGAATACAGTGCGTGGGTAGAGGAACAGTATAGTGTTAGGAATACAGTGCATGGGTAGAGGAACAGTATAGTGTTAGGAATACAATGCGTGGGTAGAAGAACAGTATAGTGTTAGGAATACAGTGGTAGAGGAACAGTATAGTGTTAGGAATACAGTGCGTGGGTAGAGGAACAGTATAGTGTTAGGAATACAGTGCGTGGGTAGAGGAACAGTATAGTGTTAGGAATACAGTGCGTGGGTAGAGGAACAGTATAGTGTTAGGAATAATGCGTGGGTAGAAGAACAGTATAGTGTTAGGAATACAGTGGTAAAGAGGAACAGTATAGTCACAGTGCATGGGTAGAGGAACAGTATAGTGTTAGGGAATACAGTGCGTGGGTAGAGGAACAGTATAGTGTTAGAATACAGTGCTGGCAGAAGAACAGTACAGTGTTAGGAATACAGTGCGTGGGTAGAAGAACAGTGTTATGTATGGTGGTAGAGGAACAGTATAGTGTTAGGAATACAGTGCATGGGTAGAGGAACAGTATAGTGTTAGGAATACAGTGCGTGGGTAGAGGAACAGTATAGTGTTAGGAATACAGTGCGTGGGTAGAGGAACAGTATAGTGTTAGGAATACAGTGCGTGGGTAGAGGAACAGTATAGTGTTAGGAATACAGTGCGTGGGTAGAAGAACAGTATAGTGTTAGGAATACAGTGCGTGGGTAGAGGAGCAGTATAGTGTTAGGAATACAGTGCATGGGTAGAGGAACAGTATAGTGTTAGGAATACAGTGCGTGGGTAGAGGAACAGTATAGTGTTAGGAATACAGTGCGTGGGTAGAGGAACAGTATAGTGTTAGGAATACAGTGCGTGGGTAGAGGAACAGTATAGTGTTAGGAATACAGTTTTGTATTACTAACACTATAGTGTTACTTTAATGCTGCTAGTAATTATGATATTATTAGGAATAAGAGCACATCATATACAGGCATTACCTCTGTGCTTGCCATAGCTGGTTTACCCTTTAGGCAGCCACCTAAGGTTGTAGGCTCTTTATGATATTCAGCAAGGCTCCTTAAGCTTTGTACCTGCAGCATAACAGTCTTCCATTGCTCCTATGCTGTCTCCTTCTTGATCAACTTTCAAAAGGAAGGTATGGCTTTACAATTTGGAGGTTGAACAGGACTTGGCCATGCTACTGGTCTAAAAGAAAGATGGGGAGAGGGAGAGACAATATGGAAATGACAGAGGAAGGGGCACTATTAGGGAAATAGAGGGAAAGACGCTCTGGGGAGGACAAAGGGAGAGAAACTGGGAGGGCAACAGTTGGAGAGACACTGTGAGGGAGACAGTGGGAGAGACACTGTGAGGGGGACAGTGGGTGAGACACTGTGAGAGGGACAGTGGGAGAGAGACTGTGTGAGGGACAGTGGGAGAGAGACTGTGAGAGGGACAGTGGGAGAGAGACTGAGGGGGGCAGTGGGAGAGAGACTGTGAGAGGGACAGTGGTAGAGAGACTGTGAGGGGGACAGTGGTAGAGAGACTGAGAGGGCAGTGGGAGAGACACTGTGAGGGTGCAATGGGAGAGACACTGTGAGGGGGACAGGGGAAGAGAGCCTGAGGAGGGCAGTGGGAGAGAGACTGCGAGAGGGACAGTGGTAGAGAGACTGCGAGAGGGACAGTGGTAGAGAGACTGTGAGGGGGACAGTGGTAGAGAGACTGTGAGAGGGACAGTGGTAGAGAGACTGTGAGGGGGACAGTGGTAGAGAGACAGTGAGAGGGACAGTGGTAGAGAGACTGAGAGGGCAGTGGGAGAGACACTGTGAGGGGTGCAATGGGAGAAAGGGAGAGACACTATGAGGGGGGCACAGGAGAAAAAAGGAGAAATACTATTGGAGGGTAAGAATGAAAGAGAGAATGTGGGCAGACAATATGGGGTATACGGAGGGACAGTGTGTGGGAGAAAAACAGAGAGGTAAATGCAGGTGACATGGCCGGGTCCCTGTCTGATTCCATGGCCTATGACCAAAACTGTATCCTGACTAGGGCCGTAGGCCCAAAATATTATCGTGCTCAGACTCTGGTTGTCACTCCTTGTGCAGGGAAAAGCAGCTGATAAACAGCATGATCACTGGCAAAACACAACTACCCCATCCCCAGCATTCCTGATGTCACAGAATGTATTGATGACAAATGTGCATAATGGCCAACATATTCTGTAGTGCTGTACATCTACAGGGAGTGCAGAATAATTAGGCAAATTAGTATTTTGACCACATCATCCTCTTTATGCATGTTGTCTTACTCCAAGCTGTATAGGCTCGAAAGCCTACTACCAATTAAACATATTAGGTGATGTGCATCTCTGTAATGAGAAGGGGTGTGGTCTAATGACATCAACACCCTATATCAGGTGTGCATAATTATTAGGCAACTTCCTTTCCTTTGGCAAAATGGGTCAAAAGAAGGACTTGACAGGCTCAGAAAAGTCAAAAATAGTGAGATATCTTGCAGAGGGATGCAGCACTCTTAAAATTGCAAAGCTTCTGAAGCGTGATCATCGAACAATCAAGCGTTTCATTCAAAATAGTCAACAGGGTCGCAAGAAGCGTGTGGAAAAACCAAGGCAAAATAACTGCCCATGAACTGAGAAAAGTCAAGCGTGCAGCTGCCACGATGCCACTTGCCACCAGTTTGGCCATATTTCAGAGCTGCAACATCACTGGAGTGTCCAAAAGCACAAGGTGTGCAATACTCAGAGACATGGCCAAGGTAAGAAAGGCTGAAAGACGACCACCACTGAACAAGACACACAAGCTGAAACTTCAAGACTGGGCCAAGAAATTTCTCAAGACTGATTTTTCTAAGGTTTTATGGACTGATGAAATGAGAGTGAGTCTTGATGGGCCAGATGGATGGGCCCGTGGCTGGATTGGTAAAGGGCAGAGAGCTCCAGTCCGACTCAGACGCCAGCAAGGTGGAGGTGGAGTACTGGTTTGGGCTGGTATCATCAAAGATGAGCTTGTGGGCCTTTTCGGGTTGAGGATGGAGTCAAGCTCAACTCCCAGTCCTACTGCCAGTTCCTGGAAGACACCTTCTTCAAGCAGTGGTACAGGAAGAAGTCTGCATCCTTCAAGAAAAACATGATTTTCATGCAGGACAATGCGCCATCACACGCGTCCAAGTACTCCACTGTGTGGCTGGCAAGAAAGGGTATAAAAGAAGAAAATCTAATGACATGGCCTCCTTGTTCACCTGATCTCAACCCCATTGAGAACCTGTGGTCCATCATCAAATGTGAGATTTACAAGGAGGGAAAACAGTACACCTCTGAACAGTGTCTGGGAGGCTGTGGTTGCTGCTGCACGCAATGTTGATGGTGAACAGATCAAAACACTGACAGAATCCATGGATGGCAGGCTTTTGAGTGTCCTTGCAAAGAAAGGTGGCTATATTGGTCACTGATTTGTTTTTGAATGTCAGAAATGTATATTTGTGAATGTTGAGATGCTATATTGGTTTCACTGGTAATAATAAATAATTGAAATGGGTATATATTTGTTTTTTGTTAAGTTGCCTAATAATTATGCACAGTAATAGTCACCTGCACACACAGATATCCCCTAACATAGCTAAAACTAAAAACAAACTAAAAACTACTTCCAAAAATATTCAGCTTTGATATTAATGAGTTTTTTTGGGTTCATTGAGAACATGGTTGTTGTTCAATAATAAAATTAATCCTCAAAAATACAACTTGCCTAATAATTCTGCACTCCCTGTAGATGAACAACCCACTACAAGTTAGACCTACCACTACAAAAGTGACAGAGGACCTTGACCCTGACTTTACATTTTAGCATTTAAAGTACATTTATATAGGCTATGCAATGTGAGTTTGCAATCTAAAAGTTACAATGGAAAGATGAGACAAGAAGTTGCAGGATAAATTTGAAGACGGCAGACAAAGAGTTTAAGCGGCATTTGCAAAAAGTGTTAAATACTGATGTGGGTAAAGAGTGGTTAATACAGTAACCTAGTGTGTTTTTTTAACTTTTATATTGAAACTGAAACTTTGAGATATAGAGCTCTAAACTAAATCAAGAAATATAATGCAACCTGTTCATTTACTAGCAATTTGGGATAACATTTTATTCTCTGTAAACTGATGCCTTGTCATATTTGCACGTACGCACTTTATCAGCATTTCTGTTTCATGATTTTCTACCTTGTGGCATGATTCAAAAGCTGAATTTAAGTCCTAGAGTATATTGGCACCCGTATAATGCTGGTAGGGGATCTAAAACTGATGCAACTCATTGCTTAAGATATGGCTAGTCACTTACAGACATCTTTGCTGCTTCTGTGTACTATGCTGGTTGGATCCCATGTTTAATTTGCTACGTTTCATTTTTTCAGGTTCATCCATACAAATATGAAATCAGTGGAATGTACAAGAAGCAAATTGCATAGGGCGAGTATAACTGTATGAATTCACTATAAAATGGAACGCACTCACAAAAGGAAAGGGTTGACCTGACCAAGAGAGGATTCATAAATCACATCTGTTTGACTCTATGCATACCATCTTACTTCTCTAGCTCTCATTGTTTGGGGTATATGGAATGATATTATATATACGCTTTGCTGAGTAGTGACTCATTGTTCCAGATATTCTGCATACCAGTGCTGTATTAAGATACTAGTATATTTCTATACAACTATTTATTACGGTTAAATATTTTACTCTTTAACTCTACCCATCCATCCATTTCTGTCTACAGCAGGGGTAGTCAACCTTTTTCTACCTACCGCCCACTAATGCATCTTTTTGGTTGAAAAAATGTCCTTACCGCCCACCAGTTTTCGCGCAAGTGCAGAATATTTTTTCGAAAGGAGGGTGTTTTAAAAAAAATAAATGTACTTACATTTATCTTTTTATTTCTACTTAATGGATGTTTATAATGTTTTTAACTTTTATAAAGTTTAATGAGAAAACAATAAAGTAAATTGAAATTACCTTTTATTAGTGATAAATGAGATCCTTGAGGTTGAGGCTGCAAGACTAAATATTTGATATCTGGTTTGATTTTCGTAAGGAACAAACAAAGGTCTTCTCTTTCTGTGATATTCAGACGACTTCTCTTTTTGCGCATAATATGATTTCTCATCTGTGCGTCAGCTCCCCTCCTCTCCCTCCGCAGTTCCCATCCCCACCTTTTTTCCCCCTTTTTTAAATTTTTTTGTTAACCTTCTTTATAGCAATGCCCAGTAGGAAGGCTGAGCTAGGTATCCCACTTACTATTACTTACTATAGCCCACCATAACAGACAGGCACACATACATACATACATACATACAAACACACACATACATACAGACACAAAGACAGGCACACATACAGACACACACACACAAGACACATACATACAAACAGACAGGCACACATACATACAGACACACACACAGACATGCATACAGACACACACATACAAAGACACACACATAAGACATACATACAAAGACACACACACACAAACAGACAGACACAAGACACACATACATACAAAGACACATACACACACAACACATACATACAAAGACAAGACACACATACATACACACATATATACAGACAGACACACACATATATACAGACAGACAGACACACACACACACACAAGACACATACAAAGACACACATACATACAGACACATACATACAGACAGACACACACACACAAGACATACATACAAAGATACATACACACACTTACATACAGACAGAAACACACAAGACATACATTCAAAGACACATACACAAACAAACACACACAAAATATTTTAGTCACCCTCCTGTTTCCTACCTTTTATGTGCAGGAGGGTGACTTTCCCTGGGGTCCAGTGGTGGCTCAGGTGGATAGGAGTCAGAGTTCCCGATTGTACACAGTTAAACCATTTTTAAATGATTTGCATGAAAGAATAAACTTTACATGTGGACATTTTTATCGATTATTTTGGATTGGATTAATTTTTCATATTTTTGTGAAAAGCATTTAAAAAGAATGGATCAAGTTCTGCCTTGAATTTAAAAAGAATGAATCAAGTCCTGTCCTTTTCAAATCTATTTAAAAGTTATACATAGCGGGGCACATTGAGGCAGCTCTGCATGAGCAAGGCGATATACCGGACTTTTCCACCCTATCTGACATCCCAAGTGAGTGCAGAAAGACCGCAGCCGAGTGG
>OW240915.1:84282896-84490542 GCA_933207985.1 Pelobates cultripes
CTTTCCTCTGAGCTCTTCCTGTTTAGCTCCCTCGCACACCCCACAGTGATAACGGAGGTGGAATATGATGTCATTCTGGCCTTGGCATCACTAAGAGGCACGCAATCGAGCTAAACAGGAAGATCAGAGTTCCCTCGGCGCCTCCAATGTGTGCCTGACAGCCCGCACCTGTGCCTGCATGCTCTGTCAGCTGAGCTGCAGCCTGCCCCACTGGAATAATCCACTCCAGCACTCCTTTGCTCCTATCACACCAAATGTCTTTTGCAATTTCAAGTTTTTCTTGGCACCTCCTACATTTAAACACAGCAAGCACCCCCAACAACAACCTTGGCACACCAAGCTGACTCGATACCTCCAAAAATCCTCCAGAACTGCTGAACGCTGTTGGAGAAAGTCTCACTGTGCATCTTACTTTATTCACTATAAATTTATGCTGCGCTTATACAGCTTGGCTCATTCCTCTGCAAAAGTAAACTACTCTCATAACCACACTCTCCCGCGAACCCAAACGACTATTTCACACATTTGTTCCTACTCCACCTACTAACTTGACCGTCTCAGACTTTGCAACTCACTTCACTGACAAGATCTCTACAATCAGGGAAGAGATCTCTCATCTTTCTTCTTCCCCTTACAATACTTCCCCTAACCTCACTCCCTCTGCTGTTCTATTTTCATTCACACCCGCTACAGCGGATGAGGTTTTCTGCTCTGCTCTGCTCCAGTCCTACCACCTGCTACCTAGATCTAATTCCATCGCATCTCATCTTCTCTTTCTCTACCTCTCACTAAAATTCTCAATCTCTCTCTCTCTTCTGGGATATTTCCATTGGCCTTCAAATATGCAACTGTAACCCCAATTCTAAAGAAGCCCAACCTTGCCCCTATCTCTCTGTCAAACTACCGTCCTATCTTGCTTCTGCCTTTTGCATCCAAGATCCTTGAAAGAGTTGTGTATGCAAGACCCACTTCAGTCTGGTTTCTGCACTAAGCACTATGTGGAAACAGAACTGACCAAAGTATCAAATGATCTCCTCGCTGCAAAATCCCGTGGTCACTATTCTATCCTAATTCTCCTTGACCTTTCTGCGGTTTTTGACACTATTGATCATCAACAGCTTCTTCTCATCCTCCGCAATATCGGTCTACAAGATATTGCTCTCTCCTGGTGCGCCTCCTACCTCTCCCAGCGCTCTTTCAGTGTTTCTTTCTCTGGCTCTACTTCTTCTCCCCAACTCCTCTCTGTTGGTGTCCCCCAAGGTTCAGTCCTTGGTCCCCTGCTGTTCTCTATCTTTATTGCCTCCCTTGGTAAACTCATTAGCTCCTTTGCCTTCCAATATAATTTTTATGTGGATGACACGCAAATCTATCTGTCCTCTCCTCATCTCTCCCCCTCCCTCTTGACTAGTGTCTCTGAGTGCCTCTCTGCTATTTCTAACTGGATGGCTGCCCACTTCCTTAAACTCAACTTGACCAAAACTGAAATTCTGGTCTTTCCTCCCTCAAGTGTTGCTACTCCTGTGTCTGTCTCCCTCCAAGTCAACAGTGCTACCTTCAGCTCCACCACGCTGGCTCGCTGCCTAGGTGTTCTCTTTGACTCCTACCTCTCCCTTACGCCTCAAGTTCAGTCTCTCGCCAAATCCTGCCACTTCCATCTCAAAAACATTGTGCGCATCCGACCCTACTTAACGCCTGATGCGACTAAGGTGCTGGTCCATTCCACTGTCCTTTCTCGCTTTGACTACTGTAATCCGCTTCTCAGTGGTCTTACGTGCTCCCAACTTGTGCCGTTATGGTCCATAATGAATGCGGTGGCAAGGCTCATCTTCCTGTCCGCCCACACCTCCCACGCCTCACCCTTCTGTCAGTCCCTACATTGGCGTCCTGTAAGATATAGGGCTCAATTTAAAATTCTGGTTGTTGCTTTCAAATCTCTACATAATGCTGCTCCCACCTATCTATCCTCCCTAGTACACAAGTATGTCCCGTCTAGGCCCTTATACTTGTTGTGCCTAATCATTAAATTCATGAAGCACCAATATCCAAAAAGTAATAATAAATACCTAATAAGGTTTATAGTGATATTGGCGGGCACACAAACCAGTTGGGATAGAGTACATTCAGTTATAGGAAAGAGAAATCACACAGAGACCAAGTTGAATATATAAAATTAACACTACACTTTATTATCCACAAAGGGATCTAAGCAAAGTAAGTTTTACTCTCATTTAAGTAGTTGCATGCATTTACTTCAAACCAGGCCCGGACTGGCCATCGGGCACACCGGGCAAATGCCCGGTGGGCCGCGGTGTCCGTGGGGCCGAGGCCGGCAGGGGAGGTCCCAGGATCTCCCCTGCCGGTCTATGCAGGGCCGGCACTCTCCTAGCGCCGGCCCCGCTGTCTGCCACGACGGGCCCGTGGGGAGATCAAAGATCTCCCTCACCGGCCCACATGCGGCCGCCGGCGGGGAGGGAGGGAGACAGCCAGCCAGGCTGGAGAGAGGACCCGGTGGAGCTCTAATATGCGGCTCCGCCGGGATCCTCTCGCGAGATCCGGCGCGTTGCCATGGCAACGACCGGATCTCGCGAGGAGTTCACTCACCCACGAGGACCACCAGGGAACACTGCCTCCCCGCCTCCAGTCCCAGCGTGCCGGTCCCCCCCTCCCAGGCTAAAGGTAAAAAGGGAGGGGAATAATACCTGTTTTTTTTTTTTTATTTACCCCCCCTACATACACACAATAACATTTATACAGCACTCTCACACCCATCACACACAGCACTCTCTCACACCCATCACACACAGCACTCTCTCACACCCATCACACACAGCACTCTCTCACACCCATCACACACAGCACTCTCACACACACACACAGCACTCTCTCACACAGCACTCTCACACCCATCACACACAGCACTCTCACACACACACAGCACTCTCTCTCACACAGCACTCTCACACCCATCACACACAGCACTCTCACACACACACAGCACTCTCTCTCACACAGCACTCTCACACCCATCACACACAGCACTCTCACACACACACAGCACTCTCTCTCACACAGCACTCTCACACCCATCACACACAGCACTTTAACACACACAGCACTCTCTCACACCCATCACACTCACAGCACTCTCACAGAGCACTCACACACACAACACTCTCACAGCATTCTCACACCCATCACACACAGCACTCTCACACCCATCACTCTCACACCCATCACACACAGCATTCTCTCACAGCACTCTCACACCCATCACTCTCACAGAGCACTCACACACACACCCATCTCACATACCCATCTCACACAGCACACTCACATCCATCACTCACACACAGCATTCTCACACCCATCACTCACACACGGCATTCTCCCATCCATCACTCACACACAGCATTCTCACACCCTTCACTCACACACAGCATTCTCACACCCATCACTCACACACGGCATTCTCCCATCCATCACTCACACACAGCATTCTCACACCCTTCACTCACACACGGCACTCTCACACCCATCACTCACACACGGCACTCTCACACCCATCACTCACACACGGCACTCTCACACCCATCACACACCGCACTCTACACACACAACACACTCACATACACAACTTCCATATATATATATATATATATATGTATACACGCACACACTACACTCTTAAAGGACCACTCTAGCCACCCAGACCACTTCAGCATGAATATATATATATGTATACACGCACACACTACACTCTTAAAGGACCACTCTAGCCACCCACACCACTTCAGCTTAATGAAGTGGTCTTGGTGCCAGGTCCTTCTAGGGTTAACCCATTGTTTTATAAACATAGCAGTTTCAGAGAAACTGCTATGTTTATCAATGGGTTAAGCCTTCCCCCAAAGCCTCTAGCAGCTGTCTCATTGACAGCCGCAAGAGGCGCTTGTGTGCTTTTCACTGTGAAAATCACAGTGAGAGCACGCAAGCGTCCATAGGAAAGCATTATAAATGCTTTCCTATGCGACCGGCTGAATGCGCGTGCAGCTCTTGCCGCGTGTGCGCATTCAGCCGACGGGGCGGATCGGAGGACGAGAGCTCCCCGCCCGGCGCTGGAAAAAGGTAAGTTTTAAGCCCTTTCCAGAGCCGGACGGGAGGGGGTCCCTGAGGGTGGGGGCACCCTCAGGGCACTATAGTGCCAGGAAAACGAGTATGTTTTCCTGGCACTATAGTGGTCCTTTAACATACACACTCTGGATCCCCTATACACACACTAGATTCCTTGTAAGCAAACACATTCTACACCCCTAAACACACACACACTATAGCCTGTATGCACACACTTGCTATATCCCCAATACACACATTCTCTACAGCCCATAGCCACATGTGCATCACATTACACCACAAACACAACACGACTAAAACTGACCTTATTACACAATACCACACCACGACCAGCTCACTCTACACACACGCAATACCACAAGCAGGCTCCAAACACATGCACAATACTCTTTCCTGGCCCTTTTGTCTCCTGGTATCCATTTATAGAGACACCAGAGACAAGTTGTAAGGAAACACAGTGCAAGCATGTTATTAAATTTGCTTGCACTGTGCAGAACAAATACAGGGCTTTTTTTCTCATGCTAGAGTTCTTCAGCAGAGCTCTGCGCATGGTCTGCCCTGGAAGAGCATTGAACCAACATGCTCACTTTGAGAGGAGGCGTGTCTGTCATTGGTGACAAAACACACCTCCTCTGCCCCGCCCCCTTTTTAGTGGGCCGCTGTGTTAAAAAAATGCCCGGGCCGAATTTTTCTCCCAGTCCGGCCCTGAGGCTGAGTATAAGCCAACAGTCACTATGTGTATGTATAGGAGAAATTAATAAAAAGGCAGCCATTTTACACCTGACGCCTTAATGCTGGCTCAGCTCTAGCGATTGTGTTCGCTGTGGTCCTATATAGTCTTAAGCCTTCATAGTAAATGTATCAAGGACTGTTTGTGTGAATAATACATAGAACAGCCGCGATCCCATAATATTTGTGTAAATTATACATGAATCCATCAGGATCTAGCAACATTAGTTTATGCTAAGTCTAAAACTGCTCTTTTGTGAGGTGATAAATAGTCTTGTATTCAGCACGACCCGGCAATGTCTCCATTTGCACCATTTAATAATGTTTATATGAATTTTGTGTGAAACCTCAGCTATTTGCATGAGTTATGTCTCAACCTGGAAAATGTGTGTATGTTATGCATGCAGTGGATTTGGATTTTGCAAGAGAACATTAGTCTAATGCTAACTCTGTTTAGATTGAGCTCATATTGCATCTCCCGCTTGAACCCCATGACTATAAATTCTCACATTACCAACAAAGTCATCATAAATCTCTCCAAATCCAAAGTATTCAACTTTTTCCTCCTTTACAATTTTTTTTCCCCTCCAGAAAAGTTCATTTTATAAACATTTCCTTTTATTTGATTCAAGGATATAGAGTTTTGGCCGTTTTCTCCATTACTGGCCTACATTTCCCGGAATGGCTGACAGAGAATTATGGGAAAAAGTGGACAGTGAAAGCAAAGGTTAAACACCACTAATAATAATGATAGTCTTAGAATGTGTACACATGTAAGGATAAGATTAAAAGAGAAAAGGAAAAAACAAACAAACAAAAAACATGATTTTTATTTCATTTATGTTTGATGTGCTTTGGATGTGTAAATGTGTGGGAGGCGTTGGTTTTAATTGTTTTTGTTGCGATTAACCCATTCACTCTCATTCTCTTTTTGTTTGCAAAAAATATTAGAATAACATTTATTTGAAACAAAAGGTGCAGAACTAGTTCACAATTATTCAATTATTAAATTGCTATATAATGAAAGCAATTTTCTGTATGGGTTACTTATCAGACAAATTTAAAAAAATACAATTATGTAAATGTACACATCTTTTATTTTTTATTTATATGCTTTCCTCGCTTGAATTTATTATGGAATGAAAAGTTTTAGACAGTATGTAGTCTATCTATTCTTCCAATATTGTACACAGAGTCTAAAATATTAGTTGAAAGCAAAAATACTATTTTGCTCGCATTTTTGTCACAAAGGCAGGTGTGGCAAAAACAGGTACACAAAAATGGTCAAATACGTTTCGTATAGGTATTTGGACCTTGATGGCATTACAAATTATAAACATTGCAACAGCAATAATTTTCACATACAGTATGTAAATCATATATTTCTAAAGAAAAAGTATGTAAATGCAATAGCAATCTTTATCAATTTCTCAAATGCTAATATAACAGTTCATTCCCCTCCCTCGCTGCCAGGAATGGTATGACCTGTTGAAACTTCTTTTACTGTTTAGAAGCAGGAGTGGCAGCAATTTTCAAGATATGTGCAGACATTACAGGTACCCAGGCCACTTCATCTCAATGAAGTGGCCTGGGTGAATTGCCCCTGTCCTTTGCAGCTTGCAATGTAAAACACTGCCTTTCTATAAGAAAGGTAATGTTTACATTGCATGGTTAACACACTAGTAGCTTTCAGGCAAGACAGCCACAAAAACATTATTCATGTTTTCCTTAAAAAAAAAAAAAAAAACAATATTTTGTACATATATAATTTTTTTTATTTATTGTATTTTTATCTTGGATATAGCCTGGTCTATAATCAGACAATGTATAATCACATACAACTTCTAGCAGTGGTGCTATCTCAATTTCTATCTATTCACAGTCTCACAGATAGTCAATACTTAAATTTTTTGTGTTTTAATGGCAGTTATAATCTGGTACTATAAAATAAATCAATAAAAGGGAGTGCAGAGTTCTGTTTCTAGTTATAAAAGTGAAATTCACTTTTGGTCATTTATGAGGAACTGTTCTATGAGACAATAATACATTTAGCTTGTGACTGAGTTGTCTATCTTGAACACTCAAGGCCAGATACTCATCAATACCACCTAATTGCAATAATTAACTTCGAAACCAGAATAGAATATTTAAACAATGTGATAAATAAAAACACTGCCTTAGTGCATTATATTACAGATGCTTATCTATACATGGCTTTTCACAGATTGTTACAATAGATTTGGTTTTTATTCAGTGAATACTTGAAGCTCCTGAGCATTCTCAGCTGATCCTTGGTGTCCCATAGATTGGTTTGTCAAAACTGTAATGAAAAGAGAGCCTGACTGGTCCCAACGTGAGATCTAGAGGTCAATGCCTTTTCCTCCATTACCAAGGACCACCAATACCTTTGACCCCTCTGCCTGTCCTCCTCCTTCCAGGCAGGTATAAAATCTTCTGCCTGTCCACCTCCTTCCAGGAAAGTATGGTACTCTCTACCAGTCCTCCTCCCAGTTAGGTATTGACCCCCTGCCTGGCCACCTCCTCCCGAAAGCACTTGTGACTCACAGGCTTAGCTTTTGCCACTTAATTTGGAAAAATGCATTTGGCTCTCAGGCCAGCTCTTTACTTACAGTTCTCCAGTACCAAGGAAAAGCGCTGCCAGAAACTATGTCTTAACACTTTGCTACTGGAATCTCTAGAAGGACTAGGCAAGTGACAGTTCCTGGAGGAACTGCCACACTTAATCTTTATTTCAAGCAGAACTAGCCTCTAGAGTCTTTATACTTAAGTTGTGGTGAGAACTCAAAACATTCTATTTTATCACACTATGCAAATTATATGGAAACACATGGGTGACTAGGAACCAATACAACACATAGGTGACTAGGAACCAGTTCAACCAATACATGGAATTCTACCACACAATGTGCCTGTGTGGTTGGTTGTGGTTCCATCACAAGAACTGTTGAGCATGTGCACGTTTGATATCACACACGCCAGCTTACAGATCACTTAAAGTCATCATCACTATATTTTAGCTTGCTCAATTTAGCAATGAGCATCTTCTTATACATTATTAAAAAAAAAAAAAAATGTAGGAAAACTTACAGTAATCACTATCTATTCTTCCTGGAAGTGAAAGACAAATGGAATTGTTAAAAAACGGGATACTGTGTGTTTTGGTCACACATTTATTTATGACACAATGAGTTTTTAATGAATCAATGATGTCTGGCCATGCAGGCTGACCCTTTAAATACACTCCGTAACAGTGTGACCATTGAACAAGTACTTAATGTTTATTGTTCTTCTGATCACCAAGGAAACAAGTGGCACTTTGGTAGAGAAAAAATACAGTAAGAGACAAAAAAAATTTCCATCCTTGGATTCTTTGCCTTGGTATAAAGATTCTGTGAAGGTCATCACTCCCTTCCATCACAGTGAGTGATTGATTCAACGAGAAGTTCCTACTACACCAACACTTTCCGAAATGATTCATGTTAATGATATGTCTTAGGGGATTGATGCTGAACAGAAGCTAAGGTTTAAAGAAATGATTTAACAGTATGAAAGTCGACAGACTGGATTTCACGTAAACACGGCTGATGGAAAACATAAAAGAATAAATACAACTAAAAGTCATAAAACGGGAAGGACAATAAATCTGACAGTTCAAGACCTTTAGGGCTTGAATCATGAAAAATAAAATTACTTACGCAGCCGTTCCTTGGTTCTGCAACGCATCGTTTACAAGGCAGAAGTCAAGTAAATGTGCGTGCTAAAAGAAAGGAGATCTGACCGTCAGGCTCTCACGCAACTGAAATATTGTTTCAGCTTAATTACTTACTAACAAAATTATTAGTTTAGACGAGAAATCAGTGAGGTCCTCACTTTCTATTCAATAACAATCATTACAGCTCATGAGTCTTAACTGCAAAAAAATCCAAACCAAATTATACTTTGTAATGTCTTCCTTAAGCAACAAACTGTTTTCTGCATTAATTAGCACAAGTAATCATGTATTGTGAACTGTGTAGGCAAAGTCAGATTGCAAACATGGATAATTATATTTTATGCTTTTTTTAAATGATGGAAAGGAAATAGGTATGAACTAATTGTATTCAATTATATCCAGCTCCACTGAATGAAAATCATATTGTAGATCAGTATTGGAGATCTGTGCATCCCATGTCCCTTTATGAAGTGTATATGCAGTCACCTATAGACTTATTGTGCATTCTTAAGTCTCCAAAAATGAGAACCTGTCTGTTTATGTGCTGTAAAAATAGTATACTTTTCTCAATGGTGACACAAATTATTGGAGATACTTGGACATACAATACTATTTAAATAGACCAGGGGTAGGCAACCTTGCACGGCACTCAAGGTGCTTTTGCACGGCACTCAAGGCTGCTAGAGCCAAACAGGCTCTGGCCTATCAGAAGTCCCAGTGAAACTTCAGAAATCTGCTAATAAGAAAAGGTGGTAAAGAACAATACTTAATTCATGAATTGCAGCACATAGGGGAAGTGATCTCAGAGCACTTCATTCCAGCACTTGTGAATGGGAATCCACACTGTAGTAGAGCAGCTCTTGGCAGCTATCGCATCTCCTGCCCTTGACATGTATATGGCCAGCCTGGTACCCACTGGAACCCAAGGAAGCCACCCTCACTTCTAGATATACACAGAAATGCAGAATAACCCTCCCCTCAAACAAATAATAGCAGCCCACACACAAACACAATACACAATCCGCACAAACTCAACACCACTGAGAATCCACATACATGCACACAACCCCATGTACAATACCCCAAACAGCCCCACACATACACACACTACCAAACACATAATGTGACATATCCATCCATACACACAATTCCACAAGCAGCCCCCCATTTATAGTTATCATACATGATACCACAAACTACTAATGAACATATACAATATAATAGCTCATATACGCACAAATACAACAATACAAAGCAACTGCAGTATAAATAACACAAGCAGAATACGGCAACATGCACACCTCAATTTAAAAAAAATAGGACCGGCAGGCTACGGGACATCATAATCTTATTTCGGCACAGTGCTGCTATAAGGTTGCCTACCCCTGAACTAGACTATGGTGAGCCACTAACGCTCCAACCATTAGCTCATGCATACAAATCCTAGATACAACTAACAAATATTAAACTTTAGCTACACAAAACCTGTGGCCCCAAAAGAGGCATGGGATAAATGGATATATATAAAAAGGGAAAACGCCAATAAGGACTACTTAATCCATTACAATTCTCTATATTTCTATTTATACTTTATGCTCTCAACTACAAAAAGAGCATTTGCAGTCACTGCAGGGACCTCCGGTCCAACAGCCGTGCCCATCCAAACTCTGCAATAAGCCAAACATGAAATGTTGTTGTAGGAAAGGAAAATTGTATGAAATGATATGGTGTACAAAATGTAATGCAAATGTAAATGCTTTATCAATATGAGGGTATACTACTCCCCTTCACTAAACCCCCCACCTCCATTTTTTGTTTTATTTTTTTACCCTCCCCCCCAACTTTTGGTTCAATATAGTAAATCAGTGCACCCACTCTGCTTATTATCTTCATATTGTATTAAAAGGTCACATGCTTCTGTACAAATTTGGTATGAAACTCCCCCTTTCTATATTGCTCAACGAATATATTGCACTGCGATATTCTGTAATATGCACCTAAAAATTTAAATAAAAAAAACTAGCTAACATTCATACAAATCAAATAACATAGGCATAATTACCAGGGCATTGATAGGGTAACAGTGGATGAATGACTAGTACCAGATTCCAATTGCAGAGGTATATCTGCAAGTCATGCACCATTGACCAAGTGGATCGGTAGTAGTGAAGTCTGTGAAGTCTCTGCTAGCAATGCTGAAGGAAAAATAAAACGTGACAGTTTCCACTATTAAGCTATTCCAAGTGATAAAACATCACGGTCTTCAAAATATGGCCACTTAATGGTGGATTAACCACATTTTAACGCAGTACATATGGAGAGTGGTTAACTTTATTTCAAAAGTTGGTGCCAGATACTATAGAACACATTCAGAGCTTTTGTGGAGTCCATGCATCACGAGCGAGGACTACACGATATTAGGCAGGTGTATTTAACGTTGCGGCTGATTAGTGTACTTATAGTTCTCTTGTAAGTTTGTTTAAGTGGCTAAACTGACTGAGGTTTCTCATCCTTTTGACATCAATTATAACTTACTAATATTCACAAGTGCTCATCTCATATATTTATCCTTTAAAGTTTCTATTGATTCACGCATGTTAAATTTTACGTCAGGCTGGCTCTTAATTTATTAAAGGATCACTCAATAAATCCAGAGTGCTGTAGTTGTTATGGTGACAGGAGTGCCTTGACACCTCACCCATTGTAAGTAATCATATTAGTAAGTAATCATATTAGTTTAGAACAATTTGACTTCTAGCCTGGGGTCTACTCCCTGCATCGAATACTTTGAACAAAAGTGGACGATGTTAATCAGGGGCTTCCGTTAGCTCTCAGAACTAATCCCTGCAGAAGAAGCAGTGAAGGCAGAGAGCGGCTCCAAGCAGACCCCACGTAAAGTTAAACCATTCGTAAAGACAAATAGTTTGACTAGTAACAATGGGAGTGCACCCGAGCACTCTTGATATTTGTTATGGTGCTTGGAGAGTTCCTTTAATTTAAAAAGCAAATAAACAAAAATATGTATGAATAAATGGAAACAAACATTTAATTTCAGTTCAGTTGTGTTTATACAGCACATTCAGTTGATATGTATTTGTCAAAAGAACTCCATACTTTTTTCAAGCTCGATAACATTCCACCAATATGCACTAACAGTATCACAGTTTTTTTTTTCATTACTAGGTGCAAAATCACACTGATCAGTCAGTTGAAGATGAACAAAATTAAAAAATAAATAAACTACCAGACCTGTTTACATGCATTGAACATTGGTTATCCACAAACATTCAGTTTAGACACAAATCTGACTTCTGCAATTCCAAGTCAATTCCAGAGTAGGGGATTTCAATGTCCTGACCTGAAGCAGCATTACAAAAGACTCAAAGGCAGTATTGCAATACCATAGGGTAAAAAGTTAAACATATAAATAAATAAAAATGTAATGCGTATCCCAAGACACTTTTTACATCACTGCACAAGGAGCAGGATGTGCTGGTTCCAGCAGACCTTAATATATTTATTGTAGAAGATAGTTCTGCACTCCAGCATCACCTTTTTCATTCAAATACTTGGTGCTCATTAAGACATTATAAAGACATCCCCTTCAGACTGGCACTTTACTGCAAAACGTCCTTTATTATAGCATTATGCCACAAAGAGTCAACGTTTCAGTTCAACTAGTGAACTTTCGTCAACTTTCATCAACATCAAGGTCTGCTGGAAAAAGCACATCTTGCTCCTTGTGCAGTTTGATACGGGTTAATGCAAATAGTTGAGGTGGGACCCAGACACTTCCAGATCGTTTTTCACTAACTTGGCTCTGCGTAAGTTAAAAGGGTAAACCATACATGGACACCATACTGTGTCTAGAAGGGTATCAGCACTGGTGTACATACCGCGGTCGCAGGGGTCGCAGCTGCGACCGGGCCCGTCACTCTAGGGGGCCAGGCCGCCTACAGACCCATGTGACCGGTTGCCTGCGTGGTAAACCGCCTGGGCCGCATGTTAAGGTGCCCTTTGGGTGGCCCATGCTGTCAGGGCCACCCAATGGAGATGGATTGTCAGGGAGCCTGGTCAGCGCTGGGCGCTTTCACAGCGCAACCAGGCCCCCTTTGATGAGGTCATCACTGCTGGGAGGAAGTGACTGCACGTCACTCCTCCCAGCTAACACACACACAGACCGCGCGGGAAGAAGAACAGGGAGTCAGAGTGGGAACTCTGACTCCTATCAACCTGAGCCACCACTGGACCCCAGGGAAAGTCACCCTCCTGCACCTAAAAGGTAGGAAACAGGAGGGTGACTTAAATATTATGTGTGTTTGTTTGTTTGTATGTATGTATGTGTCTGTCTGTATGTATGTGTGCCTGTCTGTATGTCTTGTGTGTGGGTCTGTCTGTATGTGTCTGTCTATCTGGCTGTATGTATGTGTCTTTGTATGTATGTCTTGTGTGTGTGTGTGTGTGTGTGTGTATGTGTCTGTGCCTGTATGTATGTATGTATGTATGTGTGCCTGTCTGTTTTTATGTATGTATGTGTCTTTGTATGTATGTGTGTCTTGTGTGTGTGTGTCTGTATATGTCTGTGTGTGTCTGTCTGTCTGTATGTGTGCCTGTTTGTTTGTATGTATGTGTGTCTGTCTGTTTGAATGCATGTGTCTTTGTATGTATGTGTTGTGTGTGTATGTATGTGTTTGTATGTATCTGTCTGTCTATGTGTGTGTGTGTCTCTGTATGTATGTGTGTGTGTGTATGTCGGGGGAGGGAATTGGAGGGGGGGGGAAGAGGGAAAGAGGGGGCCCAAGGATCAGTTTTGCACAGGGGCCCTATGGGTTATGTGTAAGCCACTGGGTATCAGCTACACCTCCAGGGACGGATCCAGAACCTAATCTCGGGAGGGGCACTGGTAGATTATTTAAAGAAACAATCCAGACACAGTAACCATTGCAGCTCTCTGTAGTGGTTATGGTGATAAGAGTGCTGTGGCGCCGTCACAAGTTATTGAGTTTCTCATATTCTCTGATTTTGTCACCGCCAGATCTTTTTTTTTCAATATAGAAGAGATTTTCATTGAAAAATAGAGAAAGGTTACATTGGATCTCGCAAGACCCTAAAATGAAGTGTGATTAATAACATAATGCAATAGGAAACATTTAATGTGATATATAACATAATACACAGGCCCAAAGTGATATATCCTAATCAGTATTTTTCACCTCATCCTTAAATAATCTCATCACTGAGGGTGTGTGTTGTATATCATATGCATACATGATCTCAGCGAGCTTTACAATCTCTCTCTTTAAGATAAGCTTTCCGGCCACGCAGGGCCTAGGCAGGTATAGCTATGCATTAAGTCATATTACATATGAACCAAACAAACAGAGTAAAGTTATTTTAAGATAGTTAACAATTTTATGTGGTATGTGTGATGATGCACTTGGCCCACATGATGTGAGTGGAGTCTTCAGCTGGGTATATCACCTAATTTGTAATGGGTGAGTGTTAAGGGGAGCGTGCAAACACACTGTAATTAACTCTATACAGGGGAAGGGGTATAGAAACTCTAGTGACCTATCCATCTGTGCAGTTTCCCAGGAATAGTTTGCAGGTTTTTTAACGGTGTGGCGTGCACTTGCCCACCTCAGGGCCCCGCCTTATACAATGTGTGGCTACACCTGTCTGCTAAAGATATCATTACTGGATTAGAAAAATCAGACAAGTAGAACCACTGCAGTCTGTGGTCATGTCTCCCAACCCCACTATGGAAATGTGTAGTTTGATTGTGAGTGGTGTGACTCGGTAAAGGCTTTAGTAATCAACAGGGCACCCCAAAGTGCTATCTATTTCTTCTTTCTATTCACCTCTTCACCCTCCCCTCACCTATTTTTTGTTAACTGGTATTAGTTTAATTGACCCCCTCACAATATGCGAGGCGGTCACTTGCGGTCTATCATGAGGAATCGAGGATAACAGTAACAGACTGGACTGAAATAGATGTATAACCGGTCCTTAGAGTGGCCGGGTTTTTACATACAATAGAGAGGAAAAATAGTCAAATACAAGCTTAGGTCAGGATAACAGAGAGTAAGCGAAAACGAGAACTAGCTGGAATCAGGTAAATGGAATATCAATAGAACAGGTAAACAAGTCAGAAAATGATTATATGGAAACTCAGGGTCAGGAACAACGCCAAGGTCAATACCAGAAATATCACAATGTAACAAGGAACACACTAAAGGGTACTGAAAACATTTCAGTTCTCAATGCTGGGTTTAGGTAGCGGTTATTTTGTTCGGCGCGGGGCCCATTCGGAGGTTGCCGAACAGCTCTACGACCGGGTAAGTATCGTTACAGAGATAGACTGAGCATCATGGAGAATCCAAAGTAGAGTGAGCTCCTTAGATTACCCAGTAGAATTTGCTGAGAGAGGTGGACAGACAGCAGGTTTTAGATGGAAAAAAGGCAAATTAGTGGATCAACATGGAAAGGCAACTGGTACAAAGTCTTTGAGTGAACAGAGTCTTTTGGAATGAATATAGTAAATCAGTAACAATGAGATCTACCATGGAGACTTAAAAGCAAAATCCATGATATCAGGGCCAGATTGGCCATATGGCAAACTGGGCAATAGCACACTGGGCCATAATGACCATGTGCCAAGGCTAAAAGGGGAGAGCAATGGAAGTCTGCACCCAAGTGACGAATATTCCTCTCAGTTCACGGTGTTGCCATAGGATACCACCACAACACTCTGACACAGTATAATCAAGAAGCACATGAGTCAAGAGTACTCAGCCTGCACCCAAAGGAGCTGCAGGCTAGAGTCACTCACTACCACTGGACCACCAGTGTATTTAATGTCCCCCCTCACTGTGTCAATGTGACTAAGAAATTGCTCAGACTAATTTTATTTTCACAGTTTGGCCTTATTCATAATAATGATAGTACTGTGATGTCTGATAACCAGGAGGGTAGAAGTCATGAAGGAATGATCCAAGAAAGTAGTCAGAGTCAGGGGCCAACAATGGATCACAGGGACAATGTGAGAAAATAGTCAGGAACACAAACTGAGGCTGCAATGCAACAGGGTTATACACGGTAAAGCAGGCCAGATCAACTTAATAACCAAGCAATGAGGCTAACAAGGGGTAATGGTTCAATAGGAAACCTGATTTGAGTAAACATTGATCATTACATCACTGAGTGTCCTTGGACACTGATGGCAACAATATGCCAGTCTGCAATTGCAAATGCTAGTGAGTTTTCTGTCAGGTATTTACGTTGTTTACATTTAGTAAAGTAGCTGAAAAGAGATATGCATCCATCAAGTTAAGCCTTTCTCACATTTAAAAAGAAGGCAATAAACCCAGTCTAAAGCACTTCCTTTATTGCAACAAACTAGGAAAAAAGTTATTTCTTGACCCCAGAAGGGCAGTCAGATATCTACTTGGATCAAGAAGCTATTACTCCACTAATTACAATTTATATCCCGGTATATTATGTTTTTGGAAGTATTTATCCAATTGTTGTTTAAACATTTGTATGGACTCTGATAAAACCACTTCTTCAGGCACATAATTCCACATCCTTATTGTTCCAAAAAAACAACTTTTCTTTGCCTTAGATTAAATTTCTCTTCTTCCAGTCTAAATGTGTGACCTTGTGTCCCATATATAGTCCTATTTATGAACAGATTTCCAGACAATGGTTTGCATTGGTCCTGAATATATTTGTATAATGCTATCATACATCCTCTGAGGTGACGTGATTAAAATTTGATAACCTTGGAATTTTAGTAAATAGTCGCTGCTCGCTAGGATTAGTAAAAGTCACGTTAGCAAGTAGCAGGTGGACAGTAAACAGTTTCTTTAGTGAGTAACAAACATTCTTTTTTATAAGACAGGTTAAAAAAAATCTATGGGAAATAGAGGGTGTTAACTTTTATTTATTTTTTTATTATTTTGTAGATACTAAGTGTTATGGTAACTGGGTATATGACATTTAAACAGAGATAGAAATGTGTTTCTCTTTCTTTCTCTCTTTCAGAGAAAGGCAGTCCCTTCAAAATGAACACCTTAACATTATTTCCGTCTACTGTTGATGCCACAGTCTCTGCATAACTGGCTAATGGTGTTAGGATATGTATTTCAATCAGGCCCAGGCTGTAATAATACTGTGATATGGGTTATTTCACTAAGTTTTGTGCACTCTGTCCAAAGAATATAAACCAGCAAATAAAAGAAATCAGTTCTCAGTTTTATTATGCAGTTCTGTGTAGTACTCTTGTGCTGTATATCAGCCAGTTTTCTGGTTAGTGTTTAATTATGGATTTGGTTCTTATTCTGTGCTTCCATTCCCAATAGAGAACAATATATGAAAATTAAGGAGAACATCTGCATTCAAACACTCGCTCGACTGCAGTAGAATTATTTGTAAAGTAGTGAGCAGCAGCCATACGTCTCCGGAATTTAGGATACTTGCAGAACTAGTGCTAGTTTTTATATATATATATATATATTTACTATGAAACTTCCCAGTCTAAATTACTGTCAAAACACAGATATAGGAGTTCACAGACCATCTGCCTGCAATACGTGTAGGAAAAAGAAAAGCTTATTATTTGTTCAAACACATACAATGAAATGCACAGAAAAAGAAATATAAAAACACCCGCTTCAACCCAAGAATGCATATAGAAATATCTTATTCTAATAGAATTCTACGTCAAACAAAAACAAGTATATAACCACTTTTACTGTCTGCAGTATATGATGCGTCACCTATTTAACTATTTTTAAAGGGGGACTGTCACATACTAGAATTTGCACCTGTCGTAGGGATGGCTGTGCAAGGACTGGTGTAAATAGCTACATTTGTAAGGCTCCTTGATGCACGTGGGGAACGAAGGCTAGCCCTTCTGGTCTGATCACATAGAAAAGCTACTGTAGCTCAAATTGTTGAACGTCTTAATGCTAGCCATGATAGAAAGTTGTCAGAACACACAGTGCATTGCAGTTTACTATCAGAGTAGCCATGATGACTGTCCACCACCAAAAGTGCCTGCAATGAAGATGTGAAAGTCAGAACTGGACCATGGAGCAATGGAAGTAGGCTGCCTGGTCTGATGAATCACGTTTTCTTCTAGATCGGGTGTATGGCTGTGTGTGTGTGTCATTTACCTGAGGAAGAGATGGCATCTGGATGCAGTATTGTAAGAAGGCAATGTTATGTACTGGCAGTGTTCTGCTGGGAAACCTTGTTTCCTGGCATTCATGTGGATGTTACTTTGACACGGACCACCTACCTAGAAATTAATGCAGACTATGTACACCCCTTCATGGCAATGGTGTTTCCTGATGGCAGTGGCCTCTTTCAGCAGGATAATGCACCCCACTATACCCCACAAATTGGTTGGAATTCAAAGAACCAAAAAAACATGACAAAGAATTCAAGATTGTTTCCTTGGCCTCTAAATTCTCAAGATCTCCATCTGATCACCCCCTTTTCTTTAAGTATCTTTGTATACAAGAGATGAGATTTTTCTGAGAAAATCCAGAGAGGTATTTTTATTCTGACTTTATATTTGTACTTTAAATAATAAGGAAGATTTCCTTCAACATATTCACCCTAAATGTGTAAATGCTCTATTATCCATTCAGATTGCAGTGCATATTTGATCTGCACTCAGAACGCATACAGACTGCTGAAGATAGGCCCTTCAGCATATCAATTACATACTCAGACCCTTAGTGAAAGGCTAGATATATCCAGAATAGAAACAACAGAATGACAGAACCAATTGGGTCACATGTCTGACTCATAGTCTATTAGAAAAACACAAAATACAATTTTTACAGAGGATCTGTTATCTTTGGGAACGTGACCGAAGGAGTGAGGGAGGGGAGGTAGGACTGGAGCTACCCAGACTTGGGTCCAAAAATAATTTGCTGACCACTTCCTAAAGCCCTACCCCGGCTTCCCCTCAATTCTGCCACTTAACAAACCTCCCTCACAGTTCTTACAGACACACAAAAGAAACACATAGACTGGCAGACAAAAACACACATAGACTTGCACAAGCACACACAGGCATAGGCAGCAGGAAGGGGAATTGGATGTACTTGTCCATCTAGGGACAAATTACTTGGCTTGCAATGAGGTTTCAGAGGTTAAGGAAGTTTTTAGTGTTTTTGCCAATGATATATGGCAGGTTGCTTCCACACTGTCATTCTCTGAAGTTCTTCCTGTGCATAACACTCAGAACGACAGGCGGATGCGTATTAGGGACTTTAATTTGTGGCTTGGTGAATGGTGTCGGGAGCAAGGATTTGGCTTTATTTCTCATGGTAGCTCTGTTTGGAATGGAAATAAGCTGTACAAAAAAGATGGTTTGCATCTTTCTCAAAAGGGAACAAATGTTCTCAGTGAGCAGTTCAGAGGTTTTGCTAGGATGTATTTAAACTAGGAGGGGGGGGGCAAAAGGGTGATAAAACATCAATCCAATTGTCCCCCAAAACAAGGACAGAAGGTGCCTGTAGCAAGTGTGTTAAAAAATGATAAGCTTAGAGTCATGTCTACAAATGCTCGCAGTTTAGGGAAAAAGATCCATGAACTTGTGGCAATAATGGCAACTGATAGTGTAGATTTAGTCGCTGTTACTGAGACATGGTATAATGAGAAAAATGACTGGGACATAGCAATACCAGGGTACTCTTTATATAGAAAAGATAGGGAAGGCAAGAAAGGGGGAGGGGTGGCCCTGTATGTGAAGGATAGCATAAAATCTAGCCTAATAAAAGTTAGTGAGGCAAACATAGAGTCCGTTTGGGTTACGTTAGAATTTGGTAATCACACAGTAACTCGTGTAGGTGTGATTTATAGGCCCCCAGGACAAATTGAAGAGTTAGATAATCTACTAGTTGAGGAAATAGCTAAAATGACAATGAAGGGGGAAGTTATCATTATGGGTGACTTTAATCTTCCTGATGTAAATTGGAAAACAAAATTAGCTACTTGTGCCAGGAGCACACATATTCTAAACTCCCTACTGGGATTGTCTCTAAAACAAGTTGTTGAGGAGCCAACTCGTAAAGAGGCCATACTAGATTTAGTGTTAACAAATGGAGATTTGGTATCAGATATTACTATAGGTGAAAGTTTAGGATCCAGTGATCATCAGTCAGTGTGGTTTAATATAAGAACAGTGACTGAGTCACACCACACAAAAACAAAAGTTTTAGACTTTAGAAAAACAGACTTTTCTAAAATTAGAATATATGTAGAGGAGTCATTATCAGACTGGAGCAATTTAAATGGAGTCCAAGAGAAATGGGATTATTTAAAAGTTGCACTATTGAAGGCAACAGAAAATGGCATTAGGCTTGTCAGTAAAAGCAAAAAATTCAAGAAACCACTGTGGTACTCCGCAGATGTGGCCAAAATAGTTAAAAACAAAAAGTTAGCATTTAGGAATTATAAAAAAAAAACAGAGTGGGGAAGACAAAATGATCTATAAGATTAGGCAGAAAGAGGCTAAGCAAGTTATAAGAGCTTCAAAAACACACACAGAAGAGAAAATAGCACAGTCATTAAAAAGGGGGGACAACAATTTTTTAGATACATAAATCAGAAAAGAAAAGTAAAACAAGGATTAGTTAGATTAAAAACAAAAGAAGGAAGGTATGTAGAAGAGGATAAAGGTCTAGCTGACTGCCTCAATGAATATATTTCAACTGTCAAAAGTAAAGACAAATAAGTCAATGGGACCTGATGGAATACACCCAAAGCTATTAAAAGAGCTTAGTGGTGTACTTGCAAAACCATTAACAGATTTATTTAACCAATCATTGTTAACAGGAGTATTCCCAGAAGATTGGAAGTTAGCGAATGTTGTGCCCATTTACAAGAAAGGTAATAGGGAGGAGTCGGGCAACTATAGGCCAGTAAGCCTTACTTCAGTAGTGGGGAAAGTGATGGAAACCATGTTAAAGGATAGGATTGTTGAACATCTAAAACACATGGATTTCAAGATCAGAGACAACATGGGTTTACTTCAGGGAGATCATGCCAAACTAATCTTATTGATTTTTTTGATTGGGTAACTAAAATTATAGATCAGGGTGGTGCAGTAGACATTGCTTACCTAGATTTTAGTAAGGCTTTTGACACTGTTGCACATAGAAGGCTTGTCAATAAATTGCAATCTTTAAGTTTGGATTCCAAGATTGTTGAATGGGTAAGGCAGTGGCTGAGTGACAGGCAACAGAGGGTTGTAGTTAATGGAATATATTCGAACCTTGGACTTGTCACCAGTGGGGTACCTCAGGGATCTGTACTTGGACCCATTCTCTTTAATATTTTCATTAGTGATATTGCAGAAGGTCTTGATGGTAAGGTATGTCTTTTTGCTGATGATACTAAGATATGTAACAGGGTTGATGTTCCAGGAGGAATAAGCAAAATGGCAAATGATTTAGGTAAACTAGAAAAATGGTCAGAATTGTGGCAACTGGCATTTAACGTGGATAAGTGCAAGATAATGCATCTTGGACGTAAAAACCCAAGGGCAGAGTTCAGAATATTTGATAGAGTCCTAACCTCAACATATGAGGAAAGGGATTTAGGGGTGATTATTTCTGATGACTTAAAGGTAGGCAGACAATGTAATAGAGCAGCAGGAAATGCTAGCAGAATTCTTGGTTGTATAGGGAGAGGTATTAGCAGTAGAAAGAGGGAAGTGCTCATGCCATTGTACAGAATACTGGTGAGACCTCACTTGGAGTATTGTACACAGTACTGGAGACCGTATCTTCAGAAGGATATTGATACCTTAGAGAGGGTTCAGAGAAGGGCTACTAAACTGGTTCATGGATTGCGGGATAAAACTTACCAGGAAAGGTTAAAGGATCTTAACATGTGTAGCTTGGAGGAAAGACGAGACAGGGGGGATATGATAGAAACATTTAACTATATAAAGGGAATCAACACAGTAAAGGAGGAGACTATATTTAAAAGAAGAAAAACTACCACAACAAGAGGACATAGTCTTAAATTAGAGGGACAAAGGTTTAAAAATAATATCAGGAAGTATTACTTTACTGAGAGGGTAGTGGATGCATGGAATAGTCTTCCAGCTGAAGTGGTAGAGGTTAACACAGTAAAGGAGTTTAAGCATGCATGGGATAGGCATAAGGCTATCCTAAATATAAGATACGGCTAGGGACTAATGAAAGTATTGGAAAGAAAAATTGGGCAGACTAGATGGGCCGAATGGTTCTTATCTGCCGTCACATTCTATGTTTCTATGTTTCTAGACACACAGACAGACACCGATACACATACATACACAGATAGGCACACATCCCCAACATGCAGACACTTTCAGGTTCACAAAGGCACAGACAGGTACACACAGACAGAGAGAAGTATACACACAGGTGCACACAGATACAGACAAGCACACACAGACCACAGATTTTACCAAAAGTTCATTGATCTTCCCTGCTGCTAGGCTGCTCTGCTTATTGGCATCCCAAGTGAGGCTTATCTGGGAGTGGAAAAAGTACAGTAATAGAGACACATAGGGAATATGGTATGTTATAATTTTCCCTGTGCACCTCTATCACTATGTGCTCTTCCTCTTCCAGTTGACTCCTACGCTCACTGAGGAAAGACCAAGAGCAGGCATGGAGAGCAGAGCAAGTAAAGTACAAAATATAACATTTGGGGTTCGAGACCCTACTAATGGCAACCCTGGAAGAGAGTCTCAGCACCAATCTAAATCTAATAATAAGCAGTAACTATTAAACAAACACAAAACTACACGTCTCTATAAATGCAATAAATGTAAAGGCATATATATTAGAAATTATAAATAAATTGTTGATTGAATTATTTAAAAAAAAAATAATAATAATACCAGCAACATATAAGATAAAATTCCACTAAACATTGTTTTTATAGTTTTCTTCAGTTCCAACACTAGCTACTGGTGAATAAATACAAATTTAAAAGTCTGCAGAGAATTCTTATTTTACCATCTCTGTTATCGAGAATAATTTTCCAGCTTCTTCACTAAAGTCTATTGGTTAATTTAGAATTATATTTGATTGCTATGTTTTCCAATTACAATAGCTGTCTCAGTGCATTCTGGTAAAAGCGAAGGGAACATAGAATTTTAATTAACTTACATCACCAATTATATCTTTCTTCATGTAGTTTATCAAACTAGTAGCTTTAGTTTATAATTTGAGGCTACATTCTCAAAGCCTTTCTACATATAAAAAAAGTTGCACAGATATTAAATGTGATGTTTATTGATTAAAAACTCTAGATTAAGAGTAATCAATTGAGACAGCAGAATGCACCCCTAATATGATTACAAAAGGAATGTACTTTTTAAGACATATTGATTTTTAGTATTGGCAGAGCAACTTCATGCTTCAGTGTAAAGAACATATATTGATCATGTAGGTGACAGTCATTCCGCAATGTATGCCATGACAAGGGTTGCCACCTGGCTGGTATTTTACCGGCACAGCTGGTATTTGAGAATATCTGTTTGATCCCGTTATTGCAAAAATACCGGCAATGCAAAGGCTGGTATTTTTCTCTGATGGGACTCTGGGAGAGTGGTTAGAGAAATAGAGCTAGACTATCCACAAACATTGCTGTATACACACAATAACACACTCAGACACAGTAAGCATACATTTATACACACACTTAGAAAAGTATACACAATGATACACACGCTCAGACAACAGTATGCACACAATGTTATACACATTTAGACAATGACACTACTATAGATACACTGCTAAACACACACTAATTAGGACAACAATTAGTGTGTGTACACATACGCAATGCTACACTCGCAGTCAGACAAAGTACACACATTGTAAGTAGTATATTAGTAATTTAAGCAATGTCATGGTGCAATCACACTAAAGTGGAGAGGGGTTACTCATCTCACCCCCAGAGCCTCTCCCTCCATGCTGTTTGTGGATTGGTGGCCGGGTCCAGAGTTGGCTGCTGAAAGACGGTGCTAATGACATCACTAGTGACGTAAACGTGAGTGCAGCGTCACGTTTTTTCGCTGTGCACACATGTTCTGGGGTCATGGGACCAAAATCAGCCAATAGCAGGGTTTACTGGGTTATTTAAACCCAAACCTGCAGTTGTTCAGTGCCCTGTCGTGGTTTCCATCCTGATTGTTATCCAAGAGCGTGTTCCTGATTCTGATTATTGTTTTTTGATCTTGGCTTGACTTGACTTCCAGTATTTCTGGTATCCCTGACCCTTTGGCTTTGTTCCTTCCATATTTGTTCCTTTCTGTATTCCTGACCTCGGCTCGTTACTGTTTATTCTATTACGTTAATTCCAGCCATTCTAAGGCCCGGTAATACGTTTGTATTTGTTACGCGTTTTACTTAATTCTGCGTGTTGGGCCACTGGTTCATACTGGCAGGCAATTTTCCCCTTTCAAATGTTTTTTTCCCCCCTATAATTCCCTGGGTTAAGTAACATCAGATGATGTTGTGTCCTGTGATGTCATGTATATATAATTCATTATGCAAATTAACATGGTTGTTTTTTTTTTCTAAAAATGGTGGCAACCCTAGCATTGACCTGAATTACTCAATTTTAAATGAGCACCCCCCAAAAAAAGCTTATTTTAGTTGTTGTGGGAACAGGAATGGCATTGTTATCTTTTGGGGTTGAACCAGTTGGCAATGGGATGCCAGTTGCGGTGTTCTGGCTTCCATCCATCTCTGTAGTGCACTAAAAGGAAGTCTAGTGGCCACTGATAGTTTAAAAGTGTCAATAGGCGCCCATTGAGAAGAAAAATAATGTACAAGTGTACACAATGGGTGCCTATTGATAGGCTGAGGATGCCTGGCTAACCCTCAAATGTACAGTACTTTAAAGAGGAACGGAAGCTTAAGGTTTTAAGAGGTGGCAGCATCCTTTCATATGTAATCAATGGAAAGGAACCTAACTGAAAATGTTAGCTTATTGCTCAAACACCATTTTTACTCTGGGTGCAGAGGTTGGCCAGGCTGTATGCCAATGCTGCAGTGATTATTGTGAACTTTTGACACTGGGGGATATGTATGTATATTAAGAAACAAATAGCCTGCACACCGGTTCCATGTTGCGATCCCTCCACTAATCCAGGAGGTGCTCCATGCAATACGGACACCACCAATCCGTGCAAGTACCAGGTAAGTAGGAAACACAGGCAACACTCCAGGATGCAAACGGTAAAGGTATTTATTTAGGTGTGAGCCACCCCAATAATAAAGCTATTTTACGACCCCTCAGAGCAGTAATCATGCTTGATTATGGCACTCATGACCAGTACTAGTAAATCTTGACTGGTGTTATTGGTGCAAGATCCAGGACACAGAAGCAAGGAACAGTGATGAGAGGTATAATCCAGAAAGCTTTAGTTGGTTTAAGGTTTGACGCTTTGATTATTTCTCAATTATCCGAGGGATAACAAGGTTCTCTTCTTTTTACATACTTGTTTCCTTTCAGCCATTGCTGTTGCCCTCAAAACTAAATAGTTTTACTGAGATTTTTCATAAAGTACAAAAATGGACAGCAATAAAGAAATATAAGCATAATTCCAAATAAAGGAAGTAACAAAGCTTGCGTATAGCTATGATATGAGACATAAAAATGGAAAACACAGTGACAGGGATAGAAATGGACCTAGTGAGACAACACATCATGCATTTGTAGTGCCAAAAATGCTGTGACTTGCTGTGTTTGATTTGTATTCTGATTGTATTCATGCTGTTATATTGTTATATTTTCTTGGACATTTTTCAATAAAAATTTGCGTATGAAAAATATTACCAAAACGGGCCACGCAGTGTTCATGAAATGACATATTGTACGAAGGTAAATAGAGGGATAAAATAAAGATAAAGACTCAAAGGGAAAAATGAAACACCAATATGGTTCCACCGTGTCAGGGAAAAGAAATGTTTACTTTAAAGGGACACCATAGTCACCAGAACAACTACAGCTTATTGAATTTGTTCTGGTGAGTAGAATCATTACCTTCAAGCTTTTTGCTGTAAACACTGTCTTTTCAGAGAAAATGCAGTGTTTACATTACATCCTAGTGATAACTTCACTGGCCACTCCTCAGATGGCTGTTAGAGATCCTTCCTGGGTCATGGCTGCCTAAAATGCATCCAAACCTTCAGTATCTCCTCCCTCTGCATGCAGACACTGAACGTTCCTCATAGAACTTCATTGATTCAGTTCATCTCTATGAAGAGATGCTGATTGGCCAGGGCTGTGTTTGAATCATGCTGGCTCTGCCCCTGATCTGCTTCCTTGTTAGGTCACATCCCCCCTTCGCTCTCCCCCATACAGCACTGCCACGTCCTGGATGTTGAGGTTTGGCTGCATAAGTAGCATGTTCACTAACAAAGGTTTAGATACACTACAAAAGAAGTTAGATAGGATTTAGATAGATAGATAGTTAGGTAGATCGATAGATGAGGGAAGATGCCAGGGATAATTATTGCTGTGGGTAAAGAGAGGGACAAGAGGCTAGCACAAAATATGTATAGAGAAGAGGAAAAGGGTTGGGGATCCAGATGTGTCTGACTGTGTGTGTCTCACAATGTGTCTGTCAGACTATGTGTGTATCTGGCATTGTGTAGCTGTGTGTAAATATGTGTGTATGTGAGTGTGTGTCTTTCTATTAAGGTTCATTTTGACAGCAAATTTTATTTATTTTTTCGTCATATTCTTTTGACAAAAATGCCATAGTTTTAGTAATATTTTAGTTAACTAAAGTGCGTTAGTTTTAGTCTAGTTTTGGTTTACTAAATGGAATTTAATTTTAGTCAAATAATGTTACAGTAGAATTATTTGACTTAAATCTAATGGGTCTATTTAAAGTGTAATGCATTATTTTGAAGGGAAGGAACAAAACAACTTTTGCTTAATGAAGCAGTCTTGGTATATAGATCAGGGACGTTTTAGCCAAATGCCCAGGGCAAATGTCTTGTTAGCCTTGCAGCTAACTGACATACCGGTCGGGCTGATAGGCTGGCTGCTGGGCTGCTGGGCGGGTGGCCGGCACTGGCGAGGGAGCACTTTCCCCTGAGCTGTTTGCTCAGCTCCCTCGCGCGCTGGCTGCAAAGTGAGGCTGGGAGCCGGAAGATGACATCATATTCCGGCTCCCAGCCTCACTCTGCGGGCGGCGCGTGAGGGAGCTGAGCAGACAGCTCAGGGGAAAGTGCTCCCTCACCAGTGCTGCCCGCCTGACTGCCCAGCAGCCCAGCAGCCAGCCTATCAGCCCGACCGGTATGTCAGTTAGTCAGTTAGCTTTTCTTTTTTTTTTTTTAAAGTGAGTGTTAATGTGACTGAGTGTTTCTCTGCTTGTGTGTGTTTGTTAGTGAGTGTCTGTCTGTCTGTTAGTGTGTGTGTGTGTCTGTTAGGGAGTGTGAGTGTGTTTGCCTGTTAGTGTGTGTGAGTGTGTGTTAGTGAGTATGTGTTTGTCTGTTAGTGTCAAGGTTAATACTCCTCAACACGCAAACCAGAGAACAATAAAGGTGAACACAGATCGGACCTTAAAGTGGCCGGACTTAACGTAGGAATGAGAGATAAGAATAGTCAAACACGCCAAGGTCAGGAATACAGAGATATGGGAAAGTGAAATAGACAGAGCCCAGGTCAGGGAGCCTAGGGCAGCACAAAACCAGGATACACCACTGATATAGATCATGCCCCTACAGTTAAGGGTAAGGTTAGGGTAGGTATATGGATAGAGAAAGCATCAGGGACGGATCCAGAACAACGTTGATCTTTTGACCAACATTCAAGTAGGTGAGCACTTGGGAAATAGTGATCACAATATAGTGTCCTTTGAAATAAACTCAAAAAACAAAAGCACATGGGGAATACTAAAACATATAATTTTAAAAAGGCCAATTTCAATAAGTTAAGGGAAGCTTTACAATAAATTGACTGGCATAAACTCTTTAGTGAAAAGAACACTGAGGATAAATGAATCATCTTCCAACAAATATTACAAAGGTACATTTCTCAGTATGTACTGTTGGGAAATAAATATAAAAGAAACAAATTAAAACCAATGTGGCTTAGTAGAGAAGTAAAACAAGAGATTACAACTAAGAGAAGGGCATTTAAAGCATTTAAATCGAACAAATCAGATGCATCTTATAAAAGATATAAGGATGCAAATAATGCGTGCAAAAAGGCAATTAGACTTGCTAAACTTCAAAATGAAATAATGATAGCTGAAGAGAGCAAAACCAACCCCAAAGCATTTTTTAAGTACATAAATTCTAAAAAAAACCAAAATGAAAGTGTAGGTACACTAAAAACTGAAACGGGGGTGTTAATTAATGAAGACCAGGAAAAGGCAGGAATTTTAAATAACTATTTCTCCTCCGTATATATTAAGGAAGAACCTATGGCAATAGATGTGCAAATGATAGCTACTAAAAACTTGCAGAATAATTGTAATTGGTTAACTCAAGACGAGGTGCTGCAGCAACTAAAGAAAGTTAATATAAACAAAGCTCCAGGGCCTGATGGTATCCATCCACGTGTACTTAAGGAACTAAGTGCAGAAATAAGTGAACCTCTGTTTTTAATCTTTCAAGATTCTTTTCTTTCAGGAAGTGTTCCGGAGGATTGGAGGAAGGCAGATGTGGTTCCTATATTCAAAAATGGTTCAAAATCCTTGCCTGGAAATTATAGACCTGTGAGCTTAACTTCTGTGGCTGGTAAAATATTTGAAAGGTTATTAAGGGATAATATTCAAGAATTCCTTGGATTTATCAGCAAAAATCAGCATGGTTTTATGAAGCACAGGTCATGTCAAACTAACTTGATTGCGTTCTACGAAGAAGTAAGTAGAAGTATAGATCAGGGTGTTGCCGTGGATGTGATCTATTTGGATTTTGCCAAGGCATTTGATACAGTTCCACACAATAGATTAGTGTTCAAACTCAAGGAAATCGGTCTAGATGAAAATGCTTGTTCTTAGGTAGAACATTGGCTTAAAAACAGAGTACAAAGAGTTGTCATTAATGGTAAATTTTCAAGCTGGACAGAGGTGGCAAGTGGTGTCCCTCAGGGGTCTGTTCTGGGACCCCTTCTATTTAACATGTTTATAAATGATCTTGAAGACCGCATTGAAAGTCATGTTTCAGTGTTTGCAGATGACACCAAACTTTGTAAAACAATACAATGTGAGCAAGATATTACTTTGCTGCAGAGGGATTTAGATAGACTTGGGGACTGGGCACTCAAATGGCAGATGAAATTTAATGTTGAAAAATGCAAAGTTATGCACTTCGGCGTAAAGAATACACAAGCAACGTATACCCTTAATGGAAGCGAATTAGGGATAACAACACATGAAAAGGACTTGGGAATTGTTATAGACAACAAACTATGCAACAATGTGCAATGTCAATCAGCAGTGGCCAAGGCCAGTAAGGTATTGTCATGCATGAAAAAGGGCATTCATTCTCGGGACAAGAATATAATTTTGCCTCTTTATAAATCACTGGTAAGACCCCATATTGAATATGCTGTGCAATTTTGGGCACCTGTTCTAAAGAAGGATATTATGGCACTAGAAAAAGTGCAGAAGCGGGCTACAAAATTAATAAAAGGAATGGAACATATCGGCTATGAAGAAAGGTTAACAAATTTAAACCTATTTAGTTTAGAAAAACGTCGCCTGAGAGGGGATATGATAACATTATACAAATATATTCGGGGCCAATACAAACCATTGTGTAGAAATCTATTCACAAACCGGACTTTACATAGGACACGAGGCCATGCGTTTAGACTGGAAGAAAGAAGATTTCGTCTAAGGCAAAGGAAAGGTTTTTTACTGTAAGAACAATCAGGATGTGGAATTCTCTGCCTGAAGAAGTGGTTTTATCAGAGTCCATACAGATGTTCAAACGGCTACTAGATGCATACTTGCAAGAACAGAATATTCAAGGATATAATCTTTCAATGTAGGGTAATAACTGCTTGATCCAAGGATAAATCTGACTGCCATTCTGGGGTCAAGAAGGAATTTTTTTCCTAGCTTGTTGCAAAATTGTGCTTCAAACTGGGTTTTTTTGCCTTCTTTTGGATCAACAGCAAAAAACAAATGTGAGGTAGGCTGAACTTGATGGACGCAAGTCTCTTTTCAGCTATGTAACTATGTAACAGGGACAATCCAGGCACAATAACCACTACAGCTCTCTGTAGTGATTATTGTTCCAAGAGTGCCGTGGCGCCCTCTCTAAGTAAGTAGTCAAACAAATTAAGAACAGTTTGACAACTTACGTTTGTTCTGCCAGGATAGGGGCTGTAGTGTGTGTGTGTGTGTGTGTGTGTGGGGAGAAGTGTGTGAGAGGTACAATGTGTGTGAGGAGTGCAGTTTGTGTGTGTGGGGTGCAGTGTTTGAGTATGGAGGATAGTGAGTGTTTGTGGGGTGTAGTGTCTGTTTGTGGGGAGCAGTGTCTGTGTGTGGGGAGCAGTGTGTGTGTGAGGGGAGAAGTGTGTGTGTGAGGGGAGAAGTGTGTGTGTGAGGGGAACAGTGTGTGTGTATGGGGGACAGTATGTGAGTGAGGGGTGCAGTGTGTATGGGGCAGTGTGTTTGTGTGTGTATATAGGGACAGTGTGTGTATGGGGGTAGTGTGTGTGTGTGTGTGTGTGTGTGAGGTGTTGTCACGTATTCATCCGCTTATAAAAATGTGGTTAATGGCATTTACAGTCCACACAGGAAAAGTTGTGCTGAGCAGCAACCAAATCCACAGAAGGGTTAATGCTGAGCAGCAATTATGCAAATGGGAACCTGGTAACTGCCTTTGGAGTCAAAGGCCGGTTACAGCCTATCAGATCTAAAGGAGGGGTACTTAGGCCCAGTTATCATCCTGCTCAGTGCCCTGTCGTGGTTTCCCTTGTGGTTGTCAGAGGGCGCGTTCCTGATTCAAGTTTCTTCTGGATTTTGACTTTGGCTTTGATTTTGACTTCCCTGTTTTCTGTATCCCTGACTTCTGGCTTTCTCTTATCGTTGTGTCTCTTTCTGTATCCCCTGACCTCGGCAAGTATCCTGATTATTCTTTGGTACGTTAAGTCCGGCCATTCTAAGGCCCGGTAATACATTACATATTAGTCATCTGTGTGACACAAGTCTATGTGCTGGATCAACTAGTAATCCTGACAGGGGTGCAGTGTGTGTGTGTGTGTGTGTGAAGGGTGTAGTGTGTGTATGAGGGGGCAGTGTGTATGGGGTGCAGTGTGTGTGTGTTAGGGGGCAGTGTGTGTATGGTGGGTGCAGTTTGTGAGGGCAGTGTGTGTGTGAGGGAGTAAAGTGTATATGAGAGGCAGTGTGTGTGTAAAGGGGTAGTGTGTGTGAGAGGGCAGTGTGTGAGGGTGGGGCTGTGTGAGGGTGGGGCAGTGTGTGTGTCTTAGGGGGTGCAGTTTGTGAGGGCAGTGTGTGTGTGAGGGGCTAGTGTATGTGAGAGGGCAGTGTGTGTGAGGGTGGGGCTGTGTGTGTGAGGGTGCAGTGTGTGTGTGTGTGTGTGTGTGTTTCAGGGGCAGTGTATGGGGGCATGCAGTGTGTGTTTCAGGGGCAGTGCATGTGAGAGCATTGTGTGTGTGTGTGAAGCAGTTTTTGTGTGTGTAGGGGGGCAGGACAGTGTGTGTGTGAGAGAGTAGCCTTAACCCCTTAAGGACCAAACTTCTGGAATAAAAGGGAATCATGACATGTCACAAATGTCATGTGTCCTTAAGTGTTTAAGCAAATATATCTGTTTTTTTTTTTTTTGTTAAAATCATAAACTCTATGTCCCCCCTCCCTTCTTACCTTTGCCTGGAAGGGGGGGGATTTTTCATTCCCTGGTGGTCCTCATGGTGAATCCTTGGCGGTTCTAGTGGTGAGTGAACTCTAGCCTGCAGCTCCTGAGGCTAGAGTTCACACTCGCCACAGGCTCATCTCCCGGGTCCTCTCTCCTTTCCCTGCCAGCAATGTGCCTGCGGACCGATGAGGGAGATCTCTGATTTCCCCTCCAGTTCGTTAAGGCACACAGCAGGGCCAGCGCTTGGATAGCACCGGCAGTGGAGAGCAAACAAAAGATAGCATTAGCTTTCTCGGGATCTGCCACTGGAAAGCATTGGGTAAGGGTATAGTTTGTATAGGGTTAGTGTAGCGGAGAGGTAGTATAATCCACAGCATCTCCGCTGCTAGACAGGAACAGCATACCATAATCCAGGTAGCGTTATAATAATCCCTTTCTTCTCCCAAGAACTAGACGACACATAGGCTGGGAGTCAACTGACTTTTAATCACAGGTCACAGTATTTATGCAGTTGCACATGTAAGGGGTTTCCAAAGTCACATTACAGGGGTTGTCCAGTAGTGGACTACATGGGGGATTTAGCTTACAGGCTGGTTTCCCATCATACACTGCTGTACAAGAGAGATAATTACCCAGAAATGTACTGTTAATGGGATTATCTCTCAGTACAGCAGAACATAACTTTTCACATAAAAATCCATAACTTTCACACCGTTCGGTACTTTTAACCGATTGAGACCTTTGCATAAAGTTGGGATCTGAGCGTACCATCTAATGAAATACCACTCAGATCCCTGCACAATTACCCGATGCCAGACGAAATACATTATCATACAAACACACATAGTGATACACGAATGGACTTTGGAGATACCAATACTGAAAGAATTATTGTCCTGAATAGTATGGAAGTCCAGCGGTGTTCGTGCCATCAAGTAGCTGATTTTAGTTCCAGGCACTTGACGACCACACACCACTAGGTTTGCTGGATCAAAGATGGCGGCCACCCGGAAAACACATTAAGCAGCTCGATACAATGTTGCAATTCTTAATGGGAGACACACAACCCCCTTTGTGTGGTCTCCCATTCGGTACTTTGTTCGTTTCACGAACAGGATTGAAATACCCAGTTCGTGAAACTACCATATTAATGCTGGCAGCTTTTCGTGCCGCCAGCATACGAATGCCATCTAACATACGAACAGATGTAAAACCTGGGGTTTAAATACATATTGCTTATGACACACAAATTAACCTCTGGGCAACCCTATACAGCATATAGCCTTAAGTGGCTAGTTTTGCCACAGTTAGTTAGGGGGGTGGTAAAGTGTTAGCATTAAGTACAAAAAATTAATTTCAATCCTAGACATATAATAAGACTTATATAATTGAACAATTAGGATACTTTGAGGGTTTTAAAAAAAATAAATACAGTTTTTTTTATTTAGTTGCTCTGAATGTATAAAAATAACTATAAGCAAAAATGTGAACAAAATGTGTTTGTTTTTTTCCGCACTATTCACACGTAAAAATTCTAGGATTAGTTTTGGTTCAGAACTGAGACAATCGCCTCTGTGCTTAAGGGGTTAAATATAAACTGTATTCTAATGATGCTGTTTTTAATGCTACAACTGTATAGAATTATTGCAATGATAACCACTTTTTAATGCTGTCATTTCATAGTTGACAATTCTAAAGCAAAACACAAGTTTATAATCATACCAACCACATACGCAAAAGGTATGTTTTTTTAAATTATTGCATAACATATTTCATTGTGTATCAATTATACATTTTTTTCGATTGTTTCATAGAATATTTCATCACCCATATATTATAAAGTACCCAATAGATAAGAAAATAACTTGTTGTAACACTGATTGAATCCATGACTGTTTCTAAGGAGCTCCCGAGCAGCTGCCAGATAGAGCTAGCTAACTATATTGAGATGGGATCAATCGGCAAAAATAGTGGCAAATACCTGCCCTTATAAAGCATATTTAGAGCTAGTCACTAAATGAGAAGTCAAATTGAATTCAAAGTGTATTTAAAATGTAAGGTTAAAATAGTTATGGTTTCAGTTTAGCTACTCAGAAATTTAAATTTGAAATTATCTTAAAATTCACACTTTAGTAAATAACCATATTAGTGTCACAACATTTATTGCGTAGACACAACAGATTTCAAACTGCTTATATTGATGCATAGAATTGTGCTTTGGTACTGCATAATTCATAACAGTTCTCAGATAAAATCAATTATTTTAATAATTCAAAATATATATAAGAAATACATGAGGCCAATACGCATTACATAAAAACTCAATAATATCTCAATTTTTAATATGAACTAACAAGCATCTTGTTAGTACATAAAAATAGGTAACTAGGTTAAAGGTTCTCTCTAAACACCATAACGACTATGTACAACATAACTAGCATTACAAAGGGCATAGTGCTGAGAGCATTTTGCATTTGGTCTTACTTTGGAGAGCAGCTTATAACTGCATAGATTTATACACATTTGTATACATTATCTGTATTAATGAAAATATATAACATTGGTACCAGTATCTATTCTGGACTCTAGAGACATCAAAATGTGTCCTACTTATATTTGATCCTATCATTTTGTGTATTTAAGTCTACAAAAAAAAAAAAAAGGTATAATAAATTTAAAAAAAAAACCTTAATAATAGTATTATCATTTAACATTGTATTAGAAAATTTACATTTTATCACCAAATAGCCAGTTTGGAGAAATGGGTATCTACTTTGGCCTAAATTATCTACAATGTATTGTTCGATGAATATACTAAAGTGGTTCAGATAGGAACAAAAAAGTAAAAGCTCCTGATATACAGAAGGTTATAAAGCAAATGTGCCCAGAAAGAAGAACAATCAATGTTTTAAAATGTTAAAGCGTTGCCATTCTAATTACTGACATCATAGAAGTCGTCGTCCACATCTGGGGAGCTAACCTTTTGGCCACCCCTGTTGTAAAATGTTACCGCTAAATGACGCAAAAATTGTGCTGATGTAAAAAAAAAAAAAAAAAAAATCTGCTTTAATCACTAAAGAATAATTACTTTTGAACTGAAAACTGAATTGCAAAATTTACGCCAAAATAAAATTTCTCCATCTTATTTTTTTTTCCAGTAGCTATTTTGCCCTTTGCTTTGGGCCATTCAGTTTTTAAATCCGTTGAATTTATTGCATAGTAAATAAAGCCATATATGCAGTATGTTTAATCAACTTTAATACAGTTTTTAATGCTTTATAATAAATAAAATCAATTTACTCCTAAGTGAAGACAACTGAGTTAAAAACTAAGAAATCAACTGGCATTGGTAATATCGTGAATAAAATCGATTTTATCCTAATTGAAGACTACTGGGTTAAAAATTGAGAAATCAGCTGTTCTTAGTAATTCTTTATTGAAGATGTAATGAATCTGACATCCACTGTGTAAACTGCCATACACCAAATGCAATGGACTTTTTTGACAATAAACTAGCAGTATATTGTGTTAGTGTATTTCTTCGTGAAACATGTTTATGTTATAGTCTTCCAATTTTATAGCTGGCATTTATCACCATAAGGTGCACTTCTTGACAGCGGAATAACTACATGCAGTTAGAGGTGTCGCTATGTTCCCTTTGTATCAAGACACATGCTGATTGTATCAAACACTGTTGACTGTCTTAGTGCTGCAAATAGACAAGATGATTACATTGTTCTTCTCTAAGATATGATGCAATATTATTTGCTATGCGAGATCCTGAAGGTCAAGGTTGTTGAAGTGGCAGGGATACTTGATACATATTGAGCATCATCCTATGATGAACATGGTAAATGAAATAAAGTTTAAGTTTATTGATTGGAATGTTTCTTTGTCATAATCTACATTAAAGACTATTTGCGTGGGTGTCATTATCAAGCATTTCTAATTCAAAATGAAATTGCCTTTTAAACTTTTAGACATGTGCTTCATATTTAATGTACCCGTTCCTTCTCTAACTATTTTATTATGGCGACCATGGCCTAATAACTTTTCTTCAAGTACTCTGTACTGTATCTATACTTTAGCAGGAGTTCTTTTCATTATGAAGCTATTGTGCAAAAAATGATTACATTTTTACACTCATTGTTTAATTCATCGGTGAGTATTTATACATATATCTTATGCCATATGATTCTAACATTGCGGAAACCAGCAGAAATATTCCAGTTATCTCTTAGGTAATTGATGTTTGCCTCGCTTTGCTTTTTATGTATAATTGCCCATAGTGTTTATTTTTTTCCAGGCTAAGGGAATGCACGAAAAAAGGTTAGAGGAAACATATTATTTTTTTAAGGTAATACATTAAAATATATGCAAAAAACAATAAGCTAAGAATGACTGAAATATTCCATCATGATTCTCTTTTATTCCAGAAGTTTTGTCCTTATGGGGTTAAATAGTAAAAATATACTCACATATGAAGTTTTTTTTTATTTGCAGGAAAGCTCCAGGGTTGACTACCACTGATTTAGGCAAAAAAGCAACTATCCTTTATTATAAAAGCAAGTTTAAAGGGTGCTACAGCTAGTCTACGTGTGTAATGTAAAAGACATAACATGATTTTTAGCTGTGCATTATTATGTCCCAATTAGCATCTACTCATAGAAAATCAGTGCACCTCTATGGGGAATGTTCAGCGTTTCCATGCAAATTTCACTATCTGCCTGTAACGGCTTACCTGAAGGGGAGTCCGGTATGCAGAGATATGTGCTCACCATTGCAATTAAACACAGGCCAAGGTGGTCAGGTAAGAACTCACCTGGCTTGTGAGTCTGTGCACTGGGGCTGTGCAGAATAATGCTCCATGTCGCAGTACAGGTACGGACATAAGCAGGAGAATCGCTGTGGGTAAGCCAAAGGTCCGAGGAGAGGCAGTGTCTTATACCTGGCTAATCAGTGATCAGCCTCATAGTGATTGCTCATGTCTTTACAAAGACACTTGCAGCTCTCAGGCCTTACTTTCTTGATTTACTCTGGGCTAGAGAGATTGTGAACTTTCAATGAGTACTTTGTCTCTGTACTTCTCCACCGCCTGACTTTCTGGCGATGTCTGTAGAGAACCCCCACGATCTTGCAAGATTCCCCTTAGATCTCAATGCTGTACTCCCTGTGTAGCATGACTGGTGTTCCCTGCACGTACTTCAGTGAGATCGAAAAGAAGGAAACAAGTTCCTCTACCGTGGTCCATGGCTTGAAACAGTGCAAGGAATGACTGGCAAGAGGTGGGCCGTGTGCAGTGCACTCCCCTCCTTCAGGTCAGCTGGATCCTGTGCCCCGCAGGCCAGTGTGTCATAAGGCGACCGCCTGTGCTGCTTTATGGTAGCGCTGACCCTGAAAAGTTTCACCAATACACATCTGGGTACTCCAATAAAGTGGCCATAGTTTACCAATATTTTTTACTTTCCTTGAGGGGTTCCAAGGCAGTATTTGGCAAGCAGGGGCCACTTGCCGGGTTTGTCTAAGTCGCTATTGCTGTGAAGGTGCCACTTTTCCAGATTGCCTTATTTGCCTGAATACTAGTTAGGCAAAAGGCTTTTACCAAGACAAATGGCATTAAAAGGTCAAACTAGTGGAAGCACTTTGCAGGTTGGTTATGATCCTTTAAATGCACTCTATTACTGTACATTGTGGATTTCTGGGCCTCCTTGATCTATGTTTTGTTAAATTTCCATTGAAGACATGAGCAAATTAAATAGTGATTTATATGCTACTGTTTGTACACCTAAGTATACATGTTCTTAAATATGGAATAAAAAAAAACAAAAAAAACCTTGAAAATCACTTGACAAAGCCATATAGGTTATAAGCACCATAACCACTACATTAACCTACATTGGTTATGCTGCTTATTATGTTTCTATCATTATTATTTTTTTATGAAAATCACTCAGCAATGAAGGGGTAGAAGTCTCGAAGAGTGCACTGCATTTATTAATTATCTCCACTAATAAGGTTAATTTCAACACGTTCTCAGCCTTATTAGTACAGAAGGAGAGCACATCTTGGCTGTCTGGAAATCAAACTGTTAAGTTTGTAAGTGCTTAAAAACTTGAAAGGTGCTGGAGACAGAACATTTAGTGAATTATTTGGAGTGAAGAATATGAGATAAATGTATTGTTACAGGCTTTGTGTATAAGATTGAGAATGCATAAAAATAAAGGCAGCATCGGTCAAACTCCAAAAATATGCAAGCAAAGTGATTGGTGGAGGAAATAATAACAAGTAAATCTGGGATAATTGGCATTTCAGTCTGTGAATAGGAGATTTCCTCTTCTCCTGCTCTATTTTGTCGGAAATGGTCTCCATTTAACAAAACACAGACAGTTCATTTGCATGCCATTGTTTGCTGGGTACTCGCTGATTGCTGTTCTCCCAAGTGATCAGATGGTGGTTGTTGTTGAATAAACCATATTTTCTTGATGAATTTCAACCAATGCTAATGTTTTCTAAACTTCCTATAACTATTTAAATAGAAACCTTCTGAGATAAATTACCCATCACTCTGCAAAGTCTTAAAGCAAAACAAAAAGTAACAATATTACCACTTTAAAGACATATTTTACTGCCTGCCTTTGCCATTATATAAATCATTATGATCCTACAGTCGCCTATAAACCCATTCTTCATCCTTTTGGGAAAATGAAAGGTGCCTAGAGGAATACAAAAAAAAAGAAAAACATCCTTTAAAGTGGCTGATTTTATATACTATTCTAGAGACATTCCAATGCAAACCTGATAACTTATTTTATTGTGTATGTTTTATTGTATAATTTATCTCCCGATACTTAATTTTAAGAGCTGCGGGGTGCTTTGCCTATCTCATTGGCACTCAAGGAGCACAATTTTCCAACTTGAAATTGCCCTCTCTAATATTAAAATTGCAAATAGATATAAGAAATAGTGGCATTTACTTTTTACATTTGACTTAGTATTGTGCTGCTCCGTATGATACAGAATATTATAGAACTCAGGAGGAGAGCTGCAAGCAGCATTGACATTCCGAAAAAACAAAATATAACATATTTTGATCTATTCGTTTAAAGAGACATTCCTGGAACCAAGACACATTTTATTAATTTTAAAGCTTTTAGCATAAAAAAAAAATCAGCTGTACTTATCGTATGATAAACTGTGAAAATAAAATATAATATATCATAAATATTATAAAAGAATATGCAAATACTTAGCTGACAATAGGTGGCCAAACTGACTATTTCTTCAAAAAAATAATAGTAAATAAAATAAAGTGTAACACTGTTTAGAAATCAGGTTCACCCCTTGCACTCACAAGATGGGGGTCAAATAATAGCGTGTAATGTGCCTCCCCCAATGGAGGTGAGGGGGCTGAAGGCATCCTCCTGTACTGGATTCTAGATGTCTGGACCTAAATAATAAACTTTGGCTCGATACCCAAATTAATGAATACAATTTTAATAATAATAATAAAAAGGGGGCTCATACACACTGTAGTGTTCACTGGTATATCTGTTTTATCTGTAACCAGGGACTTTCTCAGGGACCTCTATGTTCACAAGTATTAAAAGCAATTACAAACAGTAAACAAACAATCTCAAGCCCCTCCCGAGCTACGTTAAATATCTCAATGTCCCATTGGGTGCTCCAGGAGACTTCCCACTATAACTGATGAAAACATTGTCTCTTTTCCTGACATCATTAATACGCACATATGTGTTCCATCATGTTAACCACAGTGTACTCAAACCTTATAAGAGATATTAAGGATACAGCTACATATCACTACATGTCATATAGATAATCCCACAACTGTTTATAGACATCATCAGACAGAAGTATGTGATGTAGTTGCGATTTTAATCATACTGCAGTTTTGTTTGGTTATTCATGTATTTTTAAAAAATAATGTTTTCATTATTTACTTCATGATCTTTGCATATACCTGTCACTATTAAGGGGATTTGGGGACTACAAATAACATAGTAGTGTGATGGTTTATTATGAACCCAGTAGACTAGGCATCTCCTGGGTAGTACAGATGCTGATCTCCTTATGAGGGTTAACTCTTGGGTCCAGGAGACAGGGCATTACATGGCTCCATTAGCAAAAAACAGGCCAGTAAACTGGTTGTCTCTTATTAACCACTTGGGCAGTGTAGGGGATAAGCCAGCTATAGAAAGTTATGGCCAGAAAATGCTACATGCAGGGTTTTAGATGGACAAGAGTCTATCCATCTCCTGTTCTTCATCTCCAAGGCTTTGAGCCGCCTGTTCAACATATGTCCCTACCTAATCCCTCATGGCCTTGCCTCTAACTGTCCTATTACCACTGCCTGATTTCCTTACATCCTAACCAAACACTATTTCACCAACTCTTACCAGTAACTTATGTCTATTAAATTAAGGCCAATCATTGCTCATGCATATGACGTGCCTTAGATTCTTTCCAGTCATGGTTACCATGGCAACAACTTAAAAGATTACTATTATTTTTTTACTATGTTATGCTGAAGTAGTTAATAGGCTACTGATAAAACGCAGATTATATCTGAGTTAGGCTGGAAACCAGTCGATAGGTTGTAGCCACTAATATCTACCAGTTGTTGTTGTTAATAACATCAGCTTACGGCACACATCTACCAAAGACTTTTTTTTTTAAGTATTTGAATATTTTTAATCTTTCGGCCTTAATACGAGTATCACTTTCAGTGTGTTCTCACTGGCTGTGAATTGACCTTCATCAGTTTGAAAATTTGATCTTGTTGGGGAATTGTCCCAATGTGGCCATTTCTTTCTATATAGGTTAATTAAGAACATGTAGGCCTATTCCACGGTATGGGACAAAGTATTTAAAGACAAATAAAACCTTGCTGACAATATAATCTAACTACTACTCTGACTACCACAAAAACTTGTATTTAATTGTTTCCCAGGGACAGCATTGTGTTTATGACTTTACCGTTGTTTGAGTCACTAACCTATATATATTTTGATAATTTATAGAAGAAGGTATTTGTAGTACTGCTTATGGCCAGCATGCCCTCATGTTTTAAAGTAGCCTTTCTGGTTTAGCTAAACAGGGAATTCTGGAGATTCGTTAAGTTCTAGATTTATTGAAATTTACACATTTAGTTCAAAATATGCACATTATAGAATTTCAAATAGTTTAAATTTTTGTGATTGTAATCTAAATTTACATATCAGCAAATTTGGTTGATTCAGGGAAATTTAAATTTTGATATTGATTATATCTCAAAATAAGATTTGCATTATAAAAATATATAAATCAGTGTATGGAAAAAAAAGTCCTTCTAGAAATAGGGAGTTACATCTTGGAAAGTTGTTAGGACCAACTTACATCTATATTAGGTTATTTGGAATGTAACTAGTTTCCCCATTTGCACAGATGCTCTAGAATGGTTCAATGCCATCAAGCAATATCTGCTTATAATAATAGGCCTGACTAAAAGAGAAAGAATGAGAGATAAAGTAATAGATACTATGGAGTAAGGCTTCCCAATGGAATGACTGTTTCACAGGAAACCAAAGCAACACCATTCTATATTACATGTTATTGTTTATTTCCAGATGTTTCTTCACATTCCACATCTAAGTCCTGAAATGTATCATTTTTTCGGATTAATATCTTACCTTAACTGTCTTTTTTTTGTATTATTCTTTATTTATGAAGTGCGGTGTTTACATTTTTAAGGCATTTCGAAGAGGTTACAGTCAACATTTAACATACGTTTTTACAGATTTTTAACACCGGGAATGAGGCGGCTTGACATAGAGGCTCATTTCTTTGGTGTGGCTCAGTGAGCTTGTGATATCACCAGTTCGTTAACACGTTCGATGTAGCTCAAGGAACCTTTAAGTTATTCTTTGCGTGCCGCCCTTATAAAAAGGAAGAAAACATAACAGAAATTGAACTAAAAACCAGTAAACGTTAAGGAGTAATGAGAATCAGTCTTTTTCTCACAAATGTGGGTGAGGCGACTGGGTAGGGGAGGAGGAGGGGGGCGGTGTGGTAGGTTTTCTACGGAATGGTTGGGCATGGGGTCTGTCTCTGGGCCTTCATTATCAGGTCCTGTGTGTCGTCCATTTGAGTTCTGGTATGGTTTTGGACACTTTGTCTTACAGTCAATGGGTGGGAGAGATGCGGATAGGTTGGTCCTCCTATAGAGCTTGTAGCAGTGTGCTCATGGAGAGTAATTTTACGTTTGGACCCAGATCATGTTGGACCGAGCAAGGCCTGTTGTTGGGAAGGTGGTCGGGCCTGATGGAGTGCAGCGTGGTAGGGCTAGTGGGTGTGGAGGTGGGCGCGAGGGAGGGGAGAGCAAGAGAGAGAAGGGAAAGGGGCAGGAAAGAGAGGAGATCAGGATGGGGGAGGGATTAAGTGTTTTACCTTAACTGTCTTTTAATATGTGATCATATGAGCAGATGAGGAAATCCTACAGCTTACCTGGGGAAATTACCAGTATATATGGTACCCCTCAACCCACACAGGGGATTAGGGGGATGCACAGTGATACCAACAAACAAGGGAGCATCCAAAGACTAAACATATTATATTTACTCCTTAACAGCCATGCAGCCTTGACAACTTAGAACTTAAGTGTCAATAGGCACAATACATGTTAAATGGTAATGGCTGCACAATTGTTAACTGTGGTTAAGTAAAATATTTCATATTTTAAATATCCAGAGCAACTCATTTGTAGATAACATGGTGCCCCCCAATTGTGTATTTGACTGTTCTTTGGGTGAATTGGACAGAATGGCTAGAAAGGTAGCCCGGGGAAAGCCTTCAGGAGCGTGGAGCAAGGTAAAGTTGGCACAAAAATGTCAGTTTTACCGAATCAATTAGACCAAAAATATAAATAAGACAAGATTCTTCTATATGATGTTTTGGTTCAGATGAATTTCATCCATTCAAACTATTTGGGAAAAGTGATTAGGACGAACCAAAATAGGGCCAATCAAATTACTGCAAAATATATACATTATATGTATATTTGACTTTCCTGCTATTTGGTTCACTGTCCAAGTGAAAAGAAGTAACCAATATCGGGGGAAAAAGGTGGAGCAGAAAAAAAATAATCTTTATTTAGACATTGATTAAAAATATAATATATAAATATAGATATACCGTATTTTTCCGTGTATAAGACGACCCCTATTTTTTGAGCCCAGAATTAAGCAATAAATACTTTAAACATCAAATTTGACAACTTTGATATTTTAGAGGTAACTTATGAGGAGAGCAACAAACTTCTGATTCTCAGCACCCCCCCCTCTCCTTGTGCTAAGGTAGTCTGTGAAGGTATTGGCTCCATAGTGTATGCTGGGAGATTACAGCTCCCACAATACAACAGGTGGTGTGAGGGCATGCTGGGACATCACAGTAGTATTTCCTTTGCTCCCTGATTCCGATTTCCTTCCCCATAAATAAATCAAAAAGCAAGACCTACCTGAGGTGGAGCATACCTTAATATGGCTGCTCCTTTGATGGTGTGGCATGTCTCTAGAGTGCCGTTGGGGGTAAGTGCTGATGTCTGCAGCAGCTCCCACGCATATAGGGACCTCTTCCTCCTTGCCACAGCATTCAGAAGTGGATCGGCAGGAGGGATGCCAGGTATGTGTGTGGGTCGTGGCACATTGAAACGCGGCAGGCGCCATCTTGGCTTAGGCCCCACGCACAAATGTATTTTTTAAACCATGCAGTGACATTCCATGTAAAAGAAGACCCCTAATTTTAGACTAAATTTTTTTTGAAAATATATAACGTCTTATAGATGGAAAAATAAGGTATTTGTTTACTGCTCCTTTTCCCCCCAACTTTATTGGTTACTTCTCACTTGATTTGTGAATAAAGTCAACATTTAGTGGCTGTCCTCTAACTTTTCTCCCATGAATCTTCTCTTATTTTGGCGCCACTGACAAAATTCCAAATATACAATCAAACAAAACTGTTCAACCATTGTCCGTTTTGTTCGTTTCAAAGATTGTTCATATGTAGATTCTGAGTTACAGAATTTGGACGATGATTGCCCAAAATTTGGATGATTGCCCAAAAGTAGAATTAATTTGAAACCTAAGTCTAAGTCTTGGAAGTCATGTCATTTAAACCCGCTTAGAGCCTTGCAGCCAGCATATGTTAAAATTGTTAACTATCTATCTATCGGGGGGAAAAAACATAGTATTCTGAAGTCCTCCATTAATATATGGTAATTTCCATGAAAACATGAATACATTTTTACTGACACAGGTAGCTATGCTTCTGTTGTGAATAATTTAAGTCATTGCAAGATTTGAATAGGATTTGCAGTAAAATTATTCCTTGTGACAAACGATGAAAATAGAACTCTGTGCGAAAAAATTAAATATGCAAGCATAAAAAAAAGAAGTGAAACAGATGCTGATAGTGCAAGCAGAGAGCTATCAGATGTGTCTTTTCTACTGCTTGAATATTCTCATATCATATTATATCAACTAGCCCAAGGCTTTTGTGACATAATCATTTTCAAATATGTTTTATAAATTTCTCTGTAAAGAAAATAAATAAATATATAAAATAAAATTGTGCATTTAGTAAAAAAACAAAAAAACAAAACCTAAACACATTGGGATACCCTAATATTAATATAATTAAATTAGCTAACTGCAGGTACCATTGTCAGTTGTTTTTTAATGGTTCATCCTGATCTGTTTCACAGTTATACTTTTTTTTTTAGTTATTCCCAAGGCTGTTGTATTTCTCTTGTTAAAAGCATTATGATGTTATGGAACACAGGGTGAGCTGCTAGATTTACTTTCTTGCTGCTCTATTTCAGTTGTTCCCTATGGTAAAATATTTCAACGACTGACAGCTAGATTAAAGTAAGGATCCTACACAGCTTCGACAAGATGGTTGACTGACTGTAAAAATGTCAGTCTATGTGTTCTCCCAGTTGCCCAAACAGCCGTCAGTGTCACGCATGTCATACAAATGGAGACATATTAGGCATTTCTTTGTCGGGGTGTCATGGGGTAGGTAGACCTGGATATTGAGCCCTGAGGCAGTGCCATTGTGAATACACATCAGTTCACTAGTGCACTTTTGATACAATATAGGTTTTAAATAAATAATAACAACTTATCTTTAACTTCCGTCATCTGTTCACTACGTGGATGGTAACGACAGTCATTCTAATCATTTAAAATGATTACATCAATGCACATCTTTTTAAAAATAACCTCCACTAGCTTGGAGATTTACAGACAAAACAGCCATTTATTTAAAATTGGTAAAAGGAATAATAACTATAGAATCTTACAAAATATACATGGACGGCATAGGAAGCCTTGGTGTGGAAGATGTCTGTGAATCATATTTCCCTTACTGAACAAACTTTAAATTTAAAGCGTTAAACTAAGCACCACGAGTACCATCATTTCACTCACATTGCTAAGAGTAGCTTATAGCTGCAGCTATATGTCAGTCAGGCATCCTAGGTTGCCATTGTCAATTTATTTCCTATTGTGAATACAGCATGTTTTACCAGAGAGAAAAACTAAGCCAGACTGCGCATGCACAGTCAATGGCTTTCCTGAAACAAAAATAAAGCTCTGTTCACTAAATAGGGAACTTGGCTGCGTGCAAACGGATCATTTGCTGGCAATTATAGAGTAATATGATAGACCAGAATGAGATGATCACGATTGGAGTACAACTGCAGGTAGACAGTTTCAAAGTTAATATCTTTATTGTTATTTTTGTTTTGGATAAATACATTTTGCAATGTATTTTATATATATGTATACATACACACACACACAAATTTTGCCTAGACTAACCATTTAATAGCTGCTGGATCTTGTCCCTCAGGAGATAATAGGCAGCTGCTACACATTGCGTGGCCACACGTTCCAGTCTTGCATTTGCTTTCAGTTGTCAACAAGAACGGTCTCCCTAAAATGCCAACCTGTGGGTGGTTGGATTCTGTGACTTCTATTAAAGAGTTGGGATTACCAACATGTATTCATAATGCTATAGTGCCCTGTACCCTATTTAGATACAGCTCACCATTGCAAAATAAAAAATCTGAAATAAAAGCTTTTATCTCACCTTTTTGTAACACAAAGACTCCCTCTGTTTTGCTGTTAATAAGTGAATCTACTTACAGTCTTATTTTTATTTAGTTGCCTTAGTGTAGGAGTGATACCGAGCAACACAATGAAAAAAATTCATTATTGTGTAATTTTGTCCCGCCATTTTTAAAAAACATATTTTATGTATACTTAAAGGGACTCTCCAGTGCCAGGAATACAATCAGTTTTCCTGGCACTGCAGGTCCCCTCTACCTCCCACCTCCCATCCTCGGTTGCTGAAGGGGTGAAAACCCCTTCAGTCACTTACCAAAGGCAGCGACGATTTCCCTCGTTGCTGCTTCTTCCTCCGCCGCCGCTCCTCCCCTTCATCACATCAGCCAGCGGGGGAGACTGATCACACCCGCCGGCTGGGGAGACCTAATGCTCATGCGCGGCAATGCTGCGCACGTGCATTAGACCTCTCCATAGGAAAGCATTGAAAATGCTTTTCAATACTTTCCTATGGGGATTTTAGCTACGCTGGAGGTCCTCACACAGCGTGAGGACGTCCAGCGACACTATAGCACAGAAAACCTGTGCTAGAATCCCGGAAGTGCCCTCTAGTAGCTGTCTAGTAGACAGCCACTAGAGGAGGAGTTAACCCTGCAATGTAATTATTGCAGTTTATGAAAACTGCAATAATTACAGTAGCAGGGTTAAGAGTAGTGGGAGTTGGCACCCAGACCACTCCAATGGGCAGAAGTGGTCTGGGTGCCTGGAGTGTCCCTTTAACGTTGTGTTATGTATATAAAGTATAGCGTGTGAGAAAGAAGCCCTATCTGTCCTTTACAAAAATGCATAGTATGCAGAGTGCAGTTAAAGAGAGCGTCAATTTATAGTGGAACAAAAGAAAAAAGTTACCTGCGCTCTCTCCTTAATCCCTATGTATATTTAAACAAATGGAGGTTATTTAGTTACTCCAATGGCCAATGAAGGGAATGCCGGCCTGCCAACGTCAAGGCGACCCCCCTAAGCGGGTCCTACACTGACCTTTCACCTCGCTTCCTTGAGCTTCTGGCAAAGATATATCTAATGAGACAGAGAGGGGTACTTTCTATATCCACCTCTATACACTTATTAACCCTTAATAGGGAACACATGGGGTGGGTGGCAGCATTGTAAAATAACTGTGTGATACAAAGTAAATACAAATACAAAAAGAAAAGTCCTGTGCTCAAACTCCCACTACACATCAGCCCCAATATATACAGTAAAAACCAAAGAAAAAAGTTACCTGCGCTCTCTCCTATAGTAACCTGCGCTCTCTCTATAGTGGAACAAACATATAGCAAAGAGCCAGATAAAACGCCCAGACATTAAGGAGTTAAAAGGAGTTAACATGCGGGGATATAAAGACATGGGCAGTTTGTTATCAACTGGGGGTGGGGTTGTTGCCACTCTGCCCAGGCTGGAAGAATCCCTTCTCTGATCCCTCTAATAGACACATTCTAATTTTGTTTTTCACATTCTGAATGGATCAGGGATTTTCTTGTACTAAAATGTGTAGCCAAACTCAAAATGTTAGAACTAAGGGAATACAAAAGAATAATAAATCAGAAATGAGAAAAAGTTACAATAATAAAGGTAGCATATTAAAATCTGATATTAAATTAAAAGAGGAATACTAAAGGTATCGATATTATCTAACAATCCTCCAAAAGTAAACTCACATCAGTTATTTGAATGCACTGGGCATCTCCTGTCTATGTTGTCCCCCCCCCCTCCCTTGTTGACAACAGTTTATTTGCAGTGTTTCGTCTTTGATAGCATATTTACAATCATAATGTCCCTCTAGATGGCCTACAGTTAGTATGTGTTACTGTAATAAGCTACAGGAAATTGCTATGCAAGGGACCTACTGCTGAGAGATTACAAAAATGCACTTTATGACTACTGAATGCTGATCTTGTGGAAATGTTATGTATGGTCACCTCGTTAACTGCTTTGTTTCTGATTAGATACGTTTAGACTGCAACCCCTGCAGCCCAAATTATTTCACCCTTTAAAAACCTGGAATTGTAGGAAAAAATTACCAGTGGCACACAGATGTTATTGAATCAAAAAGAGAATTGCAAAACGCAGGCCAAAATGAGTTGGCAAATTATAAAAATCTGCAATTTTATCTTGAATACACTACAATAAAAGTTTTGTGAATAAACCCTATTATTGTTTATATTTATTTTAATAGATTTTTCTTTTTCTTTTATATTACTTACTTATTTGTTTTAATTGTATGATTCCTCCTGGAGGGGCTACTCACTTTTATTAAATATAACAATGCCATTAATTATTTAATCACACCCAAACACCACCTTCCATTAAATCCCCCTCAAGTTCTTGCAGTCCAATAGTTGACTCATGCACATTTAAAGGGACACTCCAAGTCCATAAAGCTTTATTTTACTTTATGTGTGGGGAAAAAAAGTGCTTTATGTATGAAAAAGTGTCCTTAAAAAAACAATTGTCACAATAAATTAACCTTGTTACACCCAACCTGGTTGTCAATCAGACAACAGGTCCTGTTACATCCTAGTTCGGTTAGCTCAGTATAGTAAACTCAAAAGCGCCGATATATTTTTAATATCATTTTTACAACAAATTTCCCAAAAATATATGATGTTAGACGGGCAGATTTAGAAAGAGACCATTTATTTTTTTAGAATAGAATCTGAGTATTTTCTTTGCTGGTATGCGTCTTATCAGAGCAAAACCCAATTGAAAAAACAACCAAACTAAACAGCTTTCAAACATGAAAAACCAAAGTTTCCTAGTGTCTCCTTTATATGAACACATTCCCAACTTCTGTCAAAACATTTTGTTGCATATTTCTCACACCTCACTTTGTATATGTGAATTTTGTTCACAAGATTTGTACCAATGCTAAAAAAAATAAAATGCTCAGATATGTGTTCTGCTACATGATCTGAATACAGTTTTAGCATATTTTGGAGGTGCATTAGAGTTTTTCAAAGTGCACTTTTACATTCAAAGGGTTAAAAAGTCTTATGGTGGTTTGGGGAGAGTTAGAGTTAAGATTCATTATATTGGAAAATCGTGAAAATATACTGAATTTAGTCACACTTATTTGTATGGGTGTGTCAAGGCTGAGTTCAAGTGAGCTGTGCACCAGTTCAGCTATTCTGCCCTTACATTTAAAATTTAGCATGCATTCTCATTTTCGTGAATAACCCTGAATGTCTATAACTATATTATTATTATTGCCAGCATTTATAACGTGCAAACATATTCCGCAGCGCTGATATTTATTGTGTTAATTTCATCTTGAAGGTAGAGTTTACTGATCACATCTATTTTCAAGATGTCATGGGACATTGTAATCAGTAATTACTCATTTGTATTCATTTCATTAACTACAAACACATAACATAAATTATAACCATTTTTCAGAATCTGTATAATCAGTTCTATGGGTATATATGTGTAGGATACCAAACATGCTAAATAAAGTTCTCCATTGTAATCTGTCTCTTGCTTTTGGTGATGATAATGTTTCTTGCATTTTCAATATAATAAAAATGCTAATTTCAACAGTGGAAAGCATGCATTTTAAATTGGCATAGATTGCCTCCATCCTACCACCTAAATATCAAAGAAATGCTTTGAATGGTTTAACAGGCCTTTTTGATGTCCATGTCTCAACATCAAATGAGGGGAAGATAGCACCACCTACTGGTAAAAACTTTAATAGTTTGGGAATGCCCTAGAGTACATTGATTTCTAAATCAATGATCATCAAGTATTTTCGTAATTCAAAATTATAGATTTACTCATTCACTAAATGTACAGATGTACTGCAAGGAGGTGACAATGTCACACTATAAATGATTCTCTTTACACCTAATTACATTAACTATTTCTCGTGTTAAATGATGACTATATGTTAATCTCATATATATTGTAACCAGGAAGCCTACATCATAATATTGTATTAGCATTATGGACAAACTTGGAGAAAGCTTCTGTTCCATATATTTTATATCTTACAGAATACCATAGGTCATGGGTAGGCACTCCAGATGTTTTGAACTACATCTCTCATAATGCTTTGCCTGCATTGTGGTAGAAAGAGCATTACGGGAGACGAAGTCCACAAAATGTGGAGTACCGAAGGTTGCTTACCCATGTTACAGGTGATATGTACCAGCTAGCTCCTACTGAAAAGTAAGAAACGCGAGAACACAGAGAATTATCAAACCTAATAGGCTGCCCTTCAGTTAGTCCCTGCTAAAGTCTCAAAAAAGATGTGGTTCGCATTTCCCGTTGTAGATAATAATCACACATTTATAGTGTGTCTTGACCAAGATTTCAACCTAGGTTTCCCAGTTCTGATGTTACTAATGCTGTAAGAAGCCAATATCAAACTTATTTCATTGGCAAGGGGCGGTGTGGATCATAATTACCGGCAGGCTACCTGTGCACAAGAGATACAACCCCCGATTAATCATTTCAGCCTTCTTTGGGTATTTTCAGTGAGATGTAGTTGATAACCCCCAGGCAGAGTGAGCACATGTATATACAACAACAATTACATGAATATAGGTGCTTACTACAATAATTTAAATGACCTATATAGCAGGTACAAAATAAGTATGTACCATGCAAACAAATTGTAAATTGAAGTGGTAAAACACTACAACATACAGTGGAGCGCTTAGTAGTGGTAAATAAAGACACTTAAATCACTTTCGCTTCTGTGTATGCAGCTCTAGCCACACCTCTACTGGCTGTGATTCACACTGACAGCATGGAAATTTTTTTTTAATTTTCATTCAGATGTTAACTAAGTTTAGAAGTTTTTAGCTCCTGCTTTGTAAATTGAAGTTTAATCTCACACAGTAGGCTCCTGCAGGGTCTCTGAGATTATTAACAAAGCAGATAAGAAATTACAGATTAAACAGGCTCTGCCTAGAATACCTATGTTCCTTTACAGGAAGTGTTTTAACTCTTAAATGGCAGAGAATTGAAAGTGAGGGTATGATCTATACACCCTAACTGCTTTATTAAGCCAAAGTTGATTTTGTGCCTATAGTGTCTGTGACGAACTGAACTTCGCCACTTGCTTTTGGAGGGGCCTGTTTGCCAGCCTCCTGCCCTGTGACTATGGACCCTATGCATATTTTTTTTTTAAAAATAGTTTTTTTTATTCGTGAATTATTTAATTTCTCATTATTTTGAAATTTAAAAATGATCAATTCAGAACTAAATGAAATTTTGAAAAATGTAGTTTGCTTCCAAAATTCAGATGCCCATAATTCCCTGCAGGGGATATGTTTAGCAGATAACTCCCTAATTGGGTATCCTTAAAAATGGTAATCCCAAATAGGAATATCATATTAAGGAGCTATCTACTAAACACAGCTAAAAGATCAAAATGACAATGGGTTATTCATTCATTTTCTTATTTTTTTTCTAAAACTCTTTCAGCTGTTTAGTAGATAACTTCCTAATTTACTATCTTTATGTGGAATTGCCATATATAAAGGTATGCTATAGTCACCAGAACCACTAAAGCTTAATGTAGTGTTTCTGGTGTCTCTAACATTTCTTTGTAGTCTGAGCAATGAGAAACACTGCCTTTGCAGAAAAAAGGCAGTGTGAACATTACTGTTTAGTAGCATCTCTAGTGGCAGTCACTCAGATGGCCACTAGAGGGACTTCCTAGTCCAGTGCTCCACAATGTGCAATACCTACATTCAGCATCTCAGCGCTCTGCATGGAAACGCTGAACACTCCCTATAAAGATGCACTGATTTATCTCTTTGGTTATATTTCTACTTTTCTAGTTTAGCTACCGTAATTGCTTTTTCGCAAGCATTATTGGTTTCCTTGTATATTAAACATGATCCCTCTAAATTGTCCGGATGAAATGCTTTAAATGTACTTTTCTTTTTTTAATCTCTTGGTTTACATTCCCACTAAGCCACATTAGTTTCAATTTGTTTATTTTGTGTGTATTACCCATTGGTACATACTGAGAAATGTACCTTTCTAAAATCTGTTTGAAGATATTCGATTTATCCTCAGTGTTATTTTTACTAAAGAGTTTATGCCAGTCAATATGTTGTAAAGCTGCCCTTATCTTTTTGAGATTGACCTTTTTAACCCCTTAACGCCGATGGACGGACGATGTCCGTCACAGAGGGGAGACCCTTAATGACGAGTGACGGACCTCATCCGTCACGCGGTAAAATTAACCCCGGATCGCCACTATTGTGGCGATCGCGGGGTTAATGGTGCTCCGGTATGCCTCTGCATTAGAGGCATACCGGGAGCATCCGGTCAGGCTGCCCAGCACATGTGCTCGCTCTGACCGCAAGTCAGAGCGAGCACATGTGCCATGTATACTTACCTTCCGGCTCCCTGCACTTCCTGGTTCTGTGTGAAGTGCAGGGAGCCGGAACAGTGCTGATCCTGCCCCCTGCTGTAAAAAAAAAAAAAGTTAATTTAAAGTCCCACCCCCCTTTACCCATTTTAATAAAAATTAACCCCTTCCCTGCCAATTGATCACTGAATACAGTGATCAATTGGCAGGGATTGCATTTTACTATGATCTGAATTTTTTTTTAACCCCTGAGGTTTAATTCTTTTTTTTTTAACCCTCAGGGGTTAAATTTATTTAATTAATTAATTAAAATATTTTAAAATTATATATTTAGCTAGCTGGAGTGGGTAGAAGTTAGTGGGGAATTGGGGGATTTGGCGTTAGGCTAACTAGGGGTTAACGTTAAAAAAAGTTTTAAAATAAACTTTAAAAAGTTAAAAATTAAGCTTAAAAAAAGTTTTAATAACGTTTAAGTAAAAAATACAAAAAACACCAGTCTTTACCTAGTCCAAATAAAAATTAACCCCTTCCCTGCCAGTTTTTTTTTTTTTTTGTAAATATAAGTTTATTTGTATAGATTTGCTGTAGCATATACAATCAAACATGCAATAGTGGGTCGGGAGACACGCAGGTCTCACTTACAGTGACAAATAGTTAAGTATTTAACATTTACCCCGTATTCCTAGATACTTATAGGCTTTATTATCCTCATGTGTCTATAGGTTCCCTATCTCCTTCTTTCCCTTTCCCTTTCCCTTCCTCTCTCCTTTCCTTCCCCCTTCCCCTCCATCCTGTAGTTCCCCTCTTCTCATCCTTCTCCTCCTGTATCCTGTCCTTCTCTGTCCCTCTCCCCTCTCTACCTCCCTCCCCCATCTCCTCCTCCTCCACCTTTTCCCGGTTCCCCTTTGTTTTTGCATTCTCTGGAATCATGGGGCGCTCTTTCAACTATAGAGGTTAGGTTTATTTCCTTCCGCTATGGGGATCCCTATCTCATGGTCCGTTACGTTCCATCCGGGCATTGACACAATCTCTGGACATTGGTAGCCCCCTATTTTCTGGACTTCTATCTGGGTCGGATTTCGGCCGGGTGTCCGGTGTTGACGGTTATATTAGTGTCCTATGTATCTTTACCTCTCGCTTTTTATTCTTGAACGTTGTGCGTTATACTGTGGTGCGTTTGTGCATCTCTATTGATCTGTACATTGTGTTGGGCTTGTCTAACGGTCCTGGGTCTCCCTTCCCTTGGTCACTACTTCAGCTAATGCATGTTTGTCTTTACCTCCGTTTGGGGTTGCGTTCTGTGATGGCCGACCACCAGGCAGTGTATACCGCTTTCGTGGGTGACCATGTCTTAGAGTGTTCGTGGTCGTCTCCGTGCATTCCATTCAGCACAAGAACTGTAGCTAGGTGTGTTTGTTTAATGGTGCAGTCTGAGTTTGCTTTTGTGTGCCCATTGCGTTTTTCCTTTCTAATTCAATCAGTGTGTATTGGCATGTAGCTGTTCCTTTAGCTGTATTTTTACTATGGTGTGGTGTGGTACCCACCAGGTTGTTGTGTTTCCGTGATTCTTGTGTTATGTTATAGGTTAGGAGAGTTAGAGAAGAAAAGAAGTAGAAAAGAGAGGAGGAGAGAACAAAAAAAAAAAGGAGGGGGGGGAGGGAGGTGTGGAGAGTGGCCGCCTGTTTGACGCATGGGGTAACCTTCTATGTTACATATGCCAGCCAAGGTCTCCATGTCTCCGTATGTCGTTCTTCTCTCCCCAGTATCTCTGCTATTTTGGCTTCCGCCATTCGTATGTCTTCCACCTTACTTTTCCACTGTTCTGTCGTGGGTGGTTCTTGTTTCTTCCAGTGTAGCGGGATCAGCGATTTAGCAGCGTTCAGCAGGTGTCTCAGAATCGACTTCTTGTAAGAGCCAAGTGGTTGTTCCGTGTGGTGTATAAGGGCGGCTGCCATAGTCAGGATTGGAGGGTCGTCTAAAATGTTCCGGAGTTCGCTTTCGATTTGCCTCCAGTATGGCTCAATGATTGTACAGTCCCACCAGATGTGTCGCAGCGTTCCGGGGCCCGCATTGCATCTCCAGCAGGTGTTCGGTATAGACGGAATATATCGACTGAGGACAGAGGGTGTGCGATACCAGTGTGTCAGTAGTTTGAAGTTTACCTCCTGGTAGTGAGAGCTGGAGGAGCTCTTGTGTTGTAATATCAGGATTTTGACCCATTGGTCATCTGAAAACGTATTGTCCGTCCATTCCTCCCATTGTCGTTTGTACAGGTTGTTGTTCGTTCTATTACCTGTGATTAAGGTTCGGTATATCGCCGATACCCTCCCGTCCGCTTCCGGTGCTTGTGAGCATAGTGTTTCATACCATGTGAGGTCCCTGTGTATTTTAGTTCTGTTCGGCAGGTTATGGTAGTAGTGTAACAGCTGCGCGTAATGGAACCGGTGCAAGGTCGTGAGCGAGTTTCCGTCTGCCAGCTCCCCAAGCGGTTTCACTCCCGTATTGTGGAGAACCATATGTATGGGTATGTACCCGTCTTGAGCATCGATTGGCCACGCAGATGCCGCGAGTCCGTCCCCCAGTTGTGGATTATGAGTTATGGGGATTAACGGGCTTGGCTTGGGTGAGATCTGTTGTTCATTCCTCATTGTGGACCACTGTTTTAACATTTGTGTAACCGGGGATTCCTCACCCAAGGTTGAATGCGCTTCCGTTTCTTTGTGCCATATCAGCGAGTGTAATCGGTTGTCGGTGGTATCTTTCCAAAGTGTCACCCACCGTTTCTGTGTCGAGGCCATGTGTATTTCTCTTATCCTTTGCATGACCGTTGCTTGGTGGTAACGTTTGATATCCGGAAGTGCTAGTCCTCCCCAACCTCTCGTGAGGCTGAGTTTGTCGAAGCTAATTCGCGCCCTGTCTCCCTTCCATATGTATTGAATGAATGCTGTTTTCAATCTTGCGGAAAAAGTGCGTGGAATTGTGTGTGGCGCTGTATGAAATAAGTATAAAATTCTGGGGAGGATATTCATCTTGATCACTGCTATCCTCCCCAGCCAGGAGATGTGGGTATGGTTCCACAGCTCGAGGTCTCTGAGTATGGTAGTCAGAAGGGGTGTGTGGTTGTGTGCATAGATGTCTTTCGATTCCTGTGTGATCCATAACCCCAGATATTTCATCCGTCCGTGGCACCATTGGAATGGGTAGTTGCTTTTCAGTTGTGCGCTTTCCCTTTCAGATACAGTAACGTTTAAAATTTCACATTTCGTCAGGTTGAGTTTTAATCCCGAGAGGCGTCCGTAGTTTTCGAATTCAGTTAGGAGCGGAGATATGGAGTCTGTTGGGTTCCTGAGAAAAAAGAGCATGTCATCTGCATATGCAGCAACTTTATGTTCGTGGGTTTTATAGCATAGTCCCCTTATTCTCTCATTTTTTCGGATACGGTCTAAGAGTGGTTCCAATGTTAGTGCGAATATGATCGGAGAGAGCGGACATCCCTGTCTCGTGCCGTTCTGAATGTCGAAGCTATTCGTAAGGGCCCCGTTGACCAGTATTCTGGCGGACGGGCAGCTGTACAGTGCTGAAATCCAGGTGAGTATCTCCTGTCCCATGCCCGACGTGCGTAGTGTCTCCATCATGAAGTTCCAGTCGACCCTGTTGAAGGCTTTCTCCGCGTCCGTTGACAATAGGATTAGTTTTGTCTTCGTTTGTTTGGCTAGGTGTTGGATCGCGAATAGCCTCAGAGTACAGTCTCTGGCTTCCCTTCCCGGAATGAAACCGGTCTGGTCTGGGTGTATCAGTCTTGTAAGAAATGTTTGAAGCCTCATCGCTATCACCTTGGAAAATAATTTTATGTCTGCGTTGAGGAGCGATATAGGGCGGTAGTTTCCCACCTGCTCTGTATTTTTACCGGGCTTAGGGATAACCGTAATGGTTGCTGTCAGCGATTCCCTACTAAAGGTGTGTCCTTCTCGTATGCTGTTGATCGCCTTCGTTAAATGGGGCACAAGAATGTTTCCGAATTTTTTGAGGTATTCTATTGGGAAGCCGTCTGGTCCCGGTGCTTTTCCGGTTTTTGCCATTTTCAGTGCTCTCTTGATCTCCTCTTCTGAGATCGGTGCGTCAAGTGCTTCTGCTTCCTCTTGCGTTAGGGCGTCCGGTCTGTAGGCTCCCAGGTATTCCGTCGTGGCCAGCTTCCTCGTATTGCGGGTCAGTTCGTCCTCGTCCCTTCGAATACTGTATAGTTGTTCGTAGTACCGTTGGAATTCGGTCGCTATCTCTTCCGGAAATTGGGTTATTGTTCCTCGTGTGGTGCGTAGGGCATGTACCTGCGCTCTACCCTGTACTCCTCTCAGCATGCGTGCTAGTAGCTCACCCCCCTTGTTGGCGTGTCTATAGAAAAATGCGTGGTTTCGTTGGAGGTTCCTGGCATGTCTCTGCTCAAGCAGTTGAGAGAGTAGTCTTCTGTTTGTTGTGAGATCCCTGTAGGTCTGGTCTTGTAGGGTGCGTTTGTGGGTCATTTCCAGATCTGATATCTTCTTCGTCAGTTCCACAATTTGTTTTCCCATTTCCTTTTTCTTCCGGGAGGCCATGCGGATTAGGTGGCCTCTGATAACGCTTTTGTGTGCTTCCCAAATCGTCATGTCCGAAACCTCTCCATTGCTGTTTTCCGTAAAGTATCGGTTCAAATGATCAGTGAGTTGGGTTCTGAGTGCCAGGTCCATCAAGAGGGAGTCGTTCAGTCTCCAAGAGGTTCTTGCCGGCCTATATAGGGGAGATGACATAGTCACCTGCGCCGCGCTGTGATCCGACCACGGCGTGGCAAGGATGTCCGCTCTCTGTAGGTGTGTGAGACCCTCCTGTTGTATGAATATGTAATCGATTCTTGAGTACCTGTTGTGGAGCGTGGAATAGTACGTATAGTCCCGGTCATCTGGGTGTCTTGCTCTCCATGTGTCCACCAGTCTTAGATCCCGTAAAGCTTTTTGTATAGTTTTGCGCGCCGAGTAGGGCATGCTGCTTCGCCCTGTTGACGTGTCAGTGAGGGGATCTAGGGGCGTGTTGAGATCACCGCCAAAGATGAGTATTCCTTCCGTGAACCTTGACAGCTTCAACAGTGTGCGCCTCAGGAAGCTCGCTTGTCCAGCGTTGGGTGTATATATCGTGGCGATCGTGTATGTTTTGTTCGCTATCTCCCCTTTGATGAAGAGATATCTTCCCCCTTCATCTATCTTTTGGTCCGTGAGGGTGAATTGCAGGTGTGCGGCCAGTAGGATCGCGGTTCCCCCTTTGCGAGAGGTCTGGTGATTGCTATAGTAGTTTACAGGGTAGTGTTTGTCCTTAAGTAGCGTGTTTGAGTCCGATCTGAGGTGGGTTTCCTGGAGGAGGGCAATGGAGACATGTTGTCTCTTGAGACTTCTTAGAAGGTGAGATCTCTTTTCGGGTGTATTTAGACCCCTGCAGTTCTGCGACCTTACGACCAGCTCAGCCGGGATGTACGCCATCTGTGGTCCTGTGTGGGCTATTTGGTGGTTCCGGGTTCTCTTACAGCTCCTTCGTCCGTCTATTCAGTTCTGGTCCCTTTGGTGACGTGGGTCCAGGTGTGTCCCAGAGAGAGGCCTCTCGTTGTGGGTCGGGGGGAGAGAAGGAAGGAAGGGAAAAAAAAAAAAAAAGGGGGGGAAGTAGAAGAGAGAGTAAAGAGAGGAGAAATTGAACAGTAGTGGAAAAAATGAACAGCGGTAGCGACTACAGCTCAGTGAGGTTCGTGTATGCAGTGTGTGACTATTTCTACAGCTAATTTGGCGATTATTCGTCGTCGCCGTGTGTGGCCTTAGTTGGGTTGTGTGTAGCGTGTCAGGGCGTGGGGTAAAGTAACCGTTACCCCAATTTGGGGTGACTCCGTGTACCCTGGTGGGCAACCAATGCCGTACCACCGGTTTGTGTCCCGGCAAGGCTTCGGCCTTGGCTCCCCCAGTGGGTCCGTCTACACGGATATGTGGTCAGGAAGTGGCCTGATCCTGTTGGTCTCTGTTGCAATCGCAGTGACTAGATGTTGGGTGTGTGGCTCGATCGAATGTGGTAGCAGAGTCAGCGTTCCCACTATGTTGTTCTCAGCTAAGGTGTGCATTAGTCTAGGTTATAGTTAGCTCATGTGCATCCTTGTCAATGGGTCAGATAGTTAGGTCGTGTTGTACTTCTCCCGTGTCTGGTGGCTTACTCATCTCTAGAGAGTCGTCCCGGGCAAGGTGCGTTTGAGTCTGCGGGGGTTGGAGCGCAACTCAGACGTTCCGTTGCCAGGTCTGAGGTGGGGTGCTCGCGTGTGGTGTATGCAATAAGGCTGCAATTCTAGTTGCAGTCTCTGTTGTGGTAGCAGTGTTCTGCGTGTATGTCCTGTCTGTCAAGGTCATTCTGGGTGGTAAGCTCCTGGGCAGGGGGGGGTGTCCTGTATCCGTACGTTAGCTATGTTTTGGGTTAGCTCCGTGTGTCTTTAGTACATGTTTGTCTACCTGTCTATTAATGGGGTGGGTTCCCTGTCCATTCTAGGGTGAGGCCGAATATGATGTAGCCCTCTGTTTCAGCCCCTACAATAACCTCCATCGCCGTGACTTGTGGGCAGCTAGCTTTCCTTCCCTTTGCGTCTCCCAACTATCCCCACTCTCCCTACCTCTTCCTGTGAGCGGTTCCGTGGAGTTGTCTAGGGTATTGTCATGGGTCTTGCTGGATCGGGGGGTTGTGCCAAGTTGACTTTTTTTTTTTTTTTTCACCCCCCTTTATTTATTATTATTTTTTTTTAATATGAGATAAAATTAGTATCGTCCACCCCTGTCCCCTCCCTCCCCCCCCGCTAACTGCATTTTGTGAAAGCGTCCCAGTCTACCCCCCCTCTTACGTCCCTAGACTCTCTCTTCCCTTGGGATGTGATTCCATCTCCCTAGTTTCCTAGTTTCCCCTACCGACGCCGGAGCGCCCCCCTCCCTGTTCCGGCCGTCTCCCGGCAGCGGCGTCATCTTCTTCCTCTCTCCACCACCTCGCTTACGTATCCTCATTAGTAAGTCCCTTTTGCAGTCCGCTTCAAGTTTTTTTTTTTTTTTCCTCCCCCAGTTTTCAAAGTATTCGTACTCCCAGTCTCAGTAGTTAGCCTATGAGATTGCAGTAGCATACGTATCCTCCGCCCCTGCCCTCCATAACCCTCCCTCCCAAAGTAGAATCGACCCAAGGTGATGCGTCCATAGTTGCGGGCCCTCTCAGGATGCTGTCCCCCTTGCCCCTAGCCTTGATGCTCATGTATAGCTACAAAAGTCTGTGTTTGTCATCTTGTCAGTGTCTAAATGTCATTTGCACTTATCTGGTTGTCCCGTGTAGATGGTGTGTGTGCGTCCGCAGTTCCTTTGTGCCCCTCGGAATGTTCGCCGTCCTGGCCGCCAGTTGTGGAGGTGTTAGACTCCCGGTTGTGCAGGATGGTGTGCTGGGTTTTGTGGTCTGCGTGCCGGTCTTCTCTGTGGCGAGTCATCTCTGCGCCGTCTCTGTGCCCTGGGTGCTGGTTGGTTGGGTCTCAGCTCCGACGGATTCAGTATCCAGTCCGTGACCTCCGTATGCGGCAATCCCATGCTTTGTAAAAAGGCCGGTACTTCGTTGGGCCAGCGGAGCGATTTCCACTCATTGTTGTGTCTGGCCAAAAGGCAGAAGGGGAATCCCCACTTATATGGTATGTTACCGTTTCGTAGTATCTGAGTCACCGGTCTCAGCGCTCTGCGGGCCTCTAGCGTAAGTGGGGAGAGGTCTTGGTACAGGGCTACCTCTGCGCCTTGGAACCGCCAAGTTGGTCTCGATCTTGCTTTGTTCATTATCAGCTCCTTGACTTTGTATTCATGGAGACAGCATATGATATCTCTGGGTGCGTTGTCTGCAGCACGTGGCCTCAGGGCTCTATGCGCTCTATCAAATTCTATGCGCTGTGGTGATTCTGGACCTAGTATGTCCTTCCCTGCCAGTTGATCACTGCCTACAGCGATCAAATACAGATCACAGTATTATTCTGTGATCTAATTTTTTGTAACCCCTGAGGATTAACTTTTATTTATTTTTTAACCCTCAGGGGTTCAATTTATTTAATTAATTAATTAAAATATTTTATAACTATATATTTTGCTACCTGGGGTGGGTGGGAGTTATGGGAAAACGGGGAATTTACTGTTAGTGCTGCTTACTGCTAGTTAGGGGTTAACGGTAAAAAAAAAGCTTAGAAAAATGTTAAATCTGTAAAAAAGATTTAAGAAAGTTTAGGAAAGTTTAAAAAAATTAATAAGCAAAACAAAAGTTTAAAAACTAGTTTTTAAAAGTAAAAAAGTAAAAAAAAGTAAAAAAATACATTTTAAAAATGCTCATTACCACTACACCTGGAACAAACTAGAGAAAAAATTATCCCACACCAAGGTTCAAAATATGCCTTTTGAATTACCCCAGAGTGTATTCTTTAATAAATAGTATGTGTTTGTGTGGAAGATTCAATAACCAACCGTCTAAACTACTCCAAATTGGAACATGGACACAGAGTAAAACTTCAAAGTTAGAAAAAAACTGAACAGCTGCGTCTCAAATGCGCCCCTTCAACATCCACATATACCTGGCAAAGGTACATACGGGGGTATTGCTGTACTCAGCCGACATAGCTGAGCAACATATGAAGTATTATACAGTCATAGCACACATAAGGTTTGCAAAATATGCTGCGCAAACTCACTTTGTATGTCAAAAAGGCAGAAAAAATGCTTATTACCACTACACTTGGTACAAGCTAGCGGAAAAATGATCCCACGCTAAGGTTCAAAATATGCCTTTTGAAATACCCTGGGATGTCTTCTTTAAGAAATGGTATGGCTTTATGGGGTATTTGGATTATATAGCCTGGTAAAATACTCTAAAATGGGACATAGGCACAGCATAAAAATTCAAAGTTTGAAAAAAACTGGAATGGCTGTGTCCCAAATGTGCCCCTCCGATGTCCACACATACCTGGCAAAGGTACATACGGGGGTATTGCTGTACTCAGCCAACATAGCTGAGCAACAAATGAAGTATTATACAGTCGTAGCACACATAAGGTTTGCAAAATATACTGTGCAAACTCACTTTGTATGTCAAAAAGGCAGAAAAAACGCTTATTACCACTACATCTGGTACAAGCTAGCTGAAAAATGATCCCACGCTAAGGTTCAAAATATACCTTTTGAAACACCCTGGGGTGTCTACTTTAAGAAATGGTAGGCCTTTGTGGGGTAGTTTGAATTTAAAACCTGCAAAGATGCTTGGAAATTGCACATAGGCCCAGCGTCAAAATTCAAAGTCTGGTAAAAACGGATATGACTTGGTCTCCTATATGGCACTGTAGCTTCACGAAATAGTGACAAAGACATTCATTGGGGGTGTCTTTTTACTCAGAAGACTTAGCTGAGCATAATTTGGGAGGTTTGAACTTAGTGGCACATATGAAATATACAAAACGCCCAGCAAAAATGCAATCCATATGTAAAAATGCACAAAATTATTTTTTACCACATACTTTGGCATATATTGGTGAAAAAATGGGGGTATGTTAAGGTACAATATGCACCTTATGAGATACCCTGGAGTGTCTACTTTTACAAATGGTAGGCCTTTGTGGGGGTTTTTTGAACAGTCAAACTGTTATAATACCCCAAATGGAAGCTAAGGCTCATTAAATCCATCTCTCAAAATTCTACTGTGAATACTGTAAAGGACAGGTCTCCTATATGGCACTGTAGCTTCACGAAATAGTGCCAAAGACATTCATATGGGGTGTCATTTTACTCAGAAGACTTAGCTGAGCATAATTTGGGGGTTTGAACTTAGTGGCACATATGAAATATACAAAACGCCCAGCAAAAATGCAATCTGTATGTAAAAAATGCACAAAATTATTTTTTACCACATACTTTGGCATATATTGGTGAAAAAATGGGGGCATGTTAAGGCACAATATGCACCTTATGAGATACCCTGGAGTGTCTACTTTTACAAATGGTAGGCCTTTGTGGGGTTTTTTTGAACAGTCAAACTACTATAATACCCCAAATGGAAGCAAAGGCTCATTAAATCCATCTCTCAAAATTCTACTGTGAATACTGAAAAGGACAGGTATCCTATATGGCACTGTAACTTCATGAAATAGTGCCAAAGACATACAATGGGGGTGTCATTTTACTCAGCAGATGTAACTGAACACAAAATAAAACTTTGTACAGGAATAGCACACACCAACTTTACAAAATATACATGAGAATTTCTTTGTTATAAGTTTGTGTGCCAAAAACCACAAAAAAAACAAAATTTTACTCCAATATTTAGCAGAGGTTGGCGGTGAAATGGCTACGTAGAAAGTGTCAAAACAACCTTAGGTAAATAGCCCGTGATGTCTACTTTATATAAATATATACTTTTGTCTGGCAATTTTGTTTTCTTTTATGGCTATTAAGCTTACAAGACAAACATACCAAATTCTAAAATCGCTCCACATTAAAAGTCTATTTTACTCCTTGTACTTTGTGACCTGTAACTACCAAAAAAAACTTAAAATCCCAGACACATTATATATTCTGTAAATCAGAACAACTAAATTAATTTATTTTTAATTACTTTTCTTAACCTGCACTAATTACGCACACATTATTATTGCAAAAACTGTAAAAAAACACACAAAATTTTCATTTTTTTACATTTTTCTGTATTTTTTATAATAAATAAGCATTTATATATATGTGTGTTACATGAAATTAAAGCCCTTTCTGTCCTTTAAAAAAACGATGTATAATATGTGTTGGTGCAACAAATTAGTAAAATGCAAATTGCAGTTGAACGCAAACAGCAAAAAATGAAAAAAATGCTGTTGTCATTAAGTGAAAGACAAGCTTTTGAAGCTCTGTCCTTAAGGGGTTAAAATGATATGTTTTAGTTTCTCCATCAGTTTTTGCTTTTTCAGTTTATTTCAAAATACACCACATTGTGATCACTATTTCCCAAGTGCTCCTCTACTTGAATGTTGGTCAAAAGACCATCATTGTTTGTTATAAGCAGATCCAGACAGGCGTCCTTTCTAGTTGGTTCTTGTATCAGTTGTGACATGAAGGTGTCATTTAAGCTACTAGTCCATCTGTCCCAATGTATGTCCAGGTAAAATGTCCAATATTTAACATGTTACCCAGATGTGCAGCTTTCCCAATTTGCTCTAACAGCTGTTGTTCCTCATCAATATTAACATTCTGTAGTTTATTACATACACCAACCAATATTCGAATCCTTGCATTAATTACATACCTCCTCTTTTCTGATCGTGTCCCCCCCTTCTCCACCTCCCCTGTGCTGAGCGATAGCCCATCTCTAAAAAGCCAAAACCTACACCATGACTTTAGCCACACATTAACCTCCCTAATCTGATTTGTACACACACAGATGCACACTGACTCATACACACAGAGATACACTCGCTTCTGTAACCGCGGCTGGTTCCCTTATTTACCACTATAATGTCTTAAAGCATAGAACTTAGTAGGGCTAACCATACAGATATCTTAGCCATAAATTTATATAGTTAGTGTAAGAGATCCTCTATTTAACATATATAAATAATTGAGAATACAATATAAAATAAAGAATTGTCTTGGAAGCAATAAAGTTTTGTCTTTTTAGATATTTATTATATAAAAATATAAATATAGACATATAAAATTAATTATAGCAAAGTTTATAAGATTAAACTAAATGCTTGCAAATATCATTAATAGGTTAACATACCCTTCTGAACATGTCATCATGTCAGCCTCTCTGTCATTTTAAGATGGAGCAGCGTCTGTCTCCAAGTCTCTCCTCTGTGTCTTAACATTTAAAAGTACACCTAATTATACCTTAGGTGTCGTCATTTTGGGGTCACTGTAGTTCATATATGAAAAAGTAACTTTTTTACTTTATTCATTTTAGGACCTCCCTTAACTCGGCAAAAATATAAGGCCATAACTAAAGGGTGTATACGTCATGGAAATTCTCCTGACTTAGTTCAAGATGGCATCTTAAAGTCTGAACATCCTTATCTACTAAGGTTACCACAGTATATTACGTACTGAAAGAGTCGTAGCATAGCCTTGAAACTTGTTTATACATTATTGTTATTGTAATTCGTCTGGGACGAAATGGCGCAAACATATTATGCACTGTGGTTATTGCTTAAAGAAACATCTATGAAAAACAATATGTTCCATTACTAACCCCTTGTCAGTTTGCAATATCTCTTAAAGACAAAGTACACAGTTTAAGAAATACAACATTTCATTCTAAAACTTGTAATATTTGCATTTGCCCATAACAACCTCTCCATTAAACTGTGGGCATTGTAGAACATTTCTTCCATAAATTAGTAAACCAAAGTTCTCCAACAGTCTTTAGGTTTTTATGCTCCCAGCGTCTTTGATCATTGTTGTAACAGTAAAACATCTGTAGTGTGATCTTTGCATGTAAAGGTGGTTTGATTAAAATGAGCAAAGCTTTTGTCTGGGAAAGAATTGAAAACAACACCAGGCTCCAGAGTAAGATATTCTTGGATGGATCCGGATATGAATTGTAATCCAAAGTTAAAAGTAGTAATTGTATTTGTAATCCAAAGTCTTTAAAGGCCTGTAGAAGTTTACATTCCTTAGATACATTGCTGGAGGTTGTGTTTGTAGAATACCCGGGTATTTGTTGTAGAGTATAGATTGTAGAGTCCAGCTTTCCAAATATTTGGCTAGAATTGGTCGCAGATATTGAATCAGCATCATCTGTTATCACTGTGGTGATGGTGTTGGTATTTGTCTTTGCTTTTTTTGTTTTGTGTTTTTCATGAAACATTTTTACACCGTTTATGATGTGTATAGATTGGATATTCTCTGATATTCTTTTACGGAATAAATTAATTGACAGCATTTCCAAGACTTTGTCTTAAGTGACATTGATCCCATTATATTAAATGTTATGTTGATAAAGCATTCTAAGTGGATTCTCAAGAACTCCTCTTTTTGCGGTAATGGATTATTTGTAACATCTCAATGACATATAGCGACATCAGGTGCGGTTGTGCTAAAAATGTTAACAGGTAAAATCTGTGGAAAAATCTTTACATTTGTTATACTTTGTATAATAATGATAGATGCAATAGTAACAAAGTTAATCTTTCTAGTGTTTTGTATTAAAGACAAAAAACATTGTATATGATTTAGATATATAAGGATAATTTGAAGCAGCAAAGTATTTACCGCCTTTTTTCACAATGGTATGTAAAATTACATTCTCTTTAAATGTTAAAAATACTCCTTTATTCAAAATCTCTCAATCTATTTAGAATAGTTGCTAATTGGAAATATGACATTATTCATCTTTCTTTGTCCTGTTAGGTAGAAGACAACTTATTACTAGTGATGTCCCGAACGGTTCGCCGAACGGTTCGCCACGGATGGCGAACATATGCGCTGTTCGGTCCGCCCCCTATTCGTCATCATTGAGTAAACTTTGACCCTGTACCTCACAGTCAGCAGACACATTCCAGCCAATCAGCAGCAGACCCTCCTCCCAGACCCTCCCACCTCCTGGACAGCATCCATTTTACATTCATTGTGAAGCTGCATTCTTAGTGAGCTGTCCAGGAGGTGGGAGGGTCTGGGAGGGAGGGTCTGCTGCTGATTGGCTGGAATGTGTCTGCTGACTGTGAGGTACAGGATCAAAGTTTACTCAATGATGACATAGGGGGCGGACCGAACAGCGCATATGTTCGCCATCCGTGGCGAACCGTTCGGCGAACCGTTCGGCGAACCGCTCGGGACATCACTACTTATTACCTAAGTTACAATTAGTAAATATAATAACTACAGTTATTAGGGGCTTAAAATACCAGACACACCCAAAAATTGACTTTAAAACATTTTTTTTTTACCAAGATCTGACAGCCATTGTGAAAAGTCACGTTCGTGAGATTGAATGCTTAAAGGACCACTATAGTGCCAGGAAAACATACTTGTTTTCCTGGCACTATAGTGCCCTGAGGGTGCCCCCACCCTCAGGGACCCCCTCCCGCTGGGCTGGATGGCAAGGAAATTGGTTAAACTTACCTTTTTTCCAGCGCCGGGAGGGGAGCTCTCCTCCTCCTCTCCGCCTCTGATCCTCCTCTTCGGCTGAATGCGCATGCGCGCACATTCAGCCTGTCTCACAGGAAAGCATTCATAATGCTTTCCTATGGATGCTGGCGTCTTCTCACAGTGATTTTCACAGTGAGAAGCACGCAAACGACTCTAGCGGCTGTCAATGAGACAGCCACTAGAGGATTTAGAGACTGGATTAACCCATTTATAAACATAGCAGTTTCTCTGAAACTGCTATGTTTATAAAAAAAAAAGGGTTAACCCTCGAGGGACCTGGCACCCAGACCACTTCATTAAGCTGAAGTGGTCTGGGTGCCTAGAGTGGTCCTTTAACAATGTGAATCTTAATTGTTTAAGTATATTTGTCAGTGGCTGTTGGGTGTAGCTTAAGATGATTTGGATTCTTTATTATTTCTAAAAGTGAGTTAAGAAAGCACTCAGATACAATATTGAAGGTATTTATATTTTAGCTCTACCTTTGTATAAGTGGTTATAACACTTCCATAACAATAGATATCAGAATCTGTCTTAACTATAACTGGTTGAAGTGGGGGTATGTTACAATCAGAATATGAATTAATAATCAAATGCAAGATGTATTGATTAAACAATCAATAGATGTGGCAGGATCATTACCACAAGGTATATGTACCTTTAATCATCACAAACCAAATTTAATTTTCTTGGTATTTGAAAAAACGATAAAATATTTGATTACATGTATTTTAATATATATACATAGAGTGGTATGGATGTTGAATTTATATCTTAGACATCTTTTCACCAGTTTGCAATAGGTGACCTAAATGATCAGTTTCCAAAATCATCATGTATATCACCTGGACGGGTTAATCCACAATACTCTTTTACTTTCCATCGACTGGCCTTAGCTCTGGCAGACTGAATATTTTTATCATTATAAATAAACTTTATGATAGTTGAAGTAAAGTTTCTGCCTGTCTTTCAGTTAAATTTTAACTGTTGAAGTATTTCACTTATATTAATTATACCACTCTGCACACTTAAACGAATATCGAGTAGTTTCTGATTTAATAAAAACATTTTACATTTTCTTTTAAGGTTAAAACATTCATTATTGCAGTTGTTATTGTAATCAAATGATCTTTAACTATCATGATTCAATTATTTATCTGGGTAATCAGCTACTATGCTCTTATACATATGTTTAATATATTTCTTTGTAGGCCAGCCTGCAGCTGCATATGGCATTTTAGCAATAATCTTCAATTGCGTTTCAGATATTCACAAAGTTTATCCACCTTTGTAATTAACACATTATGTGTTTATTTTATACCATTAATTATAGTATCTGTATTATATTACACATCGTCACTGACACATTTCAGATAGAGGGGAAAAAAATAGCATGATTGCTTTAGCAATTATAATTTTTTTGATTGGTATAGTTATACCAAAAGAGCAAGGAGTACGATGGTAGATCACATCTGCAACAGAACCATTACAGATTCCGTGTTGTATCAATGTCTCTGTGTTTATGTTTACAGGAGTTCCTTGCTTTGCAGGTATGTTCATAATATGTAGAGTCAGCCTTTATTTCTTTTATTTCTTTTTCCGGTCATCTTCTGTCTGGAAACATAATAGCAATGTCCAGAATTAGCATAGCACTTCTTTTGAGCATAAGAAGGCTGTTTGCAGTAGTCACTCAATGATAAACTATACGGCAAAGTATTTTCTTAATCACCTTCATGGGTGCATCCAAAGTCTTTCACAAGCATCTGTCTCGTCTTTTTCTGTTTTCAGCATGCTTTGCCATCATCGTTGCGTCCATTATTAGGATTTGTAATAGTCCAATCACATCTTTCTCATGTATAATCGGTTTTTGGAATAATCTCAATAGGTTCCTTGTGAAATACCAGTGTAGGTAACATTAGCAATCATTTCACTGTGAGCTGTGTCTCTCCTTTTGAGATGGTTCTTAGAGGTAGTCCTCACAATCACAGAGCTTGTATAGTGTGCAGTCCAATTCAGTTCAGGTGCTTCCTGCTTGTTAACATAATCCCAATGCAGTTTTAAAATGACAGCTAGGGTTAATGTTATGATAATGCTGCAGATTGTAAGAAGGAGACACCATAACCAATTTTCTAGCATCCCTTTGCTTCCATCTTTGCATTTCTTTCTTACTGTATAAGATAATTCAGGTTCAGTCTGTTTTCTCCAGAGTCTTTCTTATAATGATGTTGATGATTAATTTTTCATACATTCCATGTTAACTGTGAATGTATCACATCTGTCTGTTCATCCTTCTCCACATTTGCAGCTTCAGATGTCAGATCATGATTCAGTCTGTCACGTGGCTATGATTCTAGTGGCTGTGTTCTGGTGGCATTTCTGTTGTCCTCTGTTTGTTTTATCTTGCCATCTTTAACAGCATCCATTGTGTCAGATGTGTTAGTATTTAGCAGGTTATAAAATATCAAAACTTACTGTTCTCTGTTGGCTCTGATTGTTCTCTGTAGTAAAAGTTCTCAGAGTCACCCTCTCCAGGACAAACTGGCCAACAATATAAAAAGGTTGGTGGTGCATGGTGAGGTGGGCTGAAAAAAAAATCCCTAAATTTATCTAATAGAACCAATGGTTCTAAGCTCTCCCTGGTGCAGAAATATGTTTGTCAGTGAAAAACATGTAACATTTCATATGGTGTCTCACCATTTGTATCATCAAGTATGTTGTGAATGCTCATCTGTACCATAGGAATGCTCATCTGTACCATAGGAATAATTACTAGTTGCTTGTGTGGGGCAAGCAACTAGTAACTTGGTTAATAATCATTCAACCTCAGCATTTTCCCAGACCACAACCCCACTTCTTTGGGGGTGGTTGGCGCACTGAAATCCCAAAGTAACCCAAATGTGGTTGCCCAATTTTAGGTTTCCTTTGCAGTAACTGCAGGACCACCATCCAAATGGATGGTCCTGGGATTATCAAATGCATATTAAGGAAGTGAGACTAGAAAACGTGGCATCAGAGATTGCACTTCGCACAGGATATATCCAAGTAAACCTGGTACATGCATCAACACATACAAAAACATACTTATAACCATGAGATGTTGGCAAAACTTTCAATATATAGTAATTCAAAAAGTATGTTGGATATTAATATTTCAATAAACAGTACATCAGTAATGTGGCAATAAGCAAATGCTTATGATTACTAAACACATGAATTACAGTATTTCCCATACTGGACCACCAATATTCCTTTTCAGGAGTTAGAAGTACATTACCTCTCTCTATAAGAGCTTGTCCTAGCCATGAAAAAGCTTTTAGGGTAAGTCTATCTTTCCTCTATAGGAAGAACAATCAACTTATTACATTCAATGGTTATCATGTAATTAATCCCTCTAAACGATAGGAGTATTGATGCAGATACCAGGTGGGTAATGCCTGGATATCCTTGCAAGCATAAACTCTGCATCATGACTGAGAGATAGGGTATGCGATGTGATCCAGTGACCACAGAAAAGCGTTGGTAGACACATTGCATCAAAGTGCCTGTTAATGACCAACTACATGAGGAGAGGGACCATGCTTTGTTATAAGCATGTCCATACACGTATTACAATGCCAGGCTTTCAATTTGTTTCCATAAAGCAATATGCAGTTGTGGATATAAAAACACAACATATGGTAAGAAAAACTATTTGAACACCAGACTGAGACTCGAGATCAGTGAGCAGTGGACCAAAATAGATAAATGAAATCCTATCAATTAATATACTTTCAATATACTTTCCTTAAATTACTTTATCCTCTGTATTAACTATGAAATATTAAAGTTAAAACAATAATGATTTAAAAGTCAACTTTTAGTGTGCATAGGAATTACAAGGCCGTTCATAATGTGAGATAAAGAACAGCTTTTTAAAAAACCGAATAGTGTGAACATAAAATGACCTTGCGCTGAAAATTCACTTGCAAGAAAAAAAACAAAATCTTTTTTCTTTCTTTTTTTTTCTTCTTTAGTTAATTAATTAATTAATTAATTAAACATAGTTAGAATCTCCCTCAAAGTCCCGATTACTTTGCAAGAAACATGTCGTCCTTAAATACAGGGTAAGTCTATTAAACAGTGAAATAGCATTTTTACCCTGTATATCATGTTGTCACCGGTATAATGTGCAGTATTAAATATCCTTTATATGTCTTTAAGGCATAAAATATCTGCAAATTAAGATTATATAAAAAAAAATGCATGTTCTAGGTGTTCCCATGATTCTATTTCTATTATAATTTTAAAAAAAAATTTAAAGTGTGAAATCTGATTCCTTTTAGGGTGAGCACCCCACTCAGCCCCCCAGTTTCAGAGGCTCCTTTGGAGGTGACCACAGAAAAGTATAGATTCTATAAAATAGATGTGAGGGGGCTTTGGACAGTAAAGCTACCTTAATTATACTTTTCATATAGCAGATATGTGATATGCAATGTGATTCATTATATCAGAGCATTATTACTTTGACACTGCATTTTTTATGAATTATTCTTTATGCTTATTATTTTTCTTTTTTTCTTAAATTTTAATGTCTGTTTAGAATATTGCAGGCTTTGCAATATCACATTAATTTTGCAGTATATATAATCACAATGCTCTTACAACATATTATTAAAATTAGCCTCTTTCAGAATTGTAGAATATGTGGTGGAACTGAATCCCCATATATGAGATTTTAAACTGTATTTTTTACATATGCTGTGCCCTAATCTGTATTTATATACATAATTGCGGCAGCATATAGCTTTTAAAGAAGCAATTATTTCACCCTTCATGTGTGGTTGACTGTGGACTTTTTAAAACCTATTTTTTTTATAAATCCATTCCTGGCTCTGAGACAGCATGTAAATGCTCTTATTGCCTAGTTTCAATATATTTATTTATAAACAACATTGATATATTTATATATAAACAACTTTGATATTTGATCTTATTTTATGTTATTTTCTGAAAACCTAGTTTATTAAATTCACTGAGATTACATGTCTGATCTGATTACAGTCAGTAGTACAATATCATTGTTCTAATTTCCTTACTGCTAGCACTACAGGTACAGTGGGATAGTACTACTGATTTAAGTAAGCTTTCCCTTTTAAAATTGGTGGACTTTAATCCTGCGATTTCAATAGACTAAAGACTGTACCTGAGTAAGCAAAGTCATTCTGTGCAGGAATTGTGCATTTTAAATAGTGGAATACTTATGCTATAGTAGTGAATTGGGCTGTCTGCTTAACACATCATTTAGTATCTTTTGGTCACATGTAAAGCTGTAAATGTATTTAACATTTTATTTAAATAAGCCTTTAATAATTTCAGTTTAAAAGTTATCAGAGATCCTATATATTTACCATTTTATTTTGTCCTGATTTATCTTACATATATATTATTTTTAATCATTTTATAAATATTTATTTTTGCAGAGCATTTAGAGAAGCAAAGGATGTATAACCATCTGTTGCCATTTTTTCTAGGAGGGTAGTATAATTTCAACTCTGTTTAGGACAAAATTTGAGCTAGTTATATATTATATAAAAATATATGCCGCAGTGTACTGCATTGTACTGCACTGAATGTATTTAGAAGCCATGTCTTTCTCTTTATGGCTGTATGTAATAAAATATGTTCATAATTTGGAATATAAAACAACTTCTCAATTCCTTTGAATGTTTACATGTCTCTGTATCTCCGCAACCTTGGCTGGAAACTCCAGACTCCAAAAATAGTTATGCTGTTATAATTCCTGATTTTTTAATCAACAGCTAGCGTAACTGACAATATGGAAATTATTACTGTTTTATAAAACTTTTCTTATATAGTGGACTGTCTGTCGCTTCTGTGTCATGAATATTTTCATTAAGCCATAATGCAATTTTCTTTGTATTCTTGGAATTAGACTTCAAATTTCATCGCTCTGTCTTATCACTTTTCTTTTGACAACACTTTGCTTTAATCTTTTTCCTGCGCATGCATACTAAGCAGCTACAAAGAGAACATATCCCCCTGTCTGCAATCCACTGTTCTGGAACTAATGGACCATGCTATGCTGGTGTATTAGGCATATCAGGGAGTTTACCAAATATGTATATTTATTCTCTTATGATATTAATTAAGATCCACAAAATTTCAGCATTGTATGCTAATTACTATGATGAAAAAAGAAGATCAAATGGAGAAACATTCATTTCAAAATCAACATACAGTCTTATGATTGATAATGCATCCAAGTCAAATATCCATCTAATCCATTTTTCTTTAATTTCTTTAATTTCTCCAATTTTATAAAAATACATGTTTCTCTTGTAAAGAATATATTATACATAAAAAATAACACAATAAACAGACTGTACATAGACACACAGACATCATACCCTTCTCCCTCTCCCCCCCATACCATCTGCAAACAAGCCTCTACAATTAAAGGCTGCAACATTAAGGCTCAGATCCCCCCCATACCATCTTCAAACAAGCCTCTACAACTGAACGCTGCAACATTAAGGCTCAGATTCCCCACATACCATCTTCAAACAAGCCTCTACAATTGAACGCTGCAATATTAAGGCTCAGATCCCCCCATACCATCTTCAAACAAGCCTCTACAATTGAACGCTGCAACATTAAGGCTCAGATCCCCCCCCATACCATCTTCAAACAAGCCTCTACAATTAAACGCTGCAACATTAAGGCTCAGACCCCCCCCATAACCATCTTCAAACAAGCCTCTACAATTAAACATTGCAACATTAAGGCTCAGATCCCCCCAATACCATCTTCAAACAAGCCTCTACAATTGAATTGTGCAACAGTAAGGCCCAGATCCCCCCCATACCATCTTCAAACAAGCCTCTACAATTAAACGCTGCAACATTAAGGCCCAGATCCCCCCATACTATCTTCAAACAAGCCTCTACAACTGAACGCTGCAACATTAAGGTAGAGATGGAAATTCAGAAGTTGATGCACCGGATTTCTTTCCCCTCTGCCACTAGATTATTACTTTCTTATAATAATGTTATCATTGTTATCTATAGTTTACTACTGTGGTATTCTGTATCTGCAGTTACATGTATTAATTATTAATCTGGCTGTTAGTATTTGATTGGTAGAATTTGTAAACCACAAATGTTTCTTGTGCCCTCCCACTCCTCCCCCATGCTTGCCACTCCTAGCTGTAAATCCCTTGAAATAACGATTTATCTCTACCCCTCCTTAGGCCCAGATCCCCCCCATACCATCTGCAAACAAGCCTCTACAATTCTACTCGGCTCAACCCACCCACCCAGGCTCCCCCTAAATTTATAGCATGCTCCTCCAGCTGTTTAAAATTCTCACTCAATTACCTCGTCATTCCCTCTATATTCTTCCAATAGCTGCAACTCTCGGTTTACTTTTTTAGCCATCACTTCCAAATTTCCCCTGCAACCACTTGTCTCAAATCCCCACTGTATCCTTTAGATTGTAAGCTCACGGGCTATCTAGCTAAGCACTTTGTATAAAAGAGCTAAAATAGCTAGATCTCAGCTTACGGGCAGGGCCCTCTAAACCTTTTGTATTTGTTTGTGTATATTTTACGTCCTCCACTAATTGTACAGCGCTGCGGAATCTGTTGGCGCTTTATAAATACCAGTAATAAATAAATAAATAAATAATACATAACTGTTTTCTATATGTGCTCTCGGGGGAGATATATATTTTATGCTTTAAACTCCTTTATTTGTCCATTTTATCTTCCCACTTCTATATATTCTATAAAAAAACGGCGGACGCCAAAGACAAAGCGGCCTTCTTCACAGCCTGCACACCGTAACCCAAAACAGCGTGCCAGCAGAGCCAAGATGGCACCGAGTTGGATGCGGACAGTGACCATGTGGGAAGCATCACTCTGGGGGAGGACATCCACTGTGGGGGAGGGCAAACTAGTCCTCCAAAACATGTTAGACGAAGTGGCTAGCAGAATGCAGACCACCAGTCACCTAAACAGACACTCAATGACAGACACACACACACTTGCTGATTTGGCACACACTAAAAACACACTCACTGACAGGCACACAGACACACACAGAAAGACACACTGTTACAGGCATACTGACTCAGACAGACAGACATACTGACACACACACACAGGCATACTGGCTGACACAGACCAACTTGCACACACACAGAGACATACATGCACACACATAGACAGACATACTGACACACACAGACATACATACTGGAGCGCGCACACACACACACACAGATACACTGATGCACACACACACAGACATACTGACACACACACATACATACTCATACACACACAGACACACTCATACACCCAAACTTTACACTTTTAAAACCAGTAGACAGGGGCTGAGTAAGGGGACAGGGCTGTAGTGGGGGACAGGGGCTGTAGTGGAGGGTATAAGCTGTAATTGGGGGTTTAGGAAATGTAAGGGGGGATAGGGGCTGAAGCAGGTTGATGGCTACAATTTGGGAAAGGGGCTGTGGTGTGGGTGATATGGGTTGCAACTGGGGGAGAGGAGCTGTAGTGGGGATGTTATGGGGCTGTGGTGGGGGGCATGGGGCTGAGGAAGGATGACAGGGGCTGAGCAAGGGGACAGGGGCTGACTAAGGGAAAGGGGCTGAGGAGGGGGGACAGGGGCTGAGGGGGGGTACAGGCACTGAATAAAGGGACAGGGCTGAGGAGTGGGTGCAGGGGCTGACTAAGGGGACAGGGCTGAGGAGGGAGGACAGGGCTGAGGAAGGGTGACAGGGACTGAGGTAGGGGACAGGGGCTGACTAAGGGGACAGGGGGGCTGAGGAAGGGTGACAGGGACTGAGGTAGGGGACAGGGGCTGACTAAGGGGACAGGGGCTGAGGAGGGACAGGGATGAGGAGGGACAGGGCTGGAGGTAGGGATAGGGACTGATGGGGGCAGGGCTGAGGTAGGGACAGGGGCTGACTAAGGGTCAGGGCTGAAGAGGGAGAGGGGCTGAGTAGGGACAGGGCCACAAGGACAGGGACTGAGGAAGGTGACAGGGGCTGAGGTGGGACAAGGCTGACTAATGGACAGGACTGAGTGGGGGGGCAGGGGCCGAGGTAGGGACAGGGGCTGACGAAGGGACAGGGCTGAGGAGGGGGGACAAGAGCTGACTAAGGGGAAAGGGCTGAGGAGCGGGGGCGGGGCTGAGGAAGGGTGACAGGGGCTGAGGAAGGGTGACAGGGACTGAGGAGAGGACAGAGGCTGACTAAAGGGACAGGGGCTGACTAAGGGGACATGGCTGAGGAGGGGGGACAGGGTCTGATTAAGGGGACAGGGCTGAGGAAGGGTGACAAGGACTGAGGAGAGGACAGAGGCTGACTAAAGGGACAGGGGCTGACTAAGGGGACATGGCTGAGGAGGGGGGACAGGGGCTGAGGTAGGGGACAGGGGCTGACTAAGGGGACAGGGGCTGACTAGGGAAACAAGGGCTGAGGAGGGGGGACAAGGGCTGAGGAGGGGGGACAAGGGCTGAGGTAGGGAACAGGGGCTGAGGTAGGGGCTGACTAAGGGGACAGGGGCTGAGGAGGGGGTACAGGGGCTGACTAAGGGGACAGGGCTGAGGAGGAGGGACAGGGGCTGACTAAGGGGACAGGGACTGAGGAGGGGACAGGGGCTGAGGTAGGGGACAGGGGCTGAGGAGTAGGGACAGGGGCTGACTAAGGGGACAGGGCCTGAGGAGGAGACAGGGGCTGAGGTAAGAGACAGGGGCTGACTAAGGGGACAGGGCTAAGGAGGGGAATAAAAAAAACCTAAAGTGTATTCCCCCCTCCCTGAGTCTTACCTTAGGCCAGGGAGGGGTGCTCTTCTTCCAGACTCCCCAGCGGTCCTGGGAGAAGAGCAGTGAAAGTCAGGGGGAAGTCAGTCAAAAAATTAATCCAACGGGGGTATAATAAGAACAATATTGAGAAAGAGAGAAGGATTATCAATACTTGTAAAATGGAAGAACTTTTGATGGACATCAATAAATCTAAGAAAAGTGTCCATTTCAACTATGCTTTTAAAACAAGATTCAACACACATCATAATGAGATAAAAAAAAGTATTACAAAAACATTGGCCCATACTTCAGAATGATCCGGTGATGAGACAATCATTACCTAATAAACCTGTAATGATTTACAGAAAAAATAGAAATTTTAAAAATATGTTAGCACCAAGCTATATTAAACCAATTGGGACAAGTTCTTCAATCAATACTATTATGGGCTTTAAAAGTTGTACCTGTTGTACAGCATGTAAAACAGCTTCGTTAACTAGTTCGGGATCTTTTCAAAGTTCAGTTACTAAGGAAAGTTTTGTCATTAGCTCTCGTATTGGCTGCTGCACAAACTTTGTGGTATATCTACTGCAGTGTCCGTGCGGTAAGCAATACATTGGGCGCACTAAAAGACCACTTAAAATCCGAATTATGGAACATCTAAATAACATTAAGAAGGGTCTTACTACCCATTCGGTTCCAGGACACTGTTTGTCCTGTCCAGTTTTTAATTTCAAAGGGTTTTTGTGCAAAGGAATAGAACAGGTTCTGCCCCATTGGAGGGGTGGAGATAGACTTAAAAAACTCAGCCAAAGAGAAACCTACTGGATTCATAGGTTACAGATACTGGAACCGAATGGGTTCAATGTGGATATAGACTTGGTTTGTTTTCTTTAATATTGTTTAGTTCATTGGGTTAGATTGTATATATTTCATGATATATTTCATGATTATTTAGGTATGGAAGTACATTTATTAAGAATATATTTCAAATCAATGAACACTTTATTAATTATTAATTATATTCGTTGAGGGGGTTAGTATTAATTATGTATTTTTTCACTATTCATTTGGTGTATGTAAGTTTTAATGAAGTTTTTTCCCCATAGTGTCAATTATATAATGATTTCTTACTTGCTATGAGGACTTTTAAGAATTGACAACGAGAGATGCCCATTACGCATGCGCAAATACCAACGACGGAGAAAGGGAAGGTCCTTTTACCTTTGGAACGCATGAGAAGATCGTATGGAACGCACACGACGGTGGAAGAATCACTTCCGGTTACGCCGAAAGACGGAGCGGGAAAGATGAATACACACAGCTGAAAGCCCGAAAACACCATCAGGAATCCTGAGTCAAGCAGGAACACACACACCACACCACCAATGGGGGACTAGGAGAGTCCTATATATTGAGACTGTGGGAGGGAGGTATAGCAGGAATTTTTTGTACTGCATATTTTGTATTACATAATGTTTTAAAATTTGATTATGGTCCCTGAGGAAGTTCTACTTTTATAGAACGAAACGCGTAGGACCATTGGCTATTTTACAAATAAATATATTTCTATTTTATACTTCAGTTCCTGCTTTTTCCTGGTTCCTGGGTTCCTGAGTTCGGGGATCCTTCCTATACCCCCCTAAAGGATTAGGGGTGGCACCCTGAGGGCACTTTGATTATCTTCATTTTGTGAGTGCATTCAATAGCATGTCATTATTATCAACCCTCCCCAGACACCATCAACGAGTACTTGAATAAACTTAGCTTACCTAAACTTCAAAAACAACAGATCACACAACTAACTAGCCCAATCACAACTCTAGAGGTAACACAACGTATAGATGCCATGCCCAAGGGAAATCATGACCTTGAAAGTAATTGTAAACCATAAAATAATAATTTACTATCATCTTTATTATGAAAATCTGTAAAATGTTAGGATGCACTGTGATTTTTTGTCAATTTTTATTTTTGCAGTGCATGAATAACATAAACAAGCTCGTATCGCCACAACAGCATGTACAAGCTCAAACAGTAATACAGTGAATACAGTATTATGGCATGCAAGAACGGCACCATTTTTTGTTAATAAATGTAGGTTAGGTACTTATGTCTTAAGTTATAGCCTGTACTAGTTAGGTAAAAACGAGGTGAAAAAAAGACATATCGGTTGATAATAAAGGAGTACTACCATGAAAGGCGTAAACATACATAAAGGCTAAAGGCCGCTTATTCTGCAGGGTTATATGTAGCAGGTTTAAAAGTTGTAAACCACTAGGCTTTTGGGGCACGTCTGCATCAAGCTAGGCATGTTAAGAAATAGACCATTGGACTGAAAAAAAGAGAAAAATCATACTTTTCTAGTAAAACAAAAGACTAGAAAAGCTACAATTACTGGGGAAATTGTGTGAAGTGTTCTTGCCTCCACCAGTAGTCTACAACTGGAGTGGGCGGAGTAACTGTTAGCATTTATATAGCACATTTAATTGCAACGTTGTTGCACAGTTACATTAAACCATACATTTATAAAAACATTAGCAGGTGTTCAAAAGGCCCTGTCTATGACATCACTTGCTGCTGCAGCCTGGCACAGGTCAGAGTATTTTGGCGGTTGCCATCTTCAAACGGTCGTATTTTAAAAACTATAAATCAGGTGGCTTACCGCCGGAGCTGAGCAGACGCATGTAGGAGCAGCTCCCGGCGAGAAAACTGTGTAGAGCAACGGATAAGCGGAACACCGAGCGATCACCTACCAGACTGCATTGAGCAACCTCCCACGATGTCACAGCGGCAGAAAACGAAAGCAGGGAAGTCGGACCGAGCCTCATTCTTCCTTACAAAGACCGCGGCCTCCAAGCAGGGTGAGGAGCAAGATGGCGGCGGCCAAAACAGGCGGGAACACCCCCCCTCACCTCAGACACCACCTGCACATGCAGAAAATGAACAGCCCCTGACGATGAGAGCCATCAGGGAAATGATGGCTGAATTCTCAGACAATATACAGCTGAATATAAAAAAACAGCTCCAAGTACTGACAGCTGAAATACAAAAGGACATCCATGACATTGGCAACCGCACCTCCCAGATAGAAACAAAGATGGATGAGTATGCAGTGGCACACAACAGCTTAGCTGACAAACTGCAGGAACTGGATGACTCCCTAGAAACACACAGGTTAAAACTAGCAGACATGGAGGACAGAGCTCGGAGGAACAACCTCAGATTCCGGGGGATCCCGGAATCTGTACCAAATGCAGAACTGCACAACTATTTGTTAGACATGTTCCAGAGCCTCACACCAGAAACCCACCCGGATCAACTCATCATAGACAGAGCACACAGGCTACGTAGACCAAAACACCTGCCCACGACAGCCGCACGAGACGTAATTGCGAGGATTCATTTCTTCCACGCCAAAGAGAGGATAATGAAAACCAGCAGAAAAGCGGGTATGCCAGAAGCCTACTCTTCCATCAAGATCTTTGCGGATCTCTCAGCGGACACGCTACACTTCAGAAAAACCATGGGGCCGGTCACCTCCGCCCTGCGGGAACACAACGTGAACTACCGCTGGGGCTACCCGGCTAAACTCCTAATCTCTCACCACGACGCAATACACCCCGTCAACACAGTGGCGCAAGGTGTCCAGCAGCTGAAAGAATGGGGAATCCCGATCCAGAACCTACACCCCACCAAAGCAGCTAAAGTTCCGCGGATGTCCCCGGAGTGGACAACACAATGAGAACTGAACATTCCTACCGACATACGTAACTATGTGATGTATATAACAGTTGATAGATAGATGCATAACTCCATTAGAGTTGTTCCTGGGAAAGCAAACTGGTTGACATTCTTCTATAATCTATGTACTGATAGTTGATATTTACCGGAGTACATGTGCAAGGCATAACAGAAAGCGCTGTTGCTGGCTAGAATCTGTCTCTGCCCAATTAGAGGTACTAAAACACCCCCTACCGGGGGCTGAACAGTACTGAGTACTATATCCTATACAATATGCTATTATTGAGTACAAGTAGTTAAAAGGTAAAGAATAGAATGTTAGAAGCGGGTTGCACACATTGTTAACTATCATAGTTGTATGTTAATACTGCTCACGGTTTTTGTTTTTTTCTATGGTGCACGACCTAGAGAATTGCCGACTTCACCTCCACCCCCCCGGCAGCCGCGCCTCCACGCTAGGCAGCAGGGTACGGCCCCACTTCTTGGAGCCGAAATGGGTACCTTACCCACTTGTTCTTTTCACCCCAGTTTCCCCCCCCTACTTACTTCCCTCAATCCCTGACTGGTCACATTCTAAGACTGCACAGTGGTGCGCGCAGTGCACAACCCCCACTCAGGACAATTGCAGTAACCTGTTATAATTACGGAGGGACGAAAACCGACCCGCCTAAGCACACTGTTTCCAACTGACACTCCTAAATGAAATTACTAACCTATAACGTCAAGGGGCTGAACACCCCAGGTAAACGAAGGCTACTATTGCAAGAACTAAAAGAACAAGGGATCGACATAGCCTGTATCCAGGAGACACATTTTAAAAAGACTAGGGCCCCTGAAATCTTCACTAAACTATACCCAAACCAATACCATGCCCTGTCAGAAAGTAAAACGAAAGGGGCCTCCATCTTCATACATAAAGATGTGGCATTTCAGGAGCAGGCGAAATTAGTAGATGCCCAAGGGAGATATGTTTTACTAGTAGGTCTTTTTAATAATGCCCAATATACCTTGGTATCTGCCTACTTCCCAAACACTGGGACGGAAAAATACCTCAGACGTCTTCTGCAAGACATAGATAAATATAGACAAGGTAGACTGGTGCTCTGCGGAGACTTTAATTTCTTCACCTCCCCAGAGGTCGACACGACTGCCCTACCCCAGGGGACGAGACGGGCGACCGTAAACTCCATGTGCAAGGCAGTGTCCAAACTGCTCACACTACACAACCTATATGATAGTTGGAGAGTGCTGCACCCAGGGGAAAGAGACTACTCCTTTCACTCGACGCCACACAACACGTATACCCGTATAGACACTTTTTACGTGGATCAACCCACATTAGCACAAGTCTCTACATGCTCTATGGGTGACATCACTTGGTCAGACCATAGCCCAGTGTACTTGGTGTTACATGACGCTTTTCAGTTTAAAGGACGGGGGACTTGGAGAATGAATGACTCCTTACTCCGAGACCATGACTTTATGAACCAAATAAAAGCTGAACTCATTGCTTACTTTCAGACAAACTCCACTGGGGAAGTGTCAGAACAGACTGTGTGGATGGCACACAAAGCCGTAGTACGAGGCCTATTTATCAGGCGCTCGTCCTACCTCAAAAAACAAAGACAAACCACCATACTTGAGTGCCAAACGAAACTAGCGGCCCTTACCACCCAAAACAAACGATCCCCCTCCCCACTTCTAGCAAACCAGATCCAATCTCTGACCAACCAGCTACATCAGTTACAGGCAGCCAAAACTGCGTCCCTACTTCATAGAATGAAGGCAACCACATATCACCATAGCGGGAAAGCGACAAAACACCTGGCCAATCGGCTGAGGGAGAAATTGGCAGCCTCCAAAATAGCTTACTTACAAGGCCCAGATGGGTCCAAAATACAAAACCCCCTAGATATCACCCAAGAGTTTGCAAAATATTACTCTGACTTGTATAATTTGGGAGATCACCCAGGTACAACCCCCTTAGATGAAAACGCTATCCAAAGGTACTTGGACCAGCTCCCTCTGCCCAGTATAGACAGATACCAAAGGAACGCACTACTTGAACCCATCACTCTTAATGAGGTTCTACACACCATACAACACATCCCTACAGGGAAATCCCCGGGAGCAGACGGACTCCCTAATATATATTACAAAACATTCGCGGAAATACTTGGCCCCAGACTCGTACAAGTGTTCCAGAAGGCCACGGACACAGGAATACTCCCAACTGAGATGCTCTTAGCAACGATAGTGACCATACCCAAACCGGGAAAACCTGCTGACCAATGTAAGAATTTCAGACCCATTTCGTTGTTAAATACGGATGCTAAGATCTACGCCAAGATCTTAGCGACCAGAATAGGGAAAATACTACCGACACTCATACATGACGATCAAACGGGATTTGTGTTGGGGAGACAGGGCCTGGACAATACCCGGAAACTGGCTCTCGTGTTAGAGAGGATGAGGAGGTCCGGCCCAGGCGGACTGCTCTTAGCACTAGATGCCGAAAAAGCGTTTGACCGCCTGGGTTGGCCTTTCCTCCACAGGGTGCTGCAGAGATATGGTTTTCCACGCCAACTCATCACACAGATATTTGCTCTATACTCACACCCCACTGCAAGGGTACTACAAGCGGGTTTTCTGTCTAACCCCTTTAAAATTACTAATGGCACACGACAGGGGTGCCCCCTGTCCCCCCTACTTTACGTTTTAGCCCTGGAACCACTACTCACAGGGATCAGAACCCGAACAGAAATAACAGGGGTGGACTGGCATGGCCGCCAAATAAAGATAGGGGCGTTCGCAGACGATATCCTGCTGTACATCTCCCACCCCGAGAGATCTCTCCCACATATAATGCGACTCATACATGAATATGGGACACTGTCCTATTACTCCCTCAATACCTCCAAAACGCAAGCATTGGGTCTACGCCTAGACCCACAAGTCTTGGCGAACCTACACAAAGACTACCAATTTGAATGGAGGAAAAAGGACATAAAATATCTAGGCCTGACATTTACAAAAAACGCCACAGATATGTTCCCAGCGAACTATAACAGGGTTTGGGAGGACTGTCTTAAAACAATGAAGGGCTTGGACCGGTTATTTTTAACTTGGTCGGAGCGGATAGTAGCACTAAAAATGACCATACTACCGAAACTTCAATACTTATTTAGGAACCTACCCCTACGAGTATCACCATCATACTTCAATACCATCCAGGCCAAACTGCTACAATTCACTTGGGGAAAGAGACGGGCACGAATCTCACAAAAAGTGCTCCTAGCCCCTACAGCACAAGGGGGAATGGCATTCCCTAACGTCAAATCGTATTACCACGCTGCAGTACTGTCCTCCCTCTTGCCACATTTGACCAAGGACAACCAACCCCAATGGGTGGAGATGGAGCATATGGCCATCTAACCCTTCCAAATCCCCAACCTGCTGTGGTTACCAAAAAAGGACAGGCCGGCCACCCCACTCCCACCCGCCCAACTTGCATTGGCACTGCAGGTCTGGGAAACACATAGAGTGCATTTCGAAACAGGATACCCCCTATCAATGGCAACCCCAATCGAAGCCATAACATACTGCATCCCAACGTTCCATGTGACACCATGGAAGGCCATGGGGATCACCCACCTGTCACACATGTGTGAAGCAGGCAAACTCATGAACTTCGCTAAGCTCCGATCCACCTACAACATCCCACAAACATCACAATATTCGCACCTTCAACTCCACTCCCTTTTCACCACACGAAACAAGACAAAACCCCCGGGCCAACTCATGCCGGTGGAACCCTCTACCTGGGAGAAAATAGGCGTATCGGGGAAAATGCCACCCACATTCAAGCCACTCTCGGACTGTTACAAAACTCTCCAGACATACATACCCTTCCACAAATCATCACAAGCACTACATTGGGACTTGGACCTAGGGACCAAAGTTCCCGAAGCTAAATGGAAACACATTATATCCTCCACGAAGAGGTTGATTAAATCAGCCCCACTGCTGGAACAACACCGAAAAACGTTATATAGGTGGTACATGGTCCCGACCCGCATACATAAACAATACCCTCACTTGTCTCCGTCATGCTGGAGATGCATAGGAGACCACGGAACAGTAATGCACATCTGGTGGAGATGCCCCCGCCTTGTTAGATTTTGGAAAGAGGTACACAAGCTCATTACCGAAGCCACCAACACTGACATACCCTTCGAACCCGCAACCTTCTTGTTGCTAGACCTCCCGAGTACCGTACCTACTGGGGCGAAGAAACTGATATGCCATGTTCTATTAACCGCCCAAAAACTAATAGCCAGACTCTGGAAATCTGACAAACACCCCAACATCCTGCCCCTTATACAAGAAATAGACAAACAACTACTCTATGAAAAACACTTCGTTACGACACACCCGTACCCACAACGCTTCCTGAGTACATGGGAATTATGGCGCTCCTGGAGAGCGGGCAACCCAGACCAATGAACTCCCATAGAGAATTACTGGCCATAGGGCCACCCCCACTCACTAATCCCCACACCATAAAAGAGGATGCATAAGCCATAACCCCACTATAAACCATCACGAAAAGGGACAACCCAGGATCGGGGAGCTAGGACACTAAAGGGAGCTGGCGACGGCCGAACAAACAGGGTCTTAGGGACTGGTAGGGTTTGACGACCTGGTAACAAAGTACAGGGCACTGCGGAGATTGGCTCATAATGTGTTGGCTCGAATTGACCAGTGTAAATGTGATGTGTTCTGTGACGCATACTGTAAAACACAACTGATTGTATGCAAAAAATGCAATGGGACTACCCCCCCCCTTTTTTCTCTTCTGTATCCCCTCCCTAATATTATGTTGAAAAACAATAAAATACAAATTTAAAAAAAAAAACTATAAATCGTACAGCGAAGAGCTTTATATTGTGAGAATCACAAGACCCAGACCTACATTTGGATGCATAGTATGTCTCTGAAGTATTAAAAATGAAGGCACAGTCACAGTTTAGAAATTGCACTTCAAATATGAGCTTTGTAGAGTGAAGTTTCAATGAATGTCAATGGACGGCGTTAGTTGCAAACAAATTATTATATTGTGAAAACTATCAGGACTATGGCTTAGCCATTGACATGTTTAGTGGCAGCAGGGATAGCTGAATGTTTTGATATAAGGTTTGTGTAGGTGGGCCTGAAAATAAGGGAGTGGTGGCAGTTTAGAAATCATGTCCTGATTTTTCAGCTTTTGCCAGCTCCCACTCTAGCTTTGCCATTCATTCCTATGGGACAAATTTCACCACAAGAACGACGATATTCCGTGAACCATTCGGCGAAACGTTCCACAAAGTAATAGCAATCCGATCGGGAGCAATCTGCACGTTTTGGTACATTTTTGTCTATGTAGTGTAAAAACTGTGGGAGGAGTTAGGGTGGCAAATTTGGCTATAATAAGAATAATAATATATATGTGAGATAACAATAAGTGGTCTTGCTATGCAAGAACACTTAATATATATGTGAGATAACATTAAGTGGTCTTGCTATGCAAGAACACTTAAATATATATGTGAGATAACAATAAGTGGTCTTGCTATGCAAGAACACTTAATAATATATATGTGAGATAACATTAAGTGGTCTTGCTATGCAAGAACACTTAATAAGAATAATATATATGTGAGATAACAATAAGTGGTCTTGCTATGCAAGAACACTTAATAATATATATGTGAGATAACAATAAGTGGTCTTGCTATGCAAGAACACTTAATAATATATATGTGAGATAACATTAAGTGGTCTTGCTATGCAAGAACACTTAATAAAGGATGTTTGTGTAGTGGATACTGTGTGTATAGTTAATGCAGAGTGTATGTTAGTGTAGTGAAAGCAGAGTGTGTGTCAGTGTAGTTAATGCAGAGTGTGTGTTAGTGTAGTGAATGCAGAGTGTGTGTCAGTGTAGTGAATGCATAGTAAATGTCAGCGTAGTAAATGCAGAGTGTGTGCATAGTGTAGTGAATGCAGAGAGTGTGTTAGTGTGTAATGAATGCAGTGTGTGTTAGTGTAGTGAATGCAGAGTGTGTGTTGCCCAATAACTCCAGCGCGTTACCAGCTACAAGCATGCCAGAGGCCCCTGGCACACTCATACCTAAAGGGGTGAAACCACTTGAAATAAGAATGAGTCTAGGGGCCTCCTGGCACCATTTTGATTACGTTTTTATGGTGCCTTGAGTGTTCCTTTAATAGCAACCATGTGTACAGTGTAATGCCATACACTTTAACTGGCCAATCATAGAGTAAAGTACGCTCACGGAGATCCCTTACAGGCACATTATGGTTAGAAACAGCTTACAAACCATATGTTTTGTGTGTTTTACCAATAAGCAACACATCTACAAGTGGTTGGTATCACTGCAAGCAGACATTATTAATGGACAGCCAGAAAAAAAATTGCAACAAGTTTTTAATAAGGTTATTAATTAGTAGCTGCTACTAACTACCTGCCTTTAATAGTGACAGATTATAGTAACTAAACTCAAGAGGCAGCAATTAATCAGAGCACCTGTCTAGCAAAGACTTTTCATTGAGCTGTTTTGGGAAGTCTATGATTGGACAGCCCAGAAAGTCTGGGCGGGCTTAGAAGGGGAGGGCTTCCATAAGCAGTGGACAGAGAACTGTAGGTTTTGCAAACTGTTTTTAGATATATCCCCAATGAAAAAATGCATGATAAAATATATGCAATTTTTAATTTGGGGTATATATAACAGTGATTTTTAATGAATTTTGTATTCGGGCAGGGGATGTCCTTTTAAGGTATCCGATGAGGTCACAGCATTGTGGTGATGTCATTGACAGTTTAGGCTATATATATCTGCTGCACAGGACCTACCTTAACGGTTATTACTGTATAACCATGGCAGAAGAATTTGCAAGAGAGAAGAAGCAGATGTTTCCAGCTCTTTCGAGAGAAACAACACATGGCAAGGTGAATGGGGGTTATGTACTCACTAAATCCATGCACCCCCTGCCCATTTGACCTTCTAACCCAGTTCCTTTCCTTCTTATGCCCAATGTATGGCGATAAGATCCATATGGACCCCCCATATAAGTATAATAATTTTGGTGACTAATTTGATGCCTCATCATCAGAAAACATAAAATGGAATGTGAATAGTCATAGAAGAGATTACTTTACCGATATATGCATGCATAAAATCGTTATAAATGATTCTATGTTTTAGGCATCTTCCATTAGAGCCAAGCCAACAAAGAGAAATACGTCGTCGGGGATCAAACTCCCACCATGTCCTAATAATCGGATTCCGATGCTAACCGCAAATCCCTCGGAAAAGGTATACGCTACAATTTAAATCCATAGTCTGATTCATATTAGGAAGGGAACATTTTACAGACACAGGCTGTAAACCTGAGATTTTTTTTACATTGTCATTTTCTTGATATATATATATTTTTTTAGTTTATTGTGGATGTCATTCTCCAACAAAGTATAAATTATAAAAATAAATCACATTAATATGCACATATTACATATGTTCTGTAATCTACATTAACTGAATTTCTATTTGTTTAGGTGGATTTCATTAGAGCACCCCCAGCAGAACAATTTGTGGATGTTCCTTCTGGAGTGAAATTTCCAGTGTGTCCTAAACAACCTGTCCAGTTCTGTACCACCAAGCTCTCGGAAAAGGTATTTAATACTAATCCAGACTAGTAAGCAGATATTTTCAAGACAATTGAAATAGGGCTACGGATTGATATGAAGGGTTGTATATTTAATGCCAAGCCATGGAATGATTAATTAAAGTAAGCATTAAAAGATTTTATAAATTAGTATCTCGCATCAATCATTAGTTCTATTGTAGATTATTAACTCTTCTACCATATAACAAAATAGCTGAAGTGGATAAGCATTAGTCTACTATGTTTAACCTACTATGTTTAACCTTTCAAACAATCCCCAATTATTTCATATATTGGTTGTTTTATGCTAATGAGTGTTCTTCAGAATAGGTTTACAGAATGGGTGCACAAATGTTTTATGTTATAATGTTTTTGCAGCTTTATAAGCCAAGTCCATCATTTGACCTTGAGGATCCATATTGTCGTTTGATGAGGACAACCTACAATAACCTGCATGACCCATACTTAAAAGAATATTACCAGAGTAAAGTACCCCGACAAAGGATACGTCAGCAGGGATTTATCACCAGTGATGATAAGGTAGGATAAAAAAACAAAAACAAGCAACATGCCACTACCATTTAATTTTACACTAACATATTGCATACATAAATTTAACTGAATGACATTGAATTAAAAGAAAATGTCTTGTTTAGGTTGTTTGCTCTTTAAAAGAGTACAACGAGTACAGGGAGTACCTCTCAAGCATACATAGAAAGAAAATGAAAAACGTAGGTTGGATTCAGATTTATAGTAAAAACAGTCAACATAGTAGACAAAGTGTAATTTTCAGTGGGATGATATTTAGCTACTCAAATTAAAAACAATTTTAAAAAGATGAAAAAATAATAATAATCTGTTTGTTTTTTAGAAGTTAGAGAAACAAGGTAGACAAAATTCGTCTTCTAACCAACGATGCTCCCAAGATTGTTAGAAAACGTACTTCTTAATAAAAGTTCATTACTAATTGACAATTTTGCCACATGTGATTTCCTGCAAAACAGTTCAAACATATGAAAATATGTCATCATACGAACATGTGGGTTAAAATATGACATTTTATTTAAAGAAAAACTCTAGCACTATAACAATTTTGTCTAATTGAATTGGTTGTAGCGTCTGCAATCCACGGCACCTGTTCCATGGTTAATGTTAAATCACGAATAGTTTAACACCTAATGAGGGGCCTACTGCACATCCCTTGCTTGGAGTAGTTACACTCCACATTAGCTATACCAGTGTATAGCAGCAATAGATGTCTGTGATACTCTGAGAGCCAGCAGGTGGCGTTCCAATCACTGCCAACTATTGCTGCTTGAACTAATGTTTAAGTATGAGTCTAAACAGTAGAGGGGGGCTGGACAGCGGGCGTCCAGGGACCTTCATTCAGTGTTTAACAAATTGAAAATGATTCAGCTCCCAGGTACTCCAGTGTTACTTTAACAAACAATATAAAAAATCATACAGATTGGCCTTTAATCAGATACAGTCCGAGGTGTTTGCTGGTACCATTATACACAAGGCAAATAAGCACAAACTTCATATTTTAACTCGTAAAATCGGGCATTCATGTCATCAGGGATTCTTCAACTGTGGATTAATAAAAATGATTTGAAAATTATATTTGCTTTGTTTCTTGGTATTTGCGTGTTGTTTCATGTGTATTCCTGCAAAGCAATTCAAAGAAAAATACAGATGTTAATTTTGATTGCGCTAACTGATTGGGAGTAATGTCTAAACACTGTACTATGAACTCTATCAATCACTAAACAGTAAAGACAAAAAGGAAATTGGGTGCACACCCAGAACATGCATTTCACAGGAATGGTGCTTCCATAGAGAGCAAAATATATACATCATACAGAAGGAACAGGGCACACATACAAATCTATTTTTTATTTTATAAGACTACTTGAAATCACGTATCTCAGCAAACAAATATGGGGATCCATGCCCACCATATGGCCATATCATATTGTGTTAAGCCCAGCACTACTTCACAGTATCCCAGTATCGGTGGGTCCTTCACTAATTCCGGTGTAGGAGACAAATCAAAGAGTGCTAGTGCTAAGTACGTTGCAGTGTATTTTAATAATCTGTTGTAAAAGTTCTTACAATAAAAATGAAGAACAGAAATTGGTAATTGTAAAACTCATAAGTGGGGGTGACCCCTGAGGAATAATATATACAAAAGTTCTTACAACAGATTATTAAAATACACTTTTGCTTATTTAGCACTCTCACTATTTAATTTTTCTCCCATGGTAGAATTAGTGTAGGACCCAGTCATATCTAATATATCTAATCATCAACTTATCAAAAAGCATCCTATTTATCTAAATGTGTGTCCGCTTTTGGGCTATCCCATGAATATCTTTCTAAGATCTCATAATAAGTGCTAACCTAAAAGAAATGTACCTCAAATGTGCATGTAAAACCAAAAACAAACAGCAACTAGAAAAGCTACAATTTCTGGGGAAATTGTGTGAAGTGTTCTTGCCTTTACCAGTAGGCTACAGCTGGAGTGGGCGTTGTAACTGGGTGGAGTGGCTGGAGTAACTGTTGTGTGGTTGGAGTGGCTGGAGTAACTGTGGAAAGGTTGGAGTGTGGTTCACTCACTCTACAGCAAGTGAGAAGCTTTGAAATCTTTCAAATCCCTCCAACAATCCACCAACTGCCAACAGGAACTAATAGATCTCAAATAGGGCAGAGAAGAGCCGTTAAAAACAAACTGCTCCAAATTGCTCACTTCACTGGCGGTTGCCATCTTCAAACGGTCGTATTTTAAAAACTATAAATCGTACAGTGAAGAGCTTTATATTGTGAGAATCACAAGACCCAGACCTACATTTTGATGCATAGTATGTCTCTGAAGTATTAAAAATGAAGGCACAGTCACAGTTTAGATTTTGCACTTAAAATTTGAGCTTTGTAGAGTGAAGTTTCAATGAATGTCAATGGACGGCGTTAGTTGCAAACAAATTATTATATTGTGAAAACTATCAGGACTATGGCTTAGCCGTTGACATGTTTAGTGGCAGCAGGGATAGCTGAACGTTTTGATATAAGATTTGTGTAGGTGGGCCTGAAAATGAGGGAGTGGTGGCAGTTTAGAAATCATGTCCTGATTTTTCAGCTTTTGCCAGCTCCCACTCTAGCTTTGCCATTCATTCCTATGGGACAAATTTCGCCACAAGAACGACGATATTCCGTAAACCATTCTGCGAAATGTTCCACAAAGTAATAGCAATCCGATCGGGAGCAATCTGCACGTTTTGGTACATTTTTGTCTATGTAGTGTAATAACTGTGGGAGGAGTTAGGGTGGCAAATTTGGCTATAATAAGAATTATAATATATATGTGAGATAACAATAAGTGGTCTTGCTATGCAAGAACACTTAATAATATATATGTGAGATAACATTAAGTGGTCTTACTATGCAAGAACACTTAAATATATATGTGAGATAACAATAAGTGTTCTTGCTATGCAAGAACACTTAATAATATATATGTGAGATAACATTAAGTGGTCTTGCTATGCAAGAACACTTAATAAGAATAATATATATGTGAGATAACATTAAGTGGTCTTGCTATGCAAGAACACTTAATAATAATAATAATAATATATATGTGAGATAACATTAAGTGGTCTTGCTATGCAAGAACACTTAATAATATATATGTGAGATAACATTAAGTGGTCTTGCTATGCAAGAACACTTAATAAAGGATGTTTGTGTAGTGGATGCTGTGTGTATAGTTAATGCAGAGTGTATGTTAGTGTAGTGAAAGCAGAGTGTGTGTCAGTGTAGTTAATGCAGAGTGTGTGTTAGTGTAGTGAATGCAGAGTGTGTGTCAGTGTAGTGAATGCATAGTAAATGTCAGCGTAGTAAATGCAGAGTGTGTGCATAGTGTAGTGAATGCAGAGAGTGTGTTAGTGTGTAATGAATGCAGTGTGTGTTAGTGTAGTGAATGCAGAGTGTGTGTTGCCCAATAACTCCAGCGCGTTACCAGCTACAAGCATGCCAGAGGCCCCTGGCACACTCATACCTAAAGGGGTGAAACCACTTGAAATAAGAATGGGTCTAGGGGCCTCCTGGCACCATTTTGATTAAGTTTTTATGGTGCCTTGAGTGTTCCTTTAATAGCAACCATGTGTACAGTGTAATGCCATACACTTTAACTGGCCAATCATAGAGTAAAGTACGCTCACGGAGATCCCTTACAGGCACATTATGGTTAGAAACAGCTTACAAACCATATGTTTTGTGTGTTTTACCAATAAGCAACACATCTACAAGTGGTTGGTATCACTGCAAGCAGACATTACTAATGGACAGCCAGAAAAAAATTGCAACAAGTTTTTAATACGGTTATTAATTAGTAGCTGCTACTAACTACCTGCCTTTAATAGTGACAGATTATAGTAACTAAACTCAAGAGGCAGCAATTAATCAGAGCACCTGTCTAGCAAAGACTTTTCATTGAGCTGTTTTGGGAAGTCTATGATTGGACAGCCCAGAAAGTCTGGGCGGGCTTAGAAGGGGAGGGCTTCCATAGGCAGTGGACAGAGAACTGTAGGTTTTGCAAACTGTTTTTAGATATATCCCCAATGAAAAAATGCATGATAAAATATATGCAATTTTTAATTTGGGGTATATATAACAGTGATTTTTAATGAATTTTGTATTCGGGCAGGGGATGTCCTTTTAAGGTATCTGATGAGGTCACAGCATTGTGGTGATGTCATTGACAGTTTAGGCTATATATATCTGCTGCACAGGACCTACCTTAACGGTTATTACTGCATAACCATGGCAGAAGAATTTGCAAGAGAGAAGAAGCAGATGTTTCCAGCTCTTTCGAGAGAAACAACACATGGCAAGGTGAATGGGGGTTATGTACTCACTAAATCCATGCACCCCCTGCCCATTTGACCTTCTAACCCAGTTCCTTTCCTTCTTATGCCCAATGTATGGCGATAGATAAGATCCATATGGACCCCCCATATAAGTATAATAATTTTGGTGACTAATTTGATGCCTCATCATCAGAAAACATAAAATGGAATGTGAATAGTCATAGAAGAGATTACTTTACCGATATATGCATGCATAAAATCGTTATAAATGATTCTCTGTTTTAGGCATCTTCCATTAGAGCCAAGCCAACAAAGAGAAATACGTCTTCGGGGATCAAACTCCCACCATGTCCTAATAATCGGATTCCGATGCTAACCGCAAATCCCTCAGAAAAGGTATACGCTACAATTTAAATCCATAGTCTGATTCATATTAGGAAGGGAACATTTTACAGACACAGGCTGTAAACCTGAGATTTTTTTTTACATTGTCATTTTCTTGATATATATATATATTTTTAGTTTATTGTGGATGTCATTCTCCAACAAAGTATAAATTATAAAAAAAAAATCACATTAATATGTACATATTACATATGTTCTGTAATCTACATTAACTGAATTTCTATTTGTTTAGGTGGATTTCATTAGAGCACCCCCAGCAGAACAATTTGTGGATGTTCCTTCTGGAGTGAAATTTCCAGTGTGTCCTAAACAACCTGTCCAGTTCTGTACCACCAAGCTCTCGGAAAAGGTATTTAATACTAATCCAGACTAGTAAGCAGATATTTTCAAGACAATTGAAATAGGGCTACGGATTGATATGAAGGGTTGTATATTTAATGCCAAGCCATGGAATGATTAATTAAAGTAAGCATTAAAAGATTTTATAAATTAGTATCTCACATCAATCATTAGTTCTATTGTAGATTATTAACTCTTCTACCATATAACAAAATAGCTGAAGTGGATAAGCATTAGTCTACTATGTTTAACCTACTATGTTTAACCTTTCAAACAATCCCCAATTATTTCATATATTGGTTGTTTTATGCTAATGAGTGTTCTTCAGAATAGGTTTACAGAATGGGTGCACAAATGTTTTATGTTATAATGTTTTTGCAGCTTTATAAGCCAAGTCCATCATTTGACCTTGAGGATCCATATTGTCGTTTGATGAGGACAACCTACAATAACCTGCATGACCCATACTTAAAAGAATATTACCAGAGTAAAGTACCCCGACAACGGATACGTCAGCAGGGATTTATCACCAGTGATGATAAGGTAGGATAAAAAAACAAAAACAAGCAACATGCCACTACCATTTAATTTTACACTAACATATTGCATACATAAATTTAACTGAATGACATTGAATTAAAAGAAAATGTCTTGTTTAGGTTGTTTGCTCTTTAAAAGAGTACAACGAGTACAGGGAGTACCTCTCAAGCATACATAGAAAGAAAATGAAAAACGTAAGTTGGATTCAGATTTATAGTAAAAACAGTCAACATAGTAGACAAAGTGTAATTTTCAGTGGGATGATATTTAGCTACTCAAATTAAAAACAATTTTAAAAAGATGAAAAAATAATAATAATCTGTTTGTTTTTTAGAAGTTAGAGAAACAAGGTAGACAAAATTCGTCTTCTAACCAACGATGCTCCCAAGATTGTTAGAAAACGTACTTCTTAATAAAAGTTCATTACTAATTGACAATTTTGCCACATGTGATTTCCTGCAAAACAGTTCAAACATATGAAAATATGTCATCATACGAACATGTGGGTTAAAATATGACATTTTATTTAAAGAAAAACTCTAGCACTATAACAATTTTGTCTAATTGAATTGGTTGTAGCGTCTGCAATCCACGGCACCTGTTCCATGGTTAATGTTAAATCACGAATAGTTTAACACCTAATGAGGGGCCTACTGCACATCCCTTGCTTGGAGTAGTTACACTCCACATTAGCTATACCAGTGTATAGCAGCAATAGATGTCTGTGATACTCTGAGAGCCAGCAGGTGGCGTTCCAATCACTGCCAACTATTGCTGCTTGAACTAATGTTTAAGTATGAGTCTAAACAGTAGAGGGGGGCTGGACAGCGGGCGTCCAGGGACCTTCATTCAGTGTTTAACAAATTGAAAATGATTCAGCGCCCAGGTACTCCAGTGTTACTTTAACAAACAATATAAAAAATCATACAGATTGGCCTTTAATCAGATACAGTCCGAGGTGTTTGCTGGTACCATTATACACAAGGCAAATAAGCACAAACTTCATATTTTAACTCGTAAAATCGGGCATTCATGTCATCAGGGATTCTTCAATTGTGGATTAATAAAAATGATTTGAAAATTATATTTGCTTTGTTTCTTGGTATTTGCGTGTTGTTTCATGTGTATTCCTGCAAAGCAATTCAAAGAAAAATACAGATGTTAATTTTGATTGCGCTAACTGATTGGGAGTAATGTCTAAACACTGTACTATGAACTCTATCAATCACTAAACAGTAAAGACAAAAAGGAAATTGGGTGCACACCCAGAACATGCATTTCACAGGAATGGTGCTTCCATAGAGAGCAAAATATATACATCATACAGAAGGAACAGGGCACACATACAAATCTATTTTTTATTTTATAAGACTACTTGAAATCACGTATCTCAGCAAACAAATATGGGGATCCATGCCCACCATATGGCCATATCATATTGTGTTAAGCCCAGCACTACTTCACAGTATCCCAGTATCGGTGGGTCCTTCACTAATTCCGGTGTAGGAGACAAATCAAAGAGTGCTAGTGCTAAGTACGTTGCAGTGTATTTTAATAATCTGTTGTAAAAGTTCTTACAATAAAAATGAAGAACAGAAATTGGTAATTGTAAAACTCATAAGTGGGGGTGACCCCTGAGGAATAATATATACAAAAGTTCTTACAACAGATTATTAAAATACACTTTTGCTTATTTAGCACTCTCACTATTTAATTTTTCTCCCATGGTAGAATTAGTGTAGGACCCAGTCATATCTAATATATCTAATCATCAACTTATCAAAAAGCATCCTATTTATCTAAATGTGTGTCCGCTTTTGGGCTATCCCATGAATATCTTTCTAAGATCTCATAATAAGTGCTAACCTAAAAGAAATGTACCTCAAATGTGCATGTAAAACCAAAAACAAACAGCAACTAGAAAAGCTACAATTTCTGGGGAAATTGTGTGAAGTGTTCTTGCCTTTACCAGTAGGCTACAGCTGGAGTGGGCGTTGTAACTGGGTGGAGTGGCTGGAGTAACTGTTGTGTGGTTGGAGTGGCTGGAGTAACTGTGGAAAGGTTGGAGTGTGGTTCACTCACTCTACAGCAAGTGAGAAGCTTTGAAATCTTTCAAATCCCTCCAACAATCCACCAACTGCCAACAGGAACTAATAGATCTCAAATAGGGCAGAGAAGAGCCGTTAAAAACAAACTGCTCCAAATTGCTCACTTCACTGGCGGTTGCCATCTTCAAACGGTCGTATTTTAAAAACTATAAATCCTACAGCGAAGAGCTTTATATTGTGAGAATCACAAGACCCAGACCTACATTTTGATGCATAGTATGTCTCTGAAGTATTAAAAATGAAGGCACAGTCACAGTTTAGAAATTGCACTTCAAATTTGAGCTTTGTAGAGTGAAGTTTCAATGAATGTCAATGGACGGCGTTAGTTGCAAACAAATGATTATATTGTGAAAACTATCAGGACTATGGCTTAGCCGTTGACATGTTTAGTGGCAGCAGGGATAGCTGAACGTTTTGATATAAGATTTGTGTAGGTGGGCCTGAAAATAAGGGAGTGGTGGCAGTTTAGAAATCATGTCCTGATTTTTCAGCTTTTGCCAGCTCCCACTCTAGCTTTGCCATTCATTCCTATGGGACAAATTTCGCCACAAGAACGACGATATTCCGTGAACCATTCGGCGAAACGTTCCACAAAGTAATAGCAATCCGATCGGGAACAATCTGCACGTTTTGGTAAATTTTTGTCTATGTAGTGTAAAAACTGTGGGAGGAGTTAGGGTGGCAAATTTTGCTATAATAAGAATAAGAATACTAGAAAAGCTACAATTTCTGGGGAAATTGTGTGAAGTGTTCTTGCCTCCACCAGTAGTCTACAACTGGAGTGGGCGGAGTAACTGTTATCATTTATATAGCACATTTAATTGCAACGTTGTTGCACAGTTACATTAAACCATACATTTATAAAAACATTAGCAGGTGTTCATAAGGCCCTGTCTATGACATCACTTGCTGCTGCAGCCTGGCACAGGTCAGAGTATTTTGTCGGTTGCCACCTTCAAACGGTCGTATGGCAAATTTGGCTATAATAAGAATAAGAATAAGAATAATAATATATATGTGAGATAACAATAAGTGGTCTTGCTATGTAAGAACACTTAATAATAATATATATGTGAGATAACATTAAGTGGTCTTGCTATGCAAGAACACTTAAATATACATTTATGGCATTGCTGGTAACGTTCAGGAGGCAACATGTTTCTGCCTGTTTAGAGCTGCCTGTAAGTAAGTCCCGGTGTGCACGATGTGGTACTGTCCAGGAGTGTGTTTATGCATTCATCCTATGCCCACGATCTGGAAGCTGCCAGCAGGTTGGTCTAGGGGCCGCATCCAATTTTGGCCACTGCGCTGGCCCCAGGCCTTCTCAAGGGTCCTTGTGCACTTTCCACCGCTCCGGTCACTTTCAGCACCGCAAGCGAGGTCCCGGGCGGTTGTGTGATGGAAAAGTCCCGTCCGGGTATGTGGGGTACGCAGCAGGGTGTTTCCCTTTCGGGCACTCAGCCCAGGAAGGCAGATGCAAGCCTCGGATTTTATGGGCCGCCTTCTCCACTTCGCTGGTCTCAGTTTCCCGGGGGTCGTGTGCGGTCTTTTCTTCCCTCCAGCCACTCCAGGCGGTTTTTCTGGCGGTGAGTAATGCGGTCGTATAGGGTGTAGAGGCTCCCTCTGGGTCTGTGCCCCTTTGTTCTGCATTCTCTGCCAGAAGTTTGCGAGGAAGTCGTCCAGGCGCTGCTCGAGTGTATGCAGTCGGTTCTGTGTGTCTGTAGCTGGTGCAGTAGCCGCCATTTTGAGGCAGATTGCGCCCCTCTATGTCTTTGCTTTAAGACGATGCGCTTGTCAGGGATGAAGCTTGGCTGTGGTGATGGTGTCGGGATAACCCCCACCGGCAGGGGGGGAGCGGGGACCCGTATAACGTCAGCTTATTCCGGTCGGGGAGGCAGTAGGGAGATTGTCCGCTTCTCCCAGGCTCTCACCTCGAGGTAGGCTTCACTGGCAGTGTGGGCTCAATCTACTTGTCGGACGCCTGGAAACCCTTGTGCTGTAGCAAAGGAGCTTGCAGGTAGGTATCAGCACAATTTTAGCCGTTTGTTTGCTTTCAAAATACTGTTTTTAGGCAATAATTGTCAAGTTTTGTACAGAGCCCACACTGCATGCAGCCTTTCAGTTTGGCAGCCAGGCCCCGCCCCCGATGCACTGTGATTTTTGTAACCACTTTTCATTTTAGCCAAAAACAAAATTCAGGGAGCACTCCAGGTTTCAAATCCATGGAAAAGCGTTTTTTATTGTATTTCAAACGAATAGACTGTGCATAGTCAAATCAACGTTTCGACCCCCTTAGGGTTTTTATCAAGATCACAGTGATGAGTAAACACTGAGTATATATAAGAAAGATAAAACTAACTTACCAATCAAGTGATATGACAGCCAACAGACTGATTGAGCCCGGACGTAAGTGAATCCCACGTGGGTAAGGTGCATGTGACGTGATCAACATGGTTGCTGAGCGACCCAGCGGTAAACCGTTGCCAAGGTTGCTAAGCAACTGAAATAACACAAGAGATATGTTATCGGGTAACTAACATGGAGGAAAGAAAAAGATGATATCTATAGGGACTGAGAGTGGAAAAAGTGAAAGGGCAGTTTAAGTGAGGGAACGTGAAACACACAAAAGAAAAATTGAGTGCTCAACCAGCAAAAGTGTAACGGCAGAGAGTAATAGGGATAGCAATCTACTACTCTCAGTCCTATGGTATCCAAATGCACAGGTACCAGTGAGCATATTAAATAGTTGTGCAGACGTAGATAAGTGCATTCTGTCAGAGAATATAAATAAGTAATATATGAAAAATGAAACATAGTATCAAATCATAATACGATCTGTACGTGGATAAGGGCCATGTATCCAAACACATACTGATAGTCATCATCAAAAGGAATATACAAAATTAAATAGAAATAAAAATTAAGGCAACACGTTCTAAACCAAACATATAGTAAGACCTCATATATGTGAAATGAGACATGCCCACAGGACAACAGTACAGACCAGAAATATCTAGCTGAAATATCAACATATTAGATCAATAAACAACTACAATGAAATAATATATAATATACAAATATGCCATGATATAGCCTAAATAATCAATAAATACTAACGCCTCAACAAAATACTGTTGGTTTAATATGTAGCTATAGTACTGGGTGTCAAAAAGGCACCCAGGCTACAACAAAAAGACCATGAAAAATTATCAACAGGGCATATATGCCTACTCTGCCAAGGTATATGTCTAAAGGAACATAGAGTAAAGTAAATTTTCATTAGGTCCCTTAGGAGTCACAGTTTCCAGATGGCAAAAGTAATTTGGACCTGTCTCCTCCACGTGGTGTTATAGGGACGTGATCAATTGCCATAAATCGTAATGTGGGTAGGTGGTGCTGGGCTGCCAAGAAATGTTTCGCTACAACTTTATCAGTTCTTTGATCACGAAATGCTGTGATGATGCCTGACCAATGCCCTCTAATTCGATCTCTAAGTGTCATGTCGGTTTTTCCTACATATGAGAGCCCACAGGGGCAGGTGTTCATATATACAACATGATCTGTCATGCATGTTATATAATGTTTAATTGGACTAGTTTTACCACTGTGTAGGTGAGCAAAAGTGGATCTATTTGTCATATGACTACAGGTGACACAGCCACTACATCTGTAGCAACCTTTCTTTTTTTAGTGAATAAAATAGTGTCGATGGTTTGGCATAACATTGTCGAGGGTCATTGTGTACTAAAAGATCTCTAAGGTTCTGATTCCTTCTGTAGCTAATAATTGGTCGTTCTTGGAATCTACTTGGTAAGCTGTTATCTGACCAAAGGATATCCCAATGTCTTTGTATTGAATTATGGATCTGCATTGATCTTTTGACCAACATTCAAGTAGGTGAGCACTTGGGAAATAGTGATCACAATATAGTGTCCTTTGAAATAAACTCAAAAAAACAAAAGCACATGGGGAATACTAAAACATATAATTTTAAAAAGGCCAATTTCATTAAGTTAAGGGAAGCTTTACAATATATTGACTGGCATAAACTCTTTAGTGAAAAGAACACTGAGGATAAATGGATCATCTTCCAACAAATATTACAAAGGTACATTTCTCAGTATGTACCATTGGGAAATAAATATAAAAGAAACAAATTAAAACCAACATGGCTTAGTAGAGAAGTAAAACAAGAGATTACAACTAAGAGAAGGGCATTTAAATCGGACAAATCAGATGCATCTTATAAAAGATATAAGGATGCAAATAATGCGTGCAAAAAAGCAATTAGACTTGCTAAACTTCAAAATGAAATAATGATAGCTGAAGAGAGCAAAACCAACCCCAAAGCATTTTTTAAGTACATACATTCTAAAAAAAACCAAAATGAAAGTGTAAGTCCACTAAAAACTGAAACGGGGGTGTTAGTTAATGAAGACCAGGAAAAGGCAGGAATTTTAAATAACTATTTCTCCTCCGTATATATTAAGGAAGAACCCATGGCAATAGATGTGCAAATGATTGCTACGAAAAACTTGCAGAATAATTGTAATTGTTTAACTCAAGACAAGGTGCTGCAGCAACTAAACAAAGTTAATATAAACAAAGCTCCAGGGCCGGACGGTATCCATCCACGTGTACTTAAGGAACTAAGTGCAGAAATAAGTGAACCTCTGTTTTTAATCTTTCAAGATTCTTTTCTTTCAGGAAGTGTTCCGAAGGATTGGAGGAAGGCGGATGTGGTTCCTATATTCAAAAAGGGTTCAAAATCCTTGCCTGGAAATTATAGACCTGTGAGCTTAACTTCTGTGGCTGGTAAAATATTTGAAAGTTTATTAAGGGATAATATTCAAGAATTCCTTGAGAAGAACATGGTAAAAATCAGCACGGTTTTATGAAGCACAGGTCATGTCAAACTAACTTGATTGCGTTCTACGAAGAAGTAAGTAGAAGTATAGATCAGGGTGTTGCCGTGGATGTGATCTTTTTGGATTTTGCCAAGGCATTTGATACAGTTCCACACAATAGATTAGTGTTCAAACTCAAGGAAATCGGTCTAGATGAAAATACTTGTTCTTGGGTAGAACATTGGCTTAAAAACAGAGTACAAAGAGTTGTCATTAATGGTAAATTTTCAAGCTAGACAGAGGTGGCAAGTGGTGTCCCTCAGGGGTCTGTTCTGGGACCCCTTCTATTTAACATGTTTATAAATGATCTTGAAGAAGCATTGAAAGTCATGTTTCAGTGTTTGCAGATGACACAAAACTTTGTAAAACAATACAATGTGAGCAAGATATTACTTTGCTGCAGAGGGATTTAGATAGACTGGGAGACTGGGCACTCAAATGGCAGATGAAATTTAATGTTGAAAAATGCAAAGTTATGCACTTCGGCGTAAAGAATACACAAGCAACGTATACCCTTAATGGAAGCGAATTAGGGATAACAACACATGAAAAGGACTTGGGAATTGTTATAGACAACAAACTATGCAACAATGTGCAATGTCAATCAGCAGTGGCCAAGGCCAGTAAGGTATTGTCATGCATGAAAAAGGGCATTCATTCTCGGGACAAGAATATAATTTTGCCTCTTTATAAATCACTGGTAAGACCACATATTGAATATGCTGTGCAATTTTGGGCACCTGTTCTAAAGAAGGATATTATGGCACTAGAAAAAGTGCAGAGGCGGGCTACAAAATTAATAAAAGGAATGGAACATATCAGCTATGAAGAAAGGTTAACAAATTTAAACCTATTTAGTTTAGAAAAACGTCGCCTGAGAGGGGATATGATAACATTATACAAATATATTCGGGGCCAATACAAACCATTGTGTGGAAATCTATTCACAAACCAGACTTTACATAGGACATGAGGCCATGCGTTTAGACTGGAAGAAAGAAGATTTCATCTAAGGCAAAGGAAAGTTTTTTTTACTGTAAGAACAATCAGGATGTGGAATTCTCTGCCTGAAGAAGTGGTTTTATCAGAGTCCATACAGATGTTCAAAAGGCTACTAGATGCATACTTGCAAGAACAGAATATTCAAGGATATAATCTTTCAATGTAGGGTAATAACTGCTTGATCCAAGGATAAATCTGACTGCCATTCTGGGGTCAAGAAGGAATTTTTTTTCTAGCTTGTTGCAAAATTGTGCTTCAAACTGGGTTTTTTTGCCTTCTTTTGGATCAACAGCAAAAAACAAATGTGAGGAAGGCTGAACTTGATGGACGCAAGTCTCTTTTCAGCTATGTAACTATGTAACTAACTAACTATGTAATTGTCCCAGTATGGAAGGTCATTGGTAAGAATATGTAGTTATGAAGAATTTGGTCTTTACTACCTGTGTTATTAAAGCGTTCAATTGCCTTGGTCTTAGCCCTGGCTACTACACGTGGATGAAAGCCACTGGTTAGGAACCTGTCCCAAATTTCCTGCAGCTGTCATTTACGGTTCATAGGATCACTGTTGTATCGTATGGCTCTAAGGAACTGTGAAATGGGTAATGAATCCTTGATATGCTGAGGATGGAAACAAGACGCCGCTAAAAGTGTATTGCGATCAGTTTCTTTACGGAACAAAGTGTAGCCTAATCTATTTTCTTTCTTAAAGATCGTGACATACAAAAATTGAATGCTTGTTTGATGCCAATTCAAAGTAAGAACCACAGATATAGACAGCTTGTTAATACTTTCAACCATTTCGTTTAATGTGGATATGGTGCCTTCCCATATAAGAAAGATATCATCCACATATGTCAGGTATTTAATTATATGTTTTTTGTATACAGGCAATATGTATTGGCTCTCAAACCAGTGCATGAATCCATTGGCATATGATGGTACCATGGCCGCCCCCAAGGCAGTCGCAGAGATTTGTAGGTAAAAATGGTCTTTGAATTTAAAATAATTGCAAGTTAAAGCCAACAAAAGCCATTACATAAGATATGCAATGGGAGGTCCAGTGTATGTCTCATTGTTCATCAAAATTTCTCCCATGGCTTCAATGCCTTCCTTGTGGGATATTATCGTTTAGAGACTCTGAACATCTAGCGTAGCCAATATGATATCTTTGTCTTTAAATTCAATGTCTTGGATCTGATCTAAAAGATCTTGTGTATCCCTGAGACACGTGGGTAATTTTTTAACGCTTTTTTTAATGTGGTAATCGATGAATTGAGCAATAGATTCTATAAGTCCTTCTTTTGCAGACACATAAAGTGTCACTTTTAATTATATATACATATGTTCCTGTATTCTAACTTTTAAACATCTGAAAGTTATCCCCACATATTGATACCCACACTGGCATATAAGAACATATATAACAGTTTTGGAGTTACATGTAATAAATTAATGAATTACATAATTTAGTTTAGTTTTTTTTCTTTTTTCTTTTATATATGTAGTTTTGCATTCTATAACTTTTCCACAAAAAAAATAAAAAAGTAAACCTTTTTTAAAGCTCATCTGTTCTCATCTTTATTATTTATTTTGATAAACCTCCAAGCTCCTCTATAAATTCATTTTGGTTTCTCTCCTACATATTGTGTTAAATCTTTTTCCTGTAATAAAACATGCCATTTTTTTTTATTAAAAATGTTCTTGAGTTATATTAAAATTCATAATTAAAGGAATCTGTTCATTTTCTTTTTTTATATTCTTTTGATTTATACTTTATTAATTGTTCTCTATTTAGACTTCAGACTTTATCCATTTCTTCCTCAAGATTTTTAAACTGTACCCTTTCTCTGAAAATTGTTCATTAAAAAAAAAAAATAGCTTGTTTATTACTTTACTATGTTGGTACCATTACACCAAAGTCTTATATACCATTCTCTTGAAATATTAGATAACCATGGACCTAAAATGGCATCTTCCTTGTGTATAAAACTATTAGATCAGAACCGGATGTGGAAACCGGGAGGAGTGCTGAGACACAAAGATGGCAACTTCAAATTATAGACAAGACATTAATAAGGAAGGAGGCCCAGCGCCGGACCAAGACATTGTGCTGCCTGGGTCCAAGAATAAAATGCTGCCTCCTCACCAAAACCATGCCCACCAAACCATGTCCCCCATTCAACCATTATGTTAGGCCCTATCGTGTGCCTTTCTCTTTTCCCATTGTGGCCCTACTTACCTCCTTTCATGTAGTGTGGCCGAGTGGACCCAGGTAGAGGAGCTTCTATTACCTCTACCAGCCTGACAGGAAGCTGTTCAGTTCTCTTACTGAGCATGTCTTGTCAGACCAGGTAGAGGATAAAGATCCACTACTGTGGCGCTGTCCGCTTGACTACCCTACATGGAGTGACCAGCAGGAGGCAGAGCACTGTGCGCTCTCCTTCTGCCAGTCACTAGGAGCCCAGATATTGTGCCCCCAGGGCAGCAGCACCCTAATGGTAGGGCTGGCCATAGTAGTGCCGGCCATGACTTTCCCCAATAACCCCGCTATAACCTGAGGCTTGGGCTGCTCAGGGACCATCTGGTGGGTACCAGCTGCTGTCTGTGAGAGCGGTCTTGGGGCAGTGCCTGTTTTACCACGATATCAGGTCTGCTGCTGTCTGAAATGCAATGGCCCCAGATTTCAGTAAATAATGTATACACACATTAACATAAACTGCCTATTACATACATTCATACACTGCCTAATATACACACACACATTAATATAAACTGCCTAATACATACATTCATTCAATGTCTAATACATAAAACACACACTGTCTAATACGTACATACTTATCTATATACAAACACATTGCCTAACACATGGGCTCATACATGCACACACAAAACTTTGTAATACATATGTATAAACACACTGAGACACTACCTAATAGATCCTTCACACATGCAGACTGCTTTATATACAAACTGTTCAGGGACGGACTGACAGCCATTTGGGCCCCCGGGCAAAATTAGGTCCTGGGCCCTTTGAAAGCTAATATATATGTATTTGATTAATTTTAAATATAACTTTCATATAATGTTGTGTATTACTTTTGATGCATATGATTATCAATGCATGTTTGCATTGAGCATTTAAAATCATTGTGAATGGTCGTTTCTGTTTATTGTGCCAGTATGAATGCATGTGTGTTTGTAGTATATCAATAGGTGTGAATTCAAGGATATATCTGAGTTTAGTGAAAAACTGTGTGTAAATGGAGGGATGAATTATGTCTACTGCAAGAATATTTTTGTAGTCTCAAAGTACAATTGTATGTGTCAAAGTATGTATTTGTGTAATGCTGATATATGTGAAACCCAGAGAATATTTTGTGTAGTGCCAGAGAGTATAAAATGCAGGAGCATGTAGTGTTTGTGTATGAAAACAAGAAGTTTATTAGAATGTAAAATATATCTGTTAATTCAAGGATTTATTTATAGCAAGCATTTAAACTGAAAGGCTAGCAAGGGCCAAATAAACAAGGTTTAAGTGGGCTGCAAAAAAAATAAATGTAAAATTTCATAGAAAGGTAGGTTTATTTTGAAAAGTACAGTATTAAAAAACAAACAGCGATCCCCTCTACTAAATCCCAGTCCCCCCCTCGTCTACTAAATCTTAGTCTCCCCTTGTCTACTAAATCTTAGTCTCCGCTCGTCTTCTAAATCCCAGTCCCCCCTTATCTACTAAATCCCAGTCCCCCTTGTAAACTAAATCCCAGTCCTCCTTTGTCTACTAAATCCCAGTCCCCCTTTGTCTACTAAAACCTAGTCCCTCCGTCTACCCCTGCCCCTGTTCTCACTCAATCTCACCGAGACACACTCACTGACAGACATACACACACACACACACACACAGACACACAGAATCACTCCAACACACACATGCACTCACAGACACACACATTCACTGACAGACACACACTAACTGACAAACAGGCTCCCTCAGAGACACCCACACCCACTCACAGACACACACACACAATCACTCAGACACACAGGCTTCCTCACAGACACCCACTGACATACACACACACAGACAGACTCACTTACAGAGACACACACACAGCCACACACACACACACACACACACAACCATACATACAGCAATACACACACAGACAGACAGCCATGCACACAGACAGCCATATACACATACACACAGACAGCCATGCACACGCAAGGACAGGAATACACACAGCCACACACAAACAGGCAGCCATACACACACACACACAGACAGCCATACACCCATACACACATTTCCCCCCAACACTTTTTTTTTTAATTATTATTATTTTAATTTAAATCCACCCTGCCTCCCTAACTTTGGGAGAGCTGGGTGGATTTCTTACCTGGTGTCTAGTGGGACTGCTGGGCAGGTGTACATTCAGGCAGGCAGGGTGGCAAACAGGCAGCAAGGGAGCATTAATATTGAGCTCTCCCTGCTCAGCTCCCTCGCGTGCCGCAGAGTGATAGCGGGAGCTGGAAGGTGACGTCACATTCCAGCTTCTGGCGTCACTGCGGGAAGCTGAGCAGGGAGAGCTTACACTCAGCGCAACCTCGCCGCGGGTTGCAAACATATTAGTTGTGGGCCGCATGCGGCTCCCCAAGTTTGACATCCATGACTTATAGGGAATTATGGCACGTGGATGCAGGGGTATATTAGTATTCAAATTAGTTGTGTGAATGCAGGAGTATATTTGTATAAAGTGTCAGAATGCCTAGGAGTGAGTGTACTTGTAAAATGTATTTGTGTGGAAGAAGCTGTGTGTGTAAATTAAGTGGATTGTTGGTGTATGAATATTTGTGTGTATTAATGTTCAGAATGTTCTTGTATTTATTTGAGCAGTCAGTATCAGTGTGTGACTGTAGTACTCTATTTGTGAGGAGTGTCAGTATGTGTGTGAATGAAAAACTGTATGCCTGTAGATTATCAGTCTGTAAAAACAAATAAGCAGTGTGTCACCATGTGCATGGCTTCAGTGGTGTGTTTGCATGCAATTTCTTTCTTTTGAATGTAATTTTATTTTCGTTATGTGTCTCTGACTCTCTATCTTCCCTAATGTGTGATCTGTCTCTCCTCTCTTTTTTCTGTCACCTTACACTCATCCCAATTGTACACCCATATTTCTCTCCCATCTCACCCTATTTACACCCACAGACCCATATATCTATGTCCTATGTCACCCAACCCACCTTTTGTGTCTCTTTGCTCCTGGCTGCATTCATTCAGCTCTCTGTTTCCCAGGTGCTGCTCCTCTTGTAGCTGTGTTAAGGCCGCTCTGCGTGTGTGGAATGAGAGCAGAGGATGTGATGTCACATCCTTTCCCCTCCTCTTGCTCCGCACAGAGTGCCTGCACAGTGCTGGGAGAGTGAAGAGCCCTGAGAGGGGAAACACGCATGCTGCCAGGTCTCACACTGCGGATGGAGTTGGGAGGTGATATTACGATAGTTGCAGACCCCCCACAGGGGGGGTGCTGGAATAAAGCACAAGAACTAATGCTGGGCCAGATGGGAGATCCAAGGCCCTGCCTATGTATCCGGGCCTCTGACTGCCACGGGCCCTCGGTCAGTGACCGATGTGCCCGAGTGGTCAGTCCGCCCCTGAAACTGTTCCATCCTAATACATACATACACAAACACACACTGCCTAATAAACACACATATACTGCCTAATAGACACACATACTCCATAATACATACACACACTGCCTAATACATTCACACACTGCCTAATAGGCACACACACTGCCTAATACATACACACTGCCTAACAGACACACACATAGTGCCTAACAGACACACACACATACTGCCTAATAGACATACACACTGCCTAAGAGACACATAGTAGAGTAGAGGTAGGAAATAATTTAGGGGCACCTGCTTCCCTTTAGCGGCCCCCTATGGGGGGAGCATGATAAGCAGCACAGGAACATGCGTTGACAGGAGCGACAAAATGCCGCCCCTGTCAAAGTGCCACCTGGAGCAATGGACCCACCAAGTCCTATGGACGCGCCGGCTCCAGGGACGTATTAGGCAAACAAGGCATTTTCCAGAGGGTGGCAAAAAAAAAACGCCCCCTAATGCGTCATATTCCAGCTCCCGGCATCACTCTGCGGCGCACGAGGGAGCTGAGCAGAGCGCTCAGGGGAAAGTGCTCCCTGGCCAGCGCCGCCTGACCGACCGCACAGCAGCCCCACTAGACCCCATGGAGAGGGAGAATCCCCCCCAGCATTCCCAAAGGTAAGGAGGCTGAGGGTTAAATAAAACATTTTTAAAAAGTGAGTGTGTTAATGTGAGTGAGTATGTGTGTGTGTCTGTTAGTGAGTGAGTGTGTGTGTCTGTTAGTGAGTGTGTGTTTGTCTGTGTGTGTGTCTGTTAGTGAGTGTGTGTTTGTCTGTTAGTGTGAATGTGTGTGTCAGTGAGTGAGTGTGTGTCTGTTAATGAGTGTGTGTGTGTTTGTTTGTTAGTGTGTGTGTCTGCTAGTGAGTTTGTATGTCAGCTTGTGTATGCGTATCTGTCAGTGAATGTGTGTGTGTGTGTATTTAGAAAGCGGGGCAGGGGGGAAGGGTGGGGTGGGGTGGCGGGGGGGAGGATGCCTGAGTTTTGTCCTGCCTAGGGCAGCACAAAACCTGGATACACCACTGGCCGGCCCTAAGGAAGCACGACCGAGCTAGTGTGCACCATGAAGAAGACTTTTGAGTAGAGGTAGGAAATAATTAAGGGGGCACCTGCTTCCCTTTAGCGGCCCCCTATGGGGGGAGCGTGATAAGCAGCATAGGAACATGCGTTAACAGGAGCGACAAAATACCGCCCCTGTGAAAGTGCCGCCTGGAGCCATGGCCCCACTGGGCCTACGGACGGGCCAGCTCTAAGGAGGCACGACCGAACCAGTATGCACCAGGAAGAAGACTTTTGAGTAGAGGTAGGAAATAATTAAGGGGGCACCTCTTTCCCTTTAGCGGCCCCCTATGTGGGGAGCGTGATAAGCAGCATAGGAACATGCGTTGACAGGAGCGACAAAATGCCGCCCCTGTCAAAGTGCCGACTGGAGCCATGGCCCCACTGGGCCTACGGACGGGCCGGCTCTAAGGAGGCACGACCGAACCAGTATGCACCAGGAAGAAGACTTTTGAGTAGAGGTAGGAAATAATTAAGGGGGCACCTGCTTCCCTTTAGCGGCCCCATGGGGGGAGTGTGATAAGCAACATAGGAACATGCGTTGACAGGAGCGACAAAATGCCGCCCTTGTCAAAGTGCCGCCTGGAGGGCCTACGGACGGGCCGGCTCTAAGAAGGCATGACCGAACCAGTATGCACCAGGAAGAAGACTTTTGAGTCGAAACACATTGTGCTCATACTGGACTATTTCATGTTTTTGTAGTTTGTGTACATTTCTTTGTTATTTTAATATATTTTATTAAAGTTACATTGATCCATGTACATCTATGGAGATTCCTCCATTATTCAAGTCTGCTGTGGAAGCTGAAAATCCAAGGGTAGAGTGGAGAAAAATACAGCCACCATGACGATTATAAATCTGCGATTGAAGTCAGTGCCTGCTTTATAAGGCTCTGCAGGGTGTGAGTGTGTGTTTGTCTGTTAGTGTGAGTGTGTGTGTCTGTTAGTGAGTGAGTGTGTGTCTGTTAGTGAGTGAGTGTGTATTTGCTTGTTAGTGTGTGTGCTAGTGAGTATGTATGTCAGCTTGTGTATGCGTATCTGTCAGCGAATGTGTGTGTGTGTGTATTTAGAAGGCGGGGCAGGAGGGAAGGGTGGGGTCGGGTGGCGGGGGGAGGATGCCTAGGGCAGCACAAAACCTGGATACATCACTGGCCGGCCCTAAGGAAGCACGACCGAACCAGTATGCACCAGGAAGAAGACTTTTGAGTAGGGGTAGGAAATAATTAAGGGGGCACCTGCTTCCGTTTAGCGGCCCCCTATGGGGGGAGCGTGATAAGCAGCATAGGAACATGCGTTGACAGGAGCGACAAAATGCCGCCCCTGTCAAAGTGCCGCCTGGAGCCATGGCCCCACTGGGCCTACGGATGGGCCGGCTCTAAGGAGGCACGACCGAACCAGTATGCACCAGGAAGAAGACTTTTGAGTAGAGGTAATAAATAATTAAGGGGGCACCTGCTTCCCTTTAATGGCCCCCTATGGGAGGAGCGTGATAAGCAACATAGGAACATGCGTTGACAGGAGCGACAAAATGCCACCCCTGTCAAAGTGCCACCTGGAGCCATGGCCCAACTGGGCCTACGGACGGGCCGGCTCTAAGGAGGCATGACCGAACCAGTATGCACCAGGAAGAAGACTTTTGAGTCGAAACACGTTGTGCTCATACTGGACTATTTCATGTTTTTGTAGTTTGTGTACATTTCTTTGTTATTTTAATATATTTTATTAAAGTTACATTGATCCATGTACATCTATGGAGATTCCTCCATTATTCATGTCTGCTGTGGAAGCTGAAAATCCAAGGGTAGAGTGGAGAAAAATACAGCCCCCATGACGATTATAAATCTGCGATTGAAGTCAGTGCCTGCTTTATAAGGCTCTGCAGGGTGTGAGTGTGCCAATTATTATTTTTTATTCACTTTGTGTGTGTTAAGACAATACTACTCTATGAAAGTTACATAGTTACATAGCTGAAAAGAGACTTGCGTCCATCAAGTTCAGCCTTCCTCACAAATGTTGTTGCTGTTGATCCAAAAGAAGGCAAAAAACCTGGTCTGAAGCGCTTCCAATTTTGCCACAAACTAGGAAAAAATTCCTTCTTGACCCCAAAATAGCAGTCAGATGTCTCCTTGGATCAAGCAGCTATTACCCCACTAATTAGAAATTATATCCCTGTATGTTATGTTTTTGTAAGTATTTATCCAATTTCAGTTTAAACATCTGTATGGACTCTGACAAAACCACCTCTTCAGGCAGAGAATTCCATATCCTTATTGTTCTTACTGTAAAAAAACCTTTTCTTTGCCTTAGATGAAATCTCCTTTCTTCCAGCCGAAATGTGTGACCTCTTGTCCTATGTATAGCCCTGTTTATGAATAGATTTCCAGATAAAGGTTTGTACTGGCCCCGAATATATTTGTATAAAGTTATCATATCCCCTCTCAGGCGCCGTTTTTCCAAACTAAACAGATTTAATTTTTTTAACCTTTCTTCATAACTAAAATGCTCCATTCCTTTTATCAATTTTGTAGCTCGTCTCTGGACCCTCTCCAGTGCCATGATATCCTTCTTTAGAACAGGCGCCCAAAATTGCACAGCATATTCAAGGTGTGGTCTTACCAGCGATTTATAAAGAGACAGAATTATATTTTCATCCCGAGAATGTATGCCCCTATTTATACATGACAAAATCTTACTGGCCTTAGCAACTGCAGATTGACATTGCATATTGCTGCCTAATTTGTTGTCTATAACAATTCCCAAATCCTTCTCGTGTGTGGTTATCCCTAATTCACTACCATTTAGTGTGTAAGTTGCTTGTGCATTCTTAACCCCGAAGTGCATAACTTTGCATTTCTCTATGTTAAATTTCATCTGCCATTTTAGTGCCCAGTCCCCCAATCTATCCAAATCTCTCTGCAGCAAAGCAATATCCTGCTCACATTTTATTACTTTACAAAGTTTTGTGTCATCTGCAAACACTGATACATGGCTTTCAATGCCTATTTCAAGATCATTTATAAATATGTTAAATAGAAGTGGTCCCAAAACAGAACCCTGAGGGACACCACTTACCACTTTTGTCCAGCCTGAAAATTTACCATTAATTACAACTCGTTGTACTCTATCCTTAAGCCAATGTTCTACCCAAGAACAAGAATAATCATCTAGACCAATTTCTTTTAGTTTGAAGACTAACCTATTGTGAGGAACCATTTCAAATGCCTTGGCAAAATCCAAGTAGATCACATCCACTACAACACCCTGATCTATACTTCTACTTATTTCTTTGTAGAATGCAATTAGGTTAGTTTGACATGACCGATGTTTCATAAAACCATGCTGATTATTGCTAATAACAAAGTTCTTCCCAATGAATTCCTGAATATTATCCCTTAATAGCCCTTCAAATATTTTCCCAGTTACAGAAGTTAAGCTCACAGGTCTATAATTTCCAGGCAAGGATTTTGAACTCTTTTTAAATATAGGAACAACATCTGCCTTCCTCCAATCCTCCGGTACAACACCTGAAACAAAAGAATCTTGGAAAATTAAATACAGAGGTTCACTTATTTCCCCACTTAGCTCCTTAAGTACTCGTGGGTGAATACCGTCAGGCCTCTGAGCTTTATTTACATTAACTTTCTTTAATAGCTGTACCACCTTGTCTCGAGTTATCCAATCACAAATCATTTGCATATCTCTTGCCATAGGATCCTCATTAATATATACTGAAGAAAAATAGTTATTTAAAATTGCTGCTTTTTCCTGGTCTTCATTAGCTAATAAACCCAACTCTGTTTCAAGTGTACCTACACTTTCATTTTTAGTTTTTTTAGAATTGATGTACTTGAAAAAATTTTGGGGTTGGTTTTGCATTCTTTAGCTATCAATTTCTCATTTTCTAGTTTAGCCACTTTAATTGCCTTTTTGCAAACGTTATTGGCTTCCTAATATCTTAAATAGGATGCCTTTGATTTGTCTGATTTAAATGCTTTACATGCCCTTTTCTTATTTTTAATCTCTTGTTTTACTTCTCTACTAAGCCACATTGGTTTCAATTTGTTTCTTTTATATTTATTACCCTATGGTACATACTGAGAAATGTACCTTTCTAATATTTGTTCGAATAGTTTCGATTTATTCTCAGTGTTTTTATCACTAAGGAGTTTATGCCAGTCGAAGTTTTTAGTGTTTTTGCTGTTATCTACAGATAAATTGTACTCCAATTAGAGAAGAACTTCCATTTAACTATAATTTGTTTACTTGTATATTGGTTGTGGCATGAGTTGCGCTTCTGTTGTTCTTATATTATTTTGCTGAGTACATAATGTCAGAATTTGCAATCATTATGGAAACTAATGGATATAAATTAATTTGCTTCAATTTGTTTTAAATGGGTTTGGTTTCGGTTTGTACGGAATTTAGAAATTCGGATGCTTCTGAAATCCGAGGAAACAAATTGCACATAATTATCAGGACGGTAAACTATTACAATGATCCCAGAAATCAGTGGCTGGTTAAGGTTTTAGATGGCAATAACAATGGAAATACGATTCCAGAGATAAGGGGACAAAGGAAAATAAAAAACTGGCAAAACTTATAAACCAATTAGGCCTATGGTAGCATTCAGTCACTGTAAAGGGACACTGTAGGTACCCAGACCACTTCAACCCATTGAAGTGGTCTGGGTGCCAACAGCCATCACCCTTAACCCTGAGCATGTAATTATTACAGTTTTTTTATAAATTGCAATAATTACCTTGCATGGACCAGGTTAAGTCCTCCTCTAGTGGTTGTTTACCAGACAGCCACTAGAGGGACTTCCTGGTTCTTAGACGACTTTTGGTCGTTTAACCCCTTAAGGACCAAACTTCTGGAATAAAAGGGAATCATGACATGTCACATATGTCATGTGTCCTTAAGGGGTTAAACAACGCTGGACATCCTCACGCTATGCATGAGGACCTCCACTGTTTCCGGAATCCCCATAGGAAAGCATTGAATAATGCTTTCCTATGGGGAGATCCTAATGAGAGCACAGTCATTGCCACACATGCACATTAGGTCCTTCCCGCCAGCGAGAGGAGGAGTGTGTGCGGAGCTGATCCAGCGCCGAGGGACATTGACAGAAGGGGAAGCTACAGTGCCAGGAAAGTTTGTTTTCCTAGCACTATAGTTTCCCTTTAATATAGAATTTGAGTGAAACATGAACACTGTTCCCATTTTAAATCAGCAATGTATTAGGAGGACACCTATGCCAAATAGTGTTATTGGAAGCAAACATTTAGGCATTTTTCTAGAATCTTTCCAGACCTTGTCTGTGAAGTATATTTCTCTTTATGAAAAAGAGAGACTACAAATTTGGTGAAGAGAGAGATAATAAAGTGGGAGAATGAGTTGAAAATCACATCCTTTCTCTCTGTCCTGCTCATTGTTTAGTCTAAGTAAATCTGTCTCCAAAAATGCCTAAAAGGAAAAATTAGAAGAACCAATGACAGCAGTATCCACTCTCAAAGTGGAAATTTAAGCCATGTCCAAGAATGATACTTCAGATCACTTGATAAGAAAACCTAAAACAAGTCCATACTTTGCCAAGAGCACTGGGGAAAAGCAAGAGTCCATTCTGCTACTTTGAGGTCGTTATATAATTTAGGTCCTTCCAGTCCAGGATCATTATTTAAAGAAAGGTTAGATAATGGGCCATGTTTAAGGGACACTATAGTTCCCAGAACAACTACTATTCTTATTGCATTTGTTTGGGTGAGTATAATCGTTCCCGTCAGGCTTTTTGCAGTAAACACTGTCTTTTCAGTGAAAATGCAGTGTTTAGATTACAGCCTAGGGATACCTCCACTGGCCATTACTCTGATGGCTGCTAGAGTTGCTTCTTGGGGCAGTGCTGCATAGTGTGCAGTACTGCCATTCAGTGTCTTCACCCTCTGAATGCAGAAACTAAACTTTCCTCATAGAGCTGCATTGATTCAAGTTATCTCTATGAGGAGATGCTGATTGGCCAGGGCTGTGTTTAACTTGTGCTGGCTCTGCCCCTGATCTGCCTACTTGACAATGTCAGCCAATCCTATGGCTCAGACCACCACTTTTGATGATGTCAGCAGACATCAGGCAAGTCAGAGGCAGACAAGGGCAGAGACAGCAGCTGCAGACTTGAATACAAATAAGAGTTTACTATATTTCTTGGGGCAGTGCTGCATAGTGTGCAGTACTGCCATTCAGTGTCTTCACACTCTGAATGCAGACACTAAACTTTCCTTATAGAGCTGCATTGATTCAATTTATCTCTATGAGGAGATGCTGATTGGCCAGGGCTGTGTTTGACTTGTGCTGGCTCTGCCCCTGATCTGCCTACTTGACAATGTCAGCCAATCCTATGGCTCAGACCACCACTTTTGATGATGTCAGCAGACATCAGGCAAGTCAGAGGCAGACAGGGGCAGAGACAGCAGCTGCAGACTTGAATACAAATAAGAGTTTACTATATTTAGGGAGGCGAGGAGGACCAGGGGGCTAGATGGTGGTTTTAACACAATAGGTCAGGAATACATGTTTGTGTTCCTGACCCTATAGTGCTCCTTTAAAGTAAAAGGAAAAATGTCAAAAAATGATAGGGAACAGAGTGATACATACAAGCAGGGCTATTATGCGAATCCCATAAACTCTCAAGAGATATTTTCTTTAAAGCTTTAAAGTCCAGTAGACTGCAAAGGCAACGCCCCAGTAGGGTAGTTCGGTGGGTTCTGGACTGTAATGAATATAACTTGGTGTCTAAACCGAGTTTTAAAAAAATGAAATTGACCTGAGCTCAAATGTTGTATCTCCATCCAGATGATTTTTCCAGGTGTTCCATCTGTCTGTGCAGATCATGAAGCACACATTTGGAATTTCATAGGGCTTCCTCCACTGCTGGAATTAATAGGGTAGATTTAGCCATCCTCTCATCCAGTGCCCCAATTTAAGTGTCAAATTAACATATCTTCAAAGGTGACAACAAGATCCAGAAATCAACTTACCTAATCGATCAACTGATCTAGAATTTAAGTTAGTTCAAGCAGGTACCTCATTAGCCTATTGTTTCTGTCAAAAACTGTAATAATTTGTCTCATTTGTTGTTAAAGTACCCTTAATAATATTGTAAACCACTATGGAATTTTTGGGGGGCTATATAAATGCCAATAATAACAGTAATGTGGTGGTTTGTGTTGTGGTGCAGGTAGAACTGGAAAAGAATATGAACTCCATTTTCTATTTTTTATTATACTGAGAACAGCATCATAATTGTGGGTTGTGATTGGCACTACAGGATGGCAGGGGTTCGGAAATAGGATTCCAAGGTTGAGCTTGAGACTGCGAAAGGGGTTTACATATTTACTGCATCTCATTATATATCTTTATGATAAGTGCTACGGTTAGTGACCATGGGGTGTGCTCAGAATGTCTTAAAAAAAAAGCTCCATCAGTCAAAGTAATCAGCAATCAATCAGTCAAGTGTCCATGGAGTGGGAGGCATGCATTAGTAATAGAGGGTTACACAAAGTGTGCACGTGGAGAATGAAAAAAACATAACATAAAAGGGAAAAAATGCAGATGGAGGAAAGAGTAGGGTACAATTAATAACTAGGAATGATTTAGCACCCCTCTTATCACACCTTTGGAGATACTGGGCTCCAGTGAGTATACTGAGCAATATAGCACTAATTGTTTGCAAGTACATGCCAAATATAATGTTTAGCCACTAGGTGGCAGCAACTTAATACAAGTTAATACAATTGCAATAACTGCATTACCCTTGTGGTTACCAGAAATCAGGTGTGAAGGAAATGAGAAGAATTTGTATAGTGAGATGTAGGCAGTCAGATAGGACTGTGTGTTTCTAAATTCAGTGCTGCAGAAAATAATACAAACAAAAATTATCTAAAAGAAAAATCTAATGGAAAATCAACACATTTTACAGAAACAAACAGAACTAGGGAAAATAAAGTGTAAGAAAATTCAGACCAATGTTGGGTATTAATATGAGCCTTGTCATGCTGTCCACACTCTCCTTACCAGTATGCTTCTTACCTTACTCATTATTAAATCAGGAACTTTAACATCAAAAGAATCTGCCTCAAATCAGTGAGTTTAAACACGGTCTATATTCCTTAATGCTCCCCCCCCCCCCATCACTTCAAATGATCAAGGAGAGACACTTTAGTTTTAGGGGTCTCAGTGGAGGTATGGTCAGGGGCGGGCTGTTCTGAGAAATATTAGGTAAGTTACTAATAATAATTATGCAACAAAAATGTAATGTAGAACATGAACAATGAATCTTATATACACAGACTGTGATATTTATTGTAGTATAAATATCGCTGTGAGTATTAGGAATATGTGCGGATAATAAATTGCTACATTTATGTGCGCATAGGGATTGCGGGTCCCAGAAGTCCCAGAGCAGTCCGGGCTGCCCAGGACAGCCGAGGCCATGACAACCGTCATGGTTGTCATGCCCTGATGGCAGCCCCGGTGTTAGAGCCATACAATCTAAGGGGAGAAGAGTGTGAGGAGTGTGAAGGGATGTGGAGTAACAAACATCTTCCCCGTGCAGCCACAAATAATTGCCTTCTCCTATTGCCTGGGCGCCCTGTGAATTAATAGTAAACCTCTGAAAAAGGGGTTAACCTTCAAAAAGGGACTGATTGCCATACATTCTAACCCTACTTTCATCATTAGATTTTGGAAAGTCAATATCAAAACTTATATCTTAATACAGAACAAGGGTTGTCCTAGAGTATGCATAGTGCATGTTCTGCAGCATTCGTCAATGCCTAATTATTTACTCTTATATACAATTATCTGAATTCTACATTCTACAGGACTGCCCCTCTCCTGTACAGCTCATCAATATGTATACTTGATATGTGTACCTGAAAACAAGGTGGATATGGTAACTGTATGTAAACATTTTATCTCTCACATATATTTCTAGAAATTACAGTAAACAAGCATTACGATGAAACATGTTTACATATTTGTATTATCTGGGTGATATTCCTATTGCTGTCAGTAGGTGTCACCCTTGTAGTTTTTTTCTCATGAAGCGAAATAACTAAGCCCATAGTGTCATAGACAAATGTCAGTTCAGTAGCTCCATTACATATTTTCTGCACGTATTATCTAAAGGTGAGCTAACACTTTAATGGTTATTGGAGTGGTACAAAAAAATAAAAATAAACTCCAGTTGTTTAAATGTGCATAGGGATTTTGGATAGTTTGCAGGCAACATTATTTTGTTATTATCCTATGCATGAGGGCTGCTAAATTCTATAGCCATGTGTGCAGTCCAAGCGTAGTTGGAGTTAGAGCACAGGAATTAAAAGAACACTAAAGTCTAAAGGAACTGAAACCTGTATTCCTAACACTTTAGGGTTCCTGTCCCTAACTTTATAGCTCCTCCACCCCTTGCTTTTTAGCATCAAATGGGTTGAAAAAGCTTTATACTTTTTTTCCAATGCCAAGGCTCCTTTGGTGCTGCTCATCTCAACTCCTCCAATGTAATGGACTCCCGTGGCAAGACCTCCTCCACCGATGTCCAATCCAATGCTCCTGGATTGTGCATGCTCTGCAAGCGCCGCATGCACATCAAATTTCCCCATAGGAACGTATTGCAGTTATGTCACTAGATTTTAACGGTTTTATTCAGTTAATGCATCAGAACGCGTCTCTAGTGCCTTTCAGAATGACAGTCAATGGTGGTGTGTTTGACCATGAAATATAAAAAAACCGGACTGGGAATGAAATTTGGGCATTTGAGTCACAGCAGCCCACTGAGAAGGGGGCGGAGCACGCACCCTCTCAAAGTGAGCATGTTGGTTTAATGCTCTTGAAGGGTGCAGTGTGTGTGTGTTTGTGTATGTGTGTGAGGAGTGCAGTGTGTGTGTGTGTGTGTGTGTGTTGCGTGTGAGGGGTGCAGTGTGTATGTGTGAAATGTGCAGTGTGTATGAAAGGTGCACTGTGTGTGTCTCTGTGTGAAGTATGCAATGTGTGAGTGCAGTGTGTGTGTGTGGATGAAGGGTGCAGTGTGTGAGGAGTGCCGTGTGTGTGTGTGTTTGGTGTGGGAGGATGAGTGCAGTGTGTTTGTGTGTGGAGGGGTGCAGTGAGAGGTGCATGTGTGTGTGAGCGGTGCAGTGTGTGTGAAAGGTGCAGTTTGTATGAAAGGTGCTGTGTGTTTTAAGGGTGCAGTGTGTATGAAAGGTGCTATGTGTATGTGTTTGTCTGTGTGGAGGGTGCAGTGTATATGAAAGGTGCTGTGTGTATGTGTGTGTCTGTGTGAAGGGTGCAGTGTGTCAGGAGTGAAGAGTGTGAAGGATGTAGTTAGTGTGTGTGTGTGAGGGGTGCAGTGTGTATGTGTGAAAGGTGCAGTGTGTATTAAAGGCGCACTGTGTGTGTGTCTGTGTGAAGTGTGCAATGTGTGAGTGCAGTGTGTGTGTGTGGATGAAGGGTGCAGTGTGTGAGGAGTGCCGTGTGTGTGTGTTTTTGGTGTGGGGGATGAGTGCTGTGTGTTTGTGTGTGGGGGGGTGAAGTGAGAGGTGCATGTGTGTTTGTGAGCGGTGCAGTGTGTGTGAAAGGTGCAGTGTGTATGAAAGGTGCTGTGTGTTTTAAGGGTGCAGTGTGTATGTATGAAAGGTGCTATGTGTATGTATCTGTCTGTGTGAAGGGTGCAGTGTGTATGAAAGGTGCTGTGTGTATGTGTGTGTCTGTGTGAAGGGTGCAGTGTGTATGAAAGGTGCTGTGTGTATGTGTTTGTCCGTGTGAAGGGTGCAATGTGTATGAAAGTTGCTGTGTGTATGTGTGTGTCTGTGTGAAGGGTGCGGAGTGTATGAAAGGTGCTGTGTGTATGTGTGTCTGTGTGAAGGGTGCAGTGTGTCAGGAGTGAAGGGTATAAAGGGTGTAGTTAGTGTGTGTGTTTGATGTGCGGTGTGGGAAGGATGAAAGTAATAAATAAATATGTTTGTTTTTTATATATATTAAAAAAATCTATACTTCATATCCCCTTCTTACTTTTGCCTGGGAGGGGGGACATAGAGGTGAATCCCTGGTGGTCTTAGTGGAGGTGAATCCCTGGTGGTTGCAGTGAGGAGTTGACTTTCTCGAGAACAGAGCGTTGCCATGGTAACCATGGCAATGCTCCTACCTCGCGAGAGGATCCTGGCAGAGCTGCTTGCTAGAGCTTCCCCTGGTCCTCCTCTCCCTCCCCAGCCGGCGGCCTCTTGTTAGTGCTAGTGGGCTGGTGAGGGAGATCTTTGATCTCCCCAACAGCCCATGAATGCCCACAGAAGGGCCAGCCCTCGGATAGTGTTGACCCTGCATGGACTGGCCGGGGAGATCCTGTGATCTCCCCAGCTGGCCTTGGCCCATGGCCATCGCAGCCCACCGTGCATTTGCCCAGTTTGCCCGATGGCCAGTCTGGGCCTGGTAACTAGAAAAACTAGAAAAATGACCTGCCCCACCATAAATGTACCCCCCATACTTTTAACCCCCCCTCCCATACATTGCCCCCCCACACATGCAGACAAACAGACACACATGCAGACATACACATAGACACACAAACATATACAAAGACACACATACACACAGGCACACACATACACAAACACATACACAAACACACATACGTACAAACAAACAAACAAACACACACATATACAAAATGTTTTAGTCACCCTCCTGTTTCCTGCCTTTTAGGTGCAGGAGGGTGACTTCACTGGGGTCCAGTGGCTCAGCCTGATGGGAGTCAGAGTTCCCACTTTGACTCCCTCCTCTTCCTCCCGCACGGCTCCCGGTGTAAGCTGGGAGGAGTGACCAGGGCACTCACTTCCTCCTCATCTCAAATTAAATTAATTTCCATATCGTGGCCCTAAGAAAATGGGCCACCCGATGGGCCCCTTAATGTGCAGCCGCGCGGGCCAGAGCCGCAACACATGGCGGCGGGTAGTACCACTGTAGGTCCGCCACTGCACAGCACCCAGGCCACTTCATTAAGATAAAGTGGCCTGGTGACTTTAGTTGTATGTTTGTATTTGATTCTGTATTACAAAGCCATGTTACAGTGCAGTCATCCACCCTATTTGTATCCTCTTAAGTGTTAATAAGAGTTTATACAAATACCCCTTTCTTTCTTTCTCATTCAAGATTTTGCTGGGCAATTGAGGAAGCATTTCCTTGAGCAGCAGTGAAAGGCTGAGAGGGTCCCACAGCGAGTAATGCTTCAAAATTGTATGTACATTTTCTTGCTACAGGCAGCCACTGATAGGCTTACAAACATGATAGAATTTCAGGGCAAAATATAGGAATCCAAAATTGGTAAACAAAGATTTAATATGGTATCCAGGACATACTTGAAAACAAGAGAAGTCACAAAGTATCATTCCTGGTAAAATATTTTATAAATAAATAAATGGTAATTTCTCCTGTCTACATTGTAATTCCAATGGGAACATTAAACGGGGGAAAGTATTTTGTTACTCCCATACAGGGCTAAAGTTGTTGTTTTTTTGCTATGAATCCTTATATTTGATATACCTTCTAAAATGTCCTTACAGATTCATTTATAGTGGGAAAAAAAACAATCCTAAAACAGGACCAAAACAGCACCTGCTCATTTCCTACAAATGCAACAATCAGTGTCACAATTAAAATTTCAGGGCATATACACAGATGCTGTTCAAATATACCCAAAATACCCTTGCACCTGGCCTCAGCATCGAGGTGCACCACTGCAACTCTGACTGCCCAAGATGGTGGCAGCCCCTCTCGGCAACATGCGGGGCCTAGTACAGCCATCCTCTTGCAGTTACATTGAACAAGGGGTGCAGCGCCTGGACGAAATCTTCAATGCCTTCTGGGCTAAACTGCAAGACCGAATGCAGCAGCAACCACGGACGCCTATTACAGTGGATAGAAGCGACGTGGGGCCGAGGGGGAGGGTGTCACCGGCAGGCAAAAGCCTTCCTACACATACTCCAGCAATCCACCAGTCCAGGCGGAGAGGCAAAACCTGCAAACGTTGACTACGCCGACCAAAGGCCTACAGCCACAGCAAGCACTCACTATCAAGCTCATCCGACTACCCCGGCAGGGAAAAGTCTTAGCACCCAGACGGCCACAAGTGTTTGGACCCAAGACACTGGCCCTGGAAATGGAGGGGACATCCACCCCAACGCCCAAGCGCTTTCAAACCACTGGACGGCACCCAAATCCTGTCACCCAAAAGGATTGGCTGAATGCTGCCTCATACTACCAGTATACAATGAGCAATTAATCATTAATATCTATTTGAAGCACTGAAAAAAACAAACAGATAATTATGATGATATCATCAGTGAAAGTGGTGTTTTTGTGTGAAAAATGCCAGAAAACCCCCAAATATGAACACAAATTTTGGCCAGGGTTTGTGACTAAGTGGTTTCAATACCCTGGGTTGTCTACTTTTGCAAATGGTATGCCATGATGAGGGCAATTCTCATTTCTGGGCTATCACACAGCCTCAAAGGCAACATCACCAGTCTGGCAAATTTCAATGTGAAATGGGCAAGCTCTTTATTTGATCCTGTAACTTTCCAGAACACCATTAAAGCTGCACATGGCAAGCACCACATAATTCACATATGTGTATTTTATTTCAGTTTAAGCTAACAATTATATATATAATTTTACAGTTAAAATGCCATGCAGAACTAAGAAAATAACATTTTTTTATTTCTCTTGAACAAAATGACATATAACAAATGTTGGTGCACTTAATATGAAAGGGGTGAATTATGGTTGAGCAGAGCTCCAATTAAATTATTTTTTTGCTCAAAACGTACAATTGAAGTGTTGGAGGACTTGACTGGCATGGATGGGAGCAGTGCCACCATTATTGTTTCTCTCCAGCACCCTATGCTGACAACAGATGCCATTGATGCACAGATTTAACATCAGCAGGCCGCTAATGACACCAAAGGTGGGGTTACACTTCTGGCAGCAAAGGGCATTATCTCTTTAATCCCAGCCCTGCTACACCTGCATTGTTATTTAATTTGTCCTGTTGGGGGACACTTTCCCAATCAAGGAAAATCTGCTCACTGATGCAGACACACAGGCTTCCTTACCCACATACCGACATCTGAGCGGGGACACTCCTTTTCTAAACTTCTTTGCCAGTGGTAGAAGCATAGGCTAGGGCAGGGCTGCTTAGTAGGTAGATCCCAGGATCCTGTAGAACTACAACTCTCATGATGCTTTGTCATTCTAAATGCATTATAAAGGCATGCAAAGCATCATGCAAGTTGTCATTTTACAACATCTGGTGATCTACCTATTGTACAGCCCTGGGCTAGCAACCACCATAGCAACCACCGTGTATGTGCTATGACTGCTATGCTGCCAGAGAATTATTTGGTGCACACCAACACACACTGCATGCTCTGACACATTAACTCACTAACAAGCACTCACTGACCCATAAACAGACTCCATACTCACACAGACTAACGAACACACACTGACCCGTATTAATTTGTGGCTTGGTGAATGGTGTCGGGAGCAAGTATTTGGCTTTATTTCTCATGGTAGCTCTGTTTGGAATGGAAATAAGCTGTACAAAAAAGATGGTTTGCATCTTTCTCAAAAGGGAACAAATGTTCTCAGTGAGCAGTTCAGAGGTTTTGCTAGGATGTATTTAAACTAGGAGGGGGGGGCAAAAGGGTGATAAAACATCAATCCAATTGTCCCCCAAAACAAGGACAGAAGGTGCCTGTAGCAAGTGTGTTAAAAAATGATAAGCTTAGAGTCATGTCTACAAATGCTCGCAGTTTAGGGAATAAGATCCATGAACTTGTGGCAATAATGGCAACTGATAGTGTAGATTTAGTCGCTGTTACTGAGACATGGTATAATGAGAAAAATGACTGGGACATAGCAATACCAGGGTACTCTTTATATAGAAAAGATAGGGAAGGCAAGAAAGGGGAGGGGTGGCCCTGTATGTGAAGGATAGCATAAAATCTAGCCTAATAAAAGTTAGTGAGGCAAACATAGAGTCCGTTTGGGCTACGTTAGAATTTGGTAATCATACAGTAACTCGTGTAGGTGTGATTTATAGGCCCCCAGGACAAATTGAAGAGTTAGATAATCTACTAGTTGAGGAAATAGCTAAAATGACAATGAAGGGGAAGTTATCATCATGGGTGACTTTAATCTTCCTGATGTAAATTGGAAAACAAAATTAGCTACTTGTGCCAGGAGCACACATATTCTAAACTCCCTACTGGGATTGTTTCTAAAACAAGTTGTTGAGGAGCCAACTCGTAAAGAGGCCACACTAGATTTAGTGTTCACAAATGGAGATTTGGTATCAGATATTACTGTAGGTGAAGGTTTAGGATCCAGTGATCATCAGTCAGTGTGGTTTAATATAAAAACAGTGACTGAGTCACACCACACAAAAACAAAAGTTTTAGACTTTAGAAAAGCAGACTTTTCTAAAATTAGAATATGGGTAGAGGAGTCATTATCAGACTGGAGCAATTTAAATGGAGTCCAAGAGAAATGGGATTATTTAAAAGTTGCACTATTGAAGGCAACAGAAAATTGCATTAGGCTTGTCAGTAAAAGCAAAAAATTCAAGAAACCACTGTGGTACTCCGCAGATGTGGCCAAAATAGTTAAAAACAAAAAGTTAGCATTTAGGAATTATAAAAAAACCCAGAGTGAGGAAGACAAAATGATCTATAAGATTAGGCAGAAAGAGGCTAAGCAAGTTATAAGAGCTTCCAAATCACACACAGAAGAGAAAATAGCACAGTCAGTAAAAAATGGGGATAAAACATTTTTTAGATACATAAATGAGAAAAGAAAAGTAAAACAAGGATTAGTTAGATTAAAACAAAAGAAGGAAGGTATGTAGAAGAGGATAAAGGTCAGGCTGACTGCCTCAATGAATATTTTTGTTCTGTATTTACAGAAGAAAATGAAGGAAAGGGACCTCAGTTGAGAAAAAGGATAAATTAGTCATTTATTACACGTGAGTTTACAGAGGAAGAGGTTCTATTTCAACTGTCAAAAATAAAGACAAATAAGTCAATGGGACCTGATGGAATACACCCAAAGCTATTAAAAGAGCTTAGTGATGTACTAGCAAAACCATTAACAGATTTATTTAACCAATCATTGTTAACAGGAGTAGTCCCAGAAGATTGGAAGTTAGCGAATGTTGTGCCCATTTACAAGAAAGGTATTAGGGAGGAGTCGGGCAACTATAGGCCAGTAAGCCTTACTTCAGTAGTGGGGAAAGTGATGGAAACCATGTTAAAGGATAGGATTGATGAACATCTAAAACCACATGGATTTCAAGATCAGAGACAACATGGGTTTACTTCAGGGAGATCATGCCAAACTAATCTTATTGATTTTTTTGATTGGGTAACTAAAAATTATAGATCAGGGTGGTGCAGTAGACATTGCTTACCTAGATTTCAGTAAGGCTTTTGACACTGTTGCACATAGAAGGCTTATCAATAAACTGCAATCTTTAAGTTTGGATTCAAATATTGTGGAATGGGTAAGGCAGTGGCTGAGTGACAGGCAACAGAGGGTTGTAGTTAATGGAATATATTCAAAGCTTGGACATGTCACCAGTGGGGTACCTCAGGGATCTGTACTTGGACCCATTCTCTTTAATATTTTTATTAGTGATATTGCAGAAGGTCTTGGTGGTAAGGTATGTCTTTTTGCTGATGATACTAAGATATGTAACAGGGTTGATGTTCCAGGAGGGATAAGCCAAATGACAAATGATTTAGGTAAACTAGAAAAATGGTCAGAATTGTGGCAACTGACATTTAATGTGGATAAGTGCAAGATAATGCATCTTGGACGTAAAAACCCAAGGGCAGAGTACAGAATATTTGATAGAGTCCTAACCTCAACATATGAGGAAAGGGATTTAGGGGTGATTATTTCTGATGACTTAAAAGGTAGGCAGACAATGTAATAGAGCAGCAGGAAATGCTAGCAGAATGCTTGGCTGTATAGGGAGAGGTATTAGCAGTAGAAAGAGGGAAGTGCTCATGCCATTGTACAGAACACTGGTGAGACCTCACTTGGAGTATTGTACACAGTACTGGAGACCGATCTTCAGAAGGATATTGATACCTTAGAGAGGGTTCAGAGAAGGGCTACTAAACTGGTTCATGGATTGCGGGATAAAACTTACCAGGAAAGGTTAAAGGATCTTAACATGTATAGCTTGGAGGAAAGACGAGACTGGGGGGATATGATAGAAACATTTAAATACATAAAGGGAATCAACACAGTAAAGGAGGAGACTATATTTAAAAGCAGAAAAACTACCACAACAAGAGGACATAGTCTTAAATTAGAGGGACAAAGGTTTAAAAATAATATCAGGAAGTATTACTTTTACTGAGAGGGTAGTGGATGCATGGAATAGCCTTCCAGCTGAAGTGGTAGAGGTTAACACAGTAAAGGAGTTTAAGCATGCGTGGGATAGTCATAAGGCTATCCTAACTATAAGATAAGACTAGGGACTAATGTAAATATTTAGAAAATTGGGCAGACTAGATGGGCCGAATGGTTCTTATCTGCCGTCACATTCTATGTTTCTATGTTTCTATGTTTCTACACAAAAGGCACATTCAATGACCCAGAAACTGTACAGTTACATTGCATTTTTCATTTACCAGCAAGACTAGCACTCTGCCCATCTCACTTCTCTCTCCTTGATGCACCCGATGTATCAAACCAGACAATAGAAGATTGATTACAGCTCCTGAATAGAAGAGAAGATCACAGAGGTAATGTAAAGTAAAAGTAGGCTAACTTCTCAAAAGACAGCGGCTTCATCATAGATGCTCGGCACACCAAACAGTGATACAAATTCACTCGGGAAAAGCAATGCATCTACGCGTTTCGTCCCTGCCGTGGGACTTTCTCAAGACTACATGCAAATCAAAATCATTCCCTTTAAACCCTGAGATACAGGTGATGAAAAACCCTTGGAATACCTGGTGTGGATCCTATATACGCTCAGGAACCACACATGTTCTAAACCAACTGATGTCTTGGGATTTAACCCTTTATACTACAAAAATTAAATGAAAAGAAAACTTTTAAAGTGTGTGCTTATTACAAATATACCCATAAATATGGTCATATTCAGAGACAGATCAACTATATCCATAATATCAAAAACAGATAGAAGTACTAATGATAAACATATAAATAATGTATATAGTTTAAATAGAAAATAATGATAACAAATTATAAATAAAGTAAATAATTAAGAATAATACATTAAAAATAAAAAAAACTGATTAATATTAATATATTACAAGATAAATTATCCCAAAATACTCCATCTGTAATTAGCAATTACTCATTTGATCAAGTGTTCAAAAGTGACTATTCAAAAGTGACTACTGTATGCTTTTTCTAAATTATGTAATTACCGGTATCTTTAAATTAGCAACCTGAAATATATCCCTGATATGTTAAACATTATGTTATTGGAAGCAGACTACTTAGCGCTTATAACAATAATAATTTATTATAAAAAATTAACATAATGAGCACTAAAGTCCCATCCTGAGTGATTTTCCTCCTATGGCCCTCAGTGTATGGGTATGAGTGCTGTCGCCTGTTCCCACTACTCCTGGGGTCTCAGCTGAGAAATACTCTTGTAACAAGGATGTTCTGATAGCATTTCCTTGTCATGTCTTCAATTAAATCTTCTTCTGACACTGGCAGATACAGATGATGCTTGGAGGCTCATTCCTTGGATAGTGCTGACCTCTCTCTTCTGTTTTTATAGGATGTGTGTGATTGGCGTACACGATTCCGAGGACGTGAAAACATCCAGTAGACTCTAAATGATAAGTTTATATTAATACAATTAGAGGTTCCAATGATGACAGCCATTTTGAGCTTCTGTATATCACAACAATACTGTGTTTTAATAAGAAATGTACAATTTAAAACGTTTAATGCAAGATTTAGGTGCATGGCAAAGTAGATGGGTTGGTAAACTTAAAATGTTTATACAATTAACTAGACTAGATGCCTTCCACTGGCACCAAATCCAAGACTTCCGCATTGATGCCATGGTAGTAGGAGGAGACAGAGGGACCAGGAGGATGGACACTGTCTGAAACACTTTGGCATGGAAATTCTGTATACAGTTTAAACCTTTCCTGGGACACTATAGTCACCAGAACAACTACAGCTTAATGTATCCTGCATGCTTTTTGCTGTAAACACTGCCTATTCAGAGAAAAGCCTAGGGACATCTCTAGTTGCCACTCAGCAATTCCGATGACGCCAGCCAAGCAGGCAAATTGGGGTATGGGCGAGTGCCGGGGGACCCGTGTAGCGCTGGAAATAAAGTAAATTTTCTTAACTTTTAACCATCTAAATCATGGTTTTAAAACTATAGTGTCAAAAATACACATTTGTATCTTGACCATATAGTGCACCTTTAAGGGAAGATGGCACTTAGAACCTTAGAATTAAGATAACGTTACTTTGGTGCTATAGTGTTCCTTCAAGTCCTTGAGCCATCATGCGCTTTCCACTGTAACAAATAAACTGACAGAGAATTATTGACAAAACTTAAAACATATACTGGATGACAATCATTGGAGTTACTTTCACAGTTTGAAGACAGTTATTTCCTAATCCTGCGTCCATTTAAACTCTGAGCCGCCTTTACATTAAACCTAACCACCCAAAGTCTAATCATAAATTCCATAGCCGTAAGTATCTGTTATATTAAATACAGCCTAACAATAAATTATCTTAACATCCTTAATGTTTTGTTTAAATTATGTCATGTCAACAGCAATGACATTTTCAAGTAAATGTAGCAACAGTTGAGTGACCAGCATTTAAAATACACAGTTTCACTGCAACATTTCAAAGGAAAAATGTAGTTGTTATAGTACAAAGAGTGCCCGAAAACCCCCATTACAGTTAGTAAAATAAATGTAACATGGTCTGTTAGAATATGGTCCTTTTTCCAAGTGGGTAGAATGCCTTCTGGGGAATAAAGCGCACATATTATTGTTTAATCCAACATAGATTCCTCAAACAAATAACTTGACTTTTGAGGATGAATTTAAGGAACAAGTTTAAGCGCTTCGTTTTTAACTACATTAGGGCAATTTAATAATACAAAGGATGTATGCACACTTCATGGCAGTAATTTATACCAGTTAATATGAGAGAATAAAATTTATTTCTAAAGTACACATATTCATTACGCTTATTAGAACATTTTCCTGTGATGGAATAATACATCTTATTTATAAATTTTGTGTATAAAAATAGAATAATACCTGGTTTCTAATATGGCTCAGACTTCTAGCCTTTATAAAAAAAATTTTTGAAGCACAGGTAAAGTTACAAATAAGATAATATAAAGTAACATGTCATAAATTTAACATGTTAAATGGTTCTCTTTTGCCATGTAGAGCTTGAGCAGTTGCATAATGGCAGACAGGATAGCATAGCTGAGATAGCCCGCACAATCATTGTAGTAACCTTTCGTAGGTCGACAGTCTGGCTTCAAGTGAAGTTGCTTACAGTATTGCACCCTCATTTGTGGCTTGGGGTCGGGGAAGTTAACTTCTTTTCAACTGTGAGTGTGTATACTGGAGTTATACTTGACAGTTTGTAAACTAGCGATGAGTGATCCACTCAATTTGTCTTGAGTGTGACTCTCAATGCTATTCTTTGGTGCCAGGCGTCTCTTGTACAATTCTTTTCACTTTGATCTACCTCCTGTCTATCGAGCTGTATCTGATTTGTGTTACTATGCTCGTCCGATTGACTAGATTGTCTAAGGAGTATTTGTTTGTCATGTGTCGCCTGGGTGCTGTTGAAGTTATCTCCTGAGTGTCTCTTTTTACTTGTCTGCGGTCCTTCTTCCAGTTGCCACCCCTCCCCCCGAACCCTGGGTATCCTATGGCTAAGTCGTGAGTGCAAGCTACTTGGCTATGTCTCCCTTTTTACCTGTGGGGTGTTAGAGGTCTGGGAAGTCAGAGGGAGGAGGTTGAGAAAAAAAGGAAGGAAAAGAGGAATGGGAAAGAGAGGGGAAAAAAAGGTAAAGGGAAGGTGAGTAGTGGTAAATATTAGAAGGTAGTGAGCGTGGAAGTCACAGTGCCCTCACTCTGGCTGTCCCTCCACCCCGTCTCGCCCCACGATTCCTAGCCTCCTCCTATGGGTATGTTAATGTCAGTGGCGGGATAAGGCTGTTTTAGTCTAGGCGTCGTTTTGCCCTTAAATCCGTTATATGTGTCTTTGGATAGCCAGTTCGTCCAGTGGTACCAGATTCCATGGTATGTTTGGGCTTTTCCCGCTGATGTGAGAATGAGCTCCTCAATCCCTCTTATCTCCTCCATTCTATCCATTCTCTAATGGAAGTTATAGTCTTCTGTTTCCAGTGGCATGGTATGAGGCTGCACACCGCATTGATCGAGTGGGGCGTCACTGTCTTCTTGTATTTTGTGATTGGCATAGTGGTGATGTGCAATAGGTAGGACTCCGGAGTGAGGTCTATGCTTGCGTCCGTTATTGTGGAGATTATTGTGTATTGCTTCCCAGAGGGGCTGTATCTTTCGCAGCTCTACCAAATGTGAAATAGCGTGCCTAGTTCTCGCTCACACCTCCATCCTTGTGGGTTGCAGTTGAGGCCCATATTGGATAGCTGCTCCAGGGTTTTATACCAGTGGAACACCATCTTGTAACCTGATTCATGATATTTAGTGCTAATGGAGGACTTATGTTTGAATACAAACACATTAGTCCATTGTTCATCTGTCAGAGAATGTCCTAAGTCCTTCTCCCAGTGTTTGGTGAAGTAAGGGAATTGGTTCCCCTGTTTGATGCGTTGTAGCATCTGGTTAAGTAGTGAGATGGCGTGTGGCAGTAGTGCCTCCTGATCGCACAATGTTTCGTATGAGGTCAATTGCCTGTTCGCTGAGTCCAGGTGTGGAATGGACTTGATATGCCGCATTAGTTGGTGATATCGGAATTGAGTTAAAAAGCCTGAGGGGTTAGGTGCCAGCAGGTCAGCTAGGGGTGTAACTCTCCCTCCCGAGTATACTTTCTTTAACATGCACTGCATGTCAGGTATTGCGGATACTCAGCTGGCATAAACAGCGGATTCCCTGCTATTGGGTACATAGGAGAGATTGATGGTGATAGTGCTTTCAGTAAAGCTAGTTTTTGACATACATTCAAGGTGGCATTGATAGTGGGGTGGCCCTTCGGAGGGGAAGTCTTTGGTTCTCCTGGGATCCACGGCAGTGCCATCAAGGGAATCTTGGAAAAGCTGCTTTTTATTGCAATCCATAGTTTCTTGGGGGGAAAGTGAGTCCACTCGATAATCCTCTATATATACACCGCTTGCCTGTATTTAAGTAGGTCAGGTAGGCCTAGTCCCCCATTTTGTTTGGGTCGTGTAAGGATCTCATGGCTCAATCTTGCCCTTCATCTGTACCAAGCAAATTGAGTGAAGGATTTGCAGATCGCAGAGAAGAACCCCCTGGGTATATCGATTGGCGTGGGTCTGAAGAGGTACAAGAATCTGGATAACGTGTTAATTTTAAGGATGCTTATCCGACCTAACCACGTGATGTGAGGTAGTGTCCACGTTTGTAGGTCTCTTTGTACTCGCTCCAGAAGTGGAGTGAACTTGAGATGGAACAGATCTGACAGTTTCACTGGCATCCATTTTTCCATGTACTTTAAGGCCTCTTCACACCACTTGAGGGGGAATGTGGTGAGTAGTGCTCATGTCAGTGTTTGGTTGCATCCTATGTTGAGGATTTCCGATTCTGTGTAGTTTATTTTTAGGTTGGCCAGTAGGTAGTACATATCAAATTCTTGCATGATCTCATTCAGTGATGTTCGTGGGTTTGTGACTGAGAAAAGGAGGTTGTCTGCTTTTGCTGTTATTTTACTCTCTCACCATGGTCCTTTTATGCCCTCCACCCAAGTGTTGCTTCTTATTGCATTGGTGACTGATGACAAATATAAGGGGTGACAGGGGGCACCCTTGGCTAGTACCATTTCGTATATCGAATGGTTGGGATAGGATTCCATTGACTCTTACCCTTGCGCCGTCTTAGGGTAGAGGGCCTGTATCCACGATAAATATATAAATAAATAACCCCCCCCCTCAATGCAATAGCAGTTATGAATACCCCCCCTTACGTATATATTGATAACATTTCACCTCATGGCCCCCCTCACCCTCCCAAGCATGGCAAAGTGCTTTTCCCAAGCTCTGATTGCGTTATTTTTTGTATGGAAAACAGTATTAGCCATCCCCTGAACATGTATGAGAGGGTTTCTCTAGTGCAAGTTGTCAATGATCATGTCCCCCCCGGAATGTGAAGAGGCTCATTCGGCAAGTGCCCTGTGATGTCTATCCTCATAGGTGCTGTATGTGATAAGCCTCCTGTGATCCATGTCGCAGTAAGCTGTACCTGGTCGGGTATAGGAATACCTCCCCCCTGATTTTTTTATGCCAGATGGCTGAGAGAAGCACACTGATAAATGGCAAGTAAACTGGGTCGGGGAAAAGAGAGAAGGACAGCGAGAGACCAAGGGGGGAACAAGGGAGCCAGAGAGAGTTGGGGTATGTCTAAAGCGCCTTTTGTAACTGCTAGTTATCTGCATATGTGTCCTGCATCTATCCTGCATGTGTGCAATACGTGTTGCTGCTCCATGGGCAATCCATAGGAGGGCAAGCTGTAAGGCATGTGCAAAAAAATAGGGAGAGGCCTCTGAGGTGAGTGTGAAGTTTAAAATAAAAATAAATAAACTAAAAGTGTTTCTTTTTTGCCGGTGCCCACATGTGTTTTACAAACGGGTCTCCGGTGCATTGTCCTTGGGTTAAGTGCCTGGTATGCAACAAGTCAGCAACTAGAGTGGTCGGCGTCATCTCTCCGCTGTGCATATTCCTCCTGTCTGGCTTGCAGTAATGAGGCAACATTCCTCGCCAGTTCTCCCTGTGCCGGGTATGTGCAGCTAACCGGCCTACCTATGTTCCTCTCGTTAAGGGGATAAGCAATGCGGATTGTTGCTTCCGTGTTCCCTCTCCGGGCCGACAGGGCAAAGGGAAACATCCACCTGTATCTGATATGCTCCCTCTGCAATGCCATTGTGACCGGTAGATTCTCTGAGTCTGGAGACTCCCGCAGGCCCCCGCACCCGGATGTTATGTCTGCGGCTACTATTGTCAAGATCTTCGATGTGCAGCCTCATGTCTCTTATCTGTGCTGCATGTTGGTTTAGCGTGGCTGCTTTGAAAACTCTGCCCCCTGGGTCCCTCTCTTCCAGTGTGGTAGCTCTCGATTCCAAGGCTGTTAGGGATGTTCTGACGGAGGATATCTCCGTGTGCAGGGTTACCTTGACCTCCTCTCTCAGCTGCTGAAAGTCCTCTTTCTTGGGCAGGGAAGCAAATAGAGCATCCCAGCAAACAGAACGTATCTGGCCTGCTCTGACAGTGATCCCTCTTCCGACACTGGCGAGTCCGGCGATACCGGCGCAAAATTGGGGGCCTTTATTTGCGTTGCGAGTGCCGCCGGGGTGTGGAGGTAACTTCGAATAGATGTGGACAAGGGCTGCCCCTGGGTTCTAGGGGTCAAGGGAGTCATATGGACTTGTTTAGTGCGGCCCATGGACGCCATGAAATGCGATAAGTAGCTTATGTCGGGCAGTTAGGAACGGATCCACAGGTTCAAGAGGCCATCTATGATTAGCGTCAGGTAACACCCCCTTCTAGCCTTTTTGAATGTCTTTAAAATCAAAATGATAGACTAAAGGATCAGTCTGTCCTTCTCACAGGGAATACTGATCTCAGTAATGTCAGTTACACTGAGCATCAGTTACACTGAGCAACAGATTCTAAACATCAAGGCAACCAAATTGATATAATCGCTAAACACAGTGACTGTCTAAATCGGCAATTAAGTTCTTCAACGCCTTTATTTTGAACTATCAATAAAAAGAGGTTCAGGTAAGAATATGACTTCTTGAAAATATTGATTTAATTCTTCGTACAAGAATACATTCTTCTCAGAATAAATATTTTTTTGCTTTAAAGAGTGAGACAAATGCCAAAGATTCTACGGTGTGTGTTTTTGGTACTCCAATGTGTGTGGATGAGTTAGCTTGATCCATCCAAACCCCTTTAATATTTTATACACTCCTCCACTTTTTAAGATTTCCCACCCCTCTTCCAAAATTATATTGAGCCAGTGAAAGCCGTACATATTTAGTTTACAAAGGATGTCTAACAAAGAATGAATCTCTAAGGGGCCACTGCAGGTGTTTGAAAGTTACATTTTCCGGGATACTCGTCAGCCTCAAGGATGGATAAGTATAACAGAACCATAGCCCACAAACCTTTAATTCACAAGTATTGTCTAGAAACCGTGGCAAGACTTGACACGGCAGATGTTTACAAACCACTTTCCCCGTTATGTTTAACCAAACTAAAACCTATCAAACAAAAAGAGTGATAGGTCTACATTACTAAATTAAAATACATGTTTAGTAAAGGAAACACCTTAAAGGATAGTGTTGAAACCCAGGAGCTAACTAGTGATGATGGCTCAGATGATAGTGGAACTAATATAGTATAATGACACAATAAATAGTGGAATATATGGACAGATAGAGGATTCAAAAATATGCAAAATCTAAAAGTCTAAAAAATTCTGTACTATGCCTTTAAATATATGAATGAGGATAAAAAATTGAAAGAAAAAGGGAGAGAAAACAACCATAAGTACAGCAGACATAAAAGAAAAGTGTTCATATATTTAAAGGCATAGTAACAATTTTTTTAGAATTTGTTTAGACTTTTAGATTTTGCATATTTTTTAATCCTCTATCTGTCCATATATTCCACTATTTATTGAGTCATTATACTATATTAGTTCCACTATCATCCGAGCCATCATCACTTGTTAGCTCCTGGGTTTCAACACTATCCTTTAGGGTGTTTCCTTTACTATTCTATTTACGTAGGTTTTGATGAATTCCTACTATTTCCAGTGTGAGTGACTTAGTGTTAGTTAGACTCCCTCTATTCTGTATAACTCCTTAGGTATACCAGTTTTCTCTAATATAAATGTTTGCCTGATCACTATGACAAAGATGTGTTACAGAGAAGGAATGCAGAAATTATAAGGGAGGTAATTACATAAGGGAGGTCAGATTACAACTCAACAAGGCTCTAAGAAAGGTTCTAGAACAGCCCACCAAAAAATGTGTGCATGGGACATTATCGACACCAATACAACTTTAGCTTAAAGAAACACTATGGTGTTAGGAATGCAAATATTACAGTCTGGTCTACATAATTAGGTGTTCCAGCCCCCTCAGAAAGGAGTTAAAAGATATTTTACTTATCTTTTCTCCATCGCCGAACTGGTACTGCCTTAATGGCTAAGATTGTCAGTCTTGAGGATCTCAGCCAATCCAATGCTTTTCTTTAGATAAGAATTGAGAGGCTATTGTGCATGTGGGGCAAAACAACACGCTGCCCCAATCAGCATATCCTTAAAAGAGATGCATTGAATATTTGCCAATGGTCCAAGAAGATATGGCGGGCATGACTGGTCGAATCCAAACAACTAGGGAAGAGACACGAGGCAGACATTATGACCTCCTAGCAGGGGTGGATCGACTCAAACAGATCAAAGCAACTATGGAAGTCAAATTAGCAACTATAGAAAACAAAAAAAACATTTTACGCTTATTTTCTTTTTAACATTTACTTAATTTAAAAAAAAATAATAATCTATGCTATACCTGCATTTTTACATATCTCCACATGGGGTAGCTATAATAAAATGCAACCTGCCTTTAAACACATTTTTTTTGTCGACAGTTATATTTGGTGGCTTCCTGCAATTTTTGTGTAAATGGCTTTGAAGAATAAGCCACAGTATGCAAAATTTGATTTCCTTAGTATTTGGATGGAAACTAATGATTTGCAGCTCAAGTTAACATATTATGCAGTTTTTTGGGAAATTTCCACTGCAAAGGTTTTTGCAAATAATTCATATTAATATAGATTAAAACTACTATAAAAGGGTTACCCCAAGGACAATGACTCCTTCAGTGATTTGAAGTGGTCATGGTGCTTGGAGGCTGTATGTGCAGCGTTTCAGTTTGGTACACTGCTCTTATTGAGATAAAGCTTTTTGCTGCTGGAGGAGTAAGTCTACCTCTGTTAGCAGTCGTTTCGGGCTGGCTAATGTTAAATCTCAACATATTTTGTATCCATCAAATCATGCTGGCGACAGACGTCTAATAGCTGGATGGCCCCCCTTTCGTGTTGCCTTGCAGCAAGGGCAAATAATGTCACAGAAGAAGGATCAGGCTGCAGGAAGAACTTAGCCAGGTATATTTTGTTTGTTTATAATTTTTTGTAGGAGGAGGGGGCACCATGTCAGGAAGGGTTGCTAAAGCCAAAAACACTCTTTAAATGCATTTTTTTTGCTAAGCTATTTAATGTGCACATTTCTAGTTAGAAAAGTAAACAAATATTTAATAATGAGGGGGGGGGGTATATAAGTTATTTAAGTTGTGTAGGGATAGTGTTACATACAAAATATTAAATAATTTGAAAACACATTGGTGGTTGGGATAGGTTGAGATAACTCAGATTGGACAGCACTCTGTGAAAGCTTCTCCTTGATGCCGGCAAAAAGCAAGTGAAGAGAGAGATGGAGCTGGAGGGGAGAGAGGGAAGGCGCTGGATGGGAGATAGCATGGAAGATGGAGCTTTACAGGAGAGAGGGAGGAAGTTGGAGCTGGAGAGGAGAGACGAAGAGTGATGAAACTGGAGAGGAGAAGAGGTGAAACAGAGATGGCACTTGGTGGAGAAAGGGAGCTCAAGAGGAGAGAAAAATTGAGCTGGGAGGAGAGAGGGTGATGGAGAGGAAACAGAGAGATGGAGAGGAGAGATTGAAGGAGATGGATGGAAGATAGCATGGAAGATGGAGCTTTACAGGAGAGAGGGAGGAAGTTGGAGCTGGACGGGAGAGAGGGAGGGTGATGAAACTGGAGAGGAGAAACAGAGATGGAGCTTGGTGGAGAGAGGGAGTTTAAGAGGAGAGAGAAATTGAGCTGAGAGGAGAGAAGGTGATAGAGGGGAAACAGGGAGATGGAGAGGAGAGTGGGAGGAGGATGGAGCTGGTAGGGAGAGACAGAGATGGTGCTGGGAGCAGAGAGGTAGCTCAAGGGGAGAAAGAAATGTAGCTGAGATTAGAGTGGGCTTCAGAGCTGGAATTATAGATGGAAGAGAATGAAAGCAAGAGGGGAAAGGGAGATGACACTGGGGAGGAAAGAGTCAGATTAAGCTTTTTGGAGAGAGGGAGATGAAGCTTTGTGAAGAAATTGAGATGAAGCTTTGAGGAGAGAGGAAATGGAGCTGGTAAGAAAGAGGGAGAGGAAGCTTTGAGGAGTGAGAAAGATGGTGCATGGAGGAAAGAGGGAGATGAAGCTATGAGAAGGGAGGAAGATGGGGCTGGAGGGGAGATAAATTGAATGGAACTGGAGAAGAGAGAGGGAGATTGAGCTGGTTGGATAGAGGGATTAAGATGAACAAAGAAGCAAGGTGAAGAGGTTTGCCTTGACGTGGCAGGTGAGCTTACATTTAAGTGGCCACTGGAATGCTACTAAAAATCCTCCAGTTATTTTAATATGCACTGGGATGGTGTGCAGATGACTATTTTCATTGTTTTGTATTGTATGTACTCTAGTCATTGCTGTCGCCCAGGAGTAGTGGGAGTCTGACCACTGGACTTTTTTTTGTATTTGCTTTTGCATCACACAGCTATGTTACCATGCTGTTGCCAAGCCCATGTGTTCTCTATTAAGGATTAATAAGTATGCAGAGTTTTATAAAAATACTTGTCTCTGTTTCATTAGAGATGTTTTACTTGAAGCTGAGAGAAACAAGGTGAATTGTTAGTGTAGGACTCACTTAAGAGGTCTGTCTTGATGTGACAGCTTACACTTAAGTTACCACTGGAGTGATAATAAAAACCTGGCTAAATTACTGTGTCAATGATCCTAGTGTGAGACTGGTGTGCTTGCTCAGTTACTATGACCCTAGTGAGAGACTGGTAAGATTGCTCAGTTACTATGATCCTAATGTGAGACTGGTGAGATTGCTCAGTTACTATGACCCTAGTGTGAGACTGGTGAGATTGCTCAGTTACTATGATCCTAGTGTGAGACTGGTGAGATTGCTCAGTTACTATGATCCTAGTGTGAGACTGGTGAGATAGTCACGTCACTATGTCAATGATCCTAGTGTGAGACTAGTGAGATGGTCACGTCACTATGTCAATGATCCTAGCGTATAACTGGTGAGATGGTTAGGTTACTGTGTCACTGATCCTAGTGTGAAACTGGTGAGATGGTCACGTCCCTGTATCAATGATCCTAGTGTGGGACTGGTGAGATTGCTCAGTTACAATGATCCTAGTGTGAGACTGGTGAGATTGCTCCGTTACTATGATCCTAGTGTGAGACTGGTGAGATTGGTCAGTTACTATGATCCTAGTGTGAGACTGGTGAGATTGCTCAGTTACTATGATCCTAGTATGAGAATGGTGAGATGGTCACATCACTATGTCAATAATCCTAATGTGAGACAGGTGAGATGGTCACGTCACTATTTAAATGATCCTAGTGTGAGACTAGTGAAATGGTCACGTCATTATGTCAATGATCCTAGTGTGAGACTGGTGAGATAGTTAGGTTACCGTGTCACTGATCCTAGTATGAAACTGAGATGGAAACCGGTAAGATGGTTACTTCCACTGCTGGTGCCACTTACATTAACTTCACTGATTTAGAATTATTTTACTGATATATTTATTTCTTGTTTTTTTTTTAATTATTATTTTTTTTATTAAAGGACCACTATAGTGCCAGGAAAACATACTCGTTTTCCTGGCACTATAGTGCCCTGAGGGTGCCCCCACCCTCAGGGACTCCCTCCCGCCCGGCTCTGGAAAGGGGAAAGGGGTTAAAACTTACCTTTTTCCAGCGCTTGGGCTGGGAGCCTCCTCCTCCATCCCTCTTCTTTCTCCCCCATGCGTTGAATGCGCGCGCGGCAAGAGCTGGCGCATTCAGTCGGTCACATAGGAAAGCATTATAATGCTTTCCTATGGACGCTGGCGTGCTCTCACTGTGAAAATCACAGTGAGAAGCACGCAAGCGCCTCTAGTGGCTGTCAATGAGACAGCCACTAGAGGATTAGGGGGAAGGCTTAACCCATTCATAAACATAGCAGTTTCTCTGAAACTGCTATGTTTATGAAAAAATGGGTTAACCCTAGCTGGACCAGGCACCCAGACCACTTCATTAAGCTGAAGTGGTCTGGGTGCCTAGAGTGGTCCTTTAAAACTACTATTGATGCTCCTTTTTGCATTAGTTTACAAGATTGCAAAAAGAAAACCAGTAATTATAAAACGTAATATTTTTTTGAAAATCATTGCAGTGTATTTTCACACGATTTTAGTTTGTCCAAAAAGTTTTTTCCAAAAATTATCAAATGGCTAAAATTCATCTGAACTGAGATGCCACATGGATGAAACTCAAATCATTTAAACCAAAAACATTTTTCACACGTTTTTTATTTTTGTCTAGGAATCAAACACACCACTGCATCAAGATACACACGACTTTACATTCTCTGTAGGTTTTAACTATGTATATTTGATATGTCCTAAGTGTTCTCATAGGTTTACATTATCATTCCCTATCTATCCCCTTAAAGAAACACTCTAGTCACCCAGACCACTTATTCTAAATGAAGTGGACTGAATGCAGTGTCCCTGTCCCCTTAAAGGGACACTGTAGGCACCCAGACCAGTTCAGCTAATTGAAGTGGTCTGGGTGCTGTGTCCCTTTTGCTCTTAGTGCTGCAATGTACATACCTAATAGTACCAGGGACAGGGACATTATAACATTAGGAATACAGATTTGTTTTCTGTTATAGTGTTCTGTTGTAGTGTTCCTCTAAAGTGGGATAAACCTTTTCATATTGTTACAGAGTAAAACTTTATAATTGAAGTGTTACTCCAAGCATTATAACCACTGTAGCATACTGAAGAGTACCCTGGTGGATCAACAATTTGCACTTGCCTAGATCCCACTAGGCACCAATGGCCACAGGCGGAGACTAGATAAACGAAACCTGTTTTTAAAAACTGTGTGTCAGCTTTCCAGTTCCTAAAATAAAATTATTTATTTGTCAAACTGGTTTGGCAGATTATAGGCACTCTTTAGAGAGATATTCTCAAAATCCTTGGCAGACACTGGATATCTTCAAGTCAATTACTATAATTTATGGCTTTCCTCATTTCCAAATTTTTTCCCCCCAATTTTTTTTTAGTTGAATTTTTTAGTTGGAATACAGATATAAATTAAGTTAAGAATTGTTCAAAGGTGGTACAAGAATAGACATCATAGGATGTACATACAATCTAGAACATCATACATTACTGTGTATACATATTGGCCAGGTTACCATTAGAACTGTTTCTAATCTGAGAACATGTGATTATTGTGTTTATTGCTCTGTTCTAGATAGCCAAAGGCTGGCTGTTTTAGTCCATGTCCCACATCTTGCACTCATACGTAAGGAAACAGATAAAAGGGTTAGGACCAACAAGGTCTGTAAAGATGAGCAAGGCCTCCTGCGTAGCAGTCGCTGAGGTGAAAAGAATAGAGAGGGGTAAAGTCAGAAGGGGAGATGATAGAGAGAAGAGTGTAGAAGAAGAAGGTGAAATGATAGATTCGGCCTAGGGAGCAGGTTGCAGCTTTGACTCTTGGCTTTTCAGTGCTGTACCCCATCTGACATGTTTTCTCAAATTTGGTGAGTTGTCCTGAGGCTTTATATGCTATTTCTTCACATTGTTTTGTTGTGGCAAGATGGATGGTTACCATTTTCAGTGCTGGTGAGTCAGTGGATTTCCATGCCATAGCAATGGCCATTTTCACAGCTATCAAGATGTGCCATGCAGAAGTGGCAAATTTATCTTCGTAAGGTCAATGATGAGATTTCTGGTCTTCCCCCAAAAGTCTTCCAAGCAGGGACATGACAGAATATGTAGAGTAGCAAGCCTGTGCTTTGCCCACATCTCCATGAGAGAGATGAGATGACTGGAAACATATGGGATAGGAGAATTTTCTTGAATCTTGAGACTGCTCTTCGCCATTCCCCGAAGAAGAAAGACTTTTGGAGATCCTCCTCCCATTCACCATATATTGAAGCTTCCCCTGAGAATTCTGCTCAGCCAAACTAAAGTAACCGGTAGACAAGAGTTTCCTTCCTGACTTCTTTACCAGACACATCTTCTCAAAACCGGATAAAGCATCTTCTGTTATGACGTTGTAGGAAAGAAAGATATGTTGAAATTGAAAGACCTCACTATATGGGAGTTGATATTGTTCCATCAACATTGCAAATGGGAGAATATATTCTTTAGTTTAGAGTTGTTCATCTGTATGGTATGCTTGGCTTCTCAGACTGCTGTGTTGAGGTTCTGGATGAGAAGTTGAAGTGTTGAGAGTGTGACACAGTGTAGCACCTGTATCCTTGCCAGCAGAGATGGGAGCCAACAATGACATATGTGCAGTGAATGTTCTGTGGTTCATAGGAAAAGCTAGCTGGTGGTGAAGGGTCTGGATTTATGGCAGCATCACAGTTAGGTTTGTGAAGCACATGAGGACACTGTCCGCAAAAAGGGCCAACTTATACTAGTCTTTATATACTGGTAGACCCTGTATATATGGGTTGTTTTTAATTTTTTGGTATCAAACGCCTTTTTGGTATCAAGCGCTAATTATAGAGTCGGGAGGTTATGGACCTGCGCTGCTTCCATTAGGTTTAAAATTCTTTTAGTGTTATCGGAATCTTGTCTCTTGGTATAAAGCCTACCTGATCCAACAAGACCAAGTCGGGTAGAACATGTTTGTTAAGGGAGTCACTCACTGATATTTTTGCATATAATTTTGTGTCTGAAAAGAGCAATATGGGATGGAAAATCACACTTTTAGTAGAGGGTTTACCTGGCTTGGGGAGGGTAGCTATATTGCTTTGAAGCATTTCTGACTGAATTAGTCATTTGGCCATTGTGACGAACAACCCTTTGCCTGGACGTTCGCCACAGGCTTCTGGAGGAGTGTGGAGGCTAGCCTCCTGCCCACTGACTATGAGCCATAAAAAAGGCTGGTAGAAAGACTTGGTTCGTGGGATTTATTTGTACTGTTCGGGAACCGAACAAACTCACGAACTGCGGACCACCTCTGGACTTGTTAACCCCTGGTAACCTCTCCTGACACTTCAATTATCGTGTGTTCTAACTATGTGGCTGGGTGGCCCGCCGTTCGTATGCATGAACACGTGGGAACTGTGTTGGCGGCCATCTTGTTCGCTGGAATGCAGGCAGCGGTGTTTGGGCATCGATCGCATGAAACAAAAATCGGACACGTAAAGTCCCGAACACCTCTGAACTTTGACAAACACATGTCAGGAGAGAGCCATTTGGTCGGTTTGTTCGTATGAACCATACGAACAAATGCTACCAACAAGCCAGAGTGTGTGTGCAGTATTTCTTTCGCGAAGCTTATAAATTGTTATATTGCAGATACATACATGTGAGATGTGTACATAAGATTAATTTTGGTTAAAGACAAAGGTTGTACTACATGTTGAGCTCTTTTGCGTTTTTTTTAACCATTCTGTATGTGACAATTTTGATATATGATTTAGAATTTCTTGAAAAATATTTACAGATTACATTTTGCATAATTCTGATACTTTTTGTCTCTATTACACACAATTTTTGGTGTGTCAGAGTGTGGTATTAATATTTATTAGGTTATAAATACATATCATACTGGGGTTAAATATGGGTTAAAGTATTTAGTATTGGGTACATTGTGTGTTTACTTTCTAAGATGATTTAAACCTAGGATTGAAGTAAAGGGTTTTGTTTCAGATGTATGTGAGTGCCTACATTTGAGGCAAAGGAAAGGGCTTGTTTAGGTTTTTGGGAAGGGTAAAATTTAGTAAGGTACAGACTTTTGAAGGGTTATTTTAAAAGTACTCACCCTCCTATGATTGATAGTAGAGCTGCAGTAGCTCTTACACAGTGTGCCTCACTCAGTACTATCCCTTCTCCTGCAAGGCATTTCTTGTGTCTGTTAGTGGAAAGATGGGAAGTGTTCCATTTCACTTCCTGTCCAGCCTCACACACAGACATTGGAGAAACTGGGACAGCACTGAGGCACACTCTGCAATCAATATAAGAGGCTGAATGGACTACAGAGGATACTGACCAAGGTTATAAATACTTCTCTCTTTTCACCATCCTACCTTTGCTCCAAGAAGGCACATAATAAGTGCTGTAAACAGGTGCCCCACTCTGCCTAGTGGCAAATCCAACCCTGTTTAGTGCAATCTGAAGGCGCATTGTGAGCGCTGAAACGCGCGTTAGGTAGTTTAGTCTTGAGTTTGCCACGTGTGAGTCTAGCTAGGAGTGAGCACTAGTATCTAGTTTTCAGCATTTTGTTATTAGCGATAGGGATTTGGGGGAATTCGAGAGGCAGTTTTAGTTTGCAGTCTGCCATCAGGTAGGCTAGCTTGGAGAGAGTATGGATTTTTAGGTTCCAGACATCTGTTATCAGCGAAGGGGATTTTGGGGGGCACTCTAGGAGGGATTATTCTGTTTGATTCACGCAGTGTATCTCTCTTCATTTAGATCATTCCTCCTTTATATTGCAGTGATTTCCCTGTGAATACTATCTATTTCTCTCACAACATAGAGGTCTCTGGTATATAGTGCATTTAGTTTCTATTTGCACTGGATACTCTGTTATAGTTTGTCACTGAGTATCCTATCCTCTTTCTTTCTTTTTACATGAGTAGCCTACTAAATTGTTTCATATATCATATATTTTTTTTTTTCTCTCTCTCCTCCCTATATTTTTTCACCCTATTGGCTACTAGTCTCCTGTTAGATATCCATTTATAGGGGATTCTTGTAGGACAATTATATGATATATATGATTAATTATTATTATCTTTATTGTCCATACCCACAGTGATTGTGGTGGCACTCATCATTTTTCTTTTATTTTATTCACTAGTTTTTGTCTTTTTTCGTGTATTAACAGAGTTTTATTCATTATAATTAAAGGTTAAGTTTTATTACCATCATTATTATTTTTTCAGCATTACAACTAGGATGGGGATTCCTTTCTTGGTTGACCTAGTGTAGGGACGAGGAGTATCCTCCTCTCTACCTAGATCCTCCTATTTTCTTTGTAATTTTTCTTCAAACGTATGTAAGGGTTACCCCCTTTTGGGATCCCCCAGACACACTCATAGGCTGGTTGCCTTTGGTCACCGGCCATCTCTTTCAATTGTTATTGTACCATCCTTGGTACTGTGCCTCAAACAATCCACAGTTATGCAGTTCTTGAAGACCTGCTGTTTTCACATGCAATTTTACATATGGCCACTTGGGGTAGCTTTAATGAAATGTGACCTGTCTAAGCATATTTTGTTCTGATTTATTTCTTATTGTGTATTTACAGTTTATACGTTTTTTGAGTGACTTTCAACATTTACTGTGTAAATGGACTTGTAGAGTATGCCTCAGCCTCAGGTGTTTTTGATTTCCATTGTATTTTGATGCAGCTTGGGCCTCGAGCCATACGGAAGTTAATAATAGACCATTTTGTTCTTAAATGGAATTTAAATAATAAAAAATGGTTTATAAATGCAAACTACCTACACATGTATTGTTACACATTATACTATTTCATGTTCATCACTTTAGATATAAAAGAAATATTGGTACAAGCATTCACATTCAGAGACCCAGAGACACACTCACCGTCATACATACAGATACAAGAAGGTGCTTGGTGCTGCTAAGTTTGATTCGCTTCCCAATCTTATTCTCCATACCCTCTTATATAATTCCCAATCCCAATGAACAAAATGACATCTTCTGGCACCCTACCTGCAGTGAGCAGTGCTATTGTTAGAATGGCACCTGATACATGGGAGAACTTCCTGTGCTGGCCCCACACAAGAGCTGCCTGTGGTGGGCACAGGCCACTACATTAAAACATGCTGTACTGGTAATGGTGCCTGGATTGCTCCTGCGCCCCCACAATTGTAAGTAGTGAAGCTATTTTAGAACGGTTTGACTTCTTACCTGTGGTCTGTCAGGATAGTTAATTTTCTGAGATTGTCAACTAATCGTTGTCAGAGAATGAGCTAAGCCCTGCTCTTTGTCTAAAGGAGTTGAGTTAGGGAGCAAAGCAGAGCCCACTAGGCCACAGAGAAAAATGCAAGCTGAGCTAAAACAGTTGGGATGCTAGGGCACTCCTTGTACCATAACCACAACAGTGTAATTCTCAATATGTAGAGCTCACAAGCACTTTGAAAGAAGAACACCCTCCTGGGTATCAGTTCTGTAAGAAAGAGGGGACACTTTTAACCTCTAAAGCATTTTTTAAGCTGCTTAGGATGTGATAGGTGTAAGGTTACAGTTTGTGTAAGCATAGGGCTAGGGATAGGATTAAAATAGGGTTGGGGTGTTGGTATAGGGTTAGCGTTGACTACCAAACATTTATCCTCTAGATTGTAAGCTCGTTTGAGCAGGGTTCTCAACTATCTATTGTTTCTGTTACATTTTGTTATTGTCTCATTTGGTAAATTCCCCTCTTATTGTATAGCGCTGCGGAATAAGCTGGCGCTATATAAATATAATATAATATATATAATATTAATTAAAAAATGAGACCCTAGACATATGATGCATGTTATAATCAGGATTGATACACTAAACTAGCTTGAGTTATTTTTCCTAGTTGCACTTGATGTGTAAATATAATTTTAACCAAAAAAGTGAAATCATTTTTTTCATCATCTTATTCATACTTAACGTTGTGTTAGTTATAAATATAAAATCATTAAAGTAAAGCCCTTCCTGTCCTTTAAACGGCAATATTTAATATGTATGGGTGTACTCTTAAATTACTGTGATACAAACGTATACAAATTCTAGGGTTTTGATCAGAAAATGGACAATTGAATCCAACCTTAAAGGGTTACTCCAACCACCATGACCACTTCTGCTTTTAGCAGTGGTCATGAAGGTAGGCGTCTGTTTCAAACATTGCACATACAGAGATATTCATACTTGTATGCCAGGGGCTACAATGTCAATGTCAATTCTGTGCAAAACATACATCCGTTGTCAGCCCCCGCTGTATGTAGAGCCTACAAGGGGAAGTGTGGAGTCCCTCACCCTACTTTCCTATAAGCTCAGTTATTTTTTATAAAAATCTTCCAACCTCGCTCTACCCAGTGTTTCACAGCGTGTGCATGAGCACTAAATATCTATAAGAAGCCTTTGATTGGACCTCACATGGCTGCCATCATGTCAGGAGGGGCATAGAGTACAGCGTTAAGCTGTAACTGGTGCTGAATTTCCTGTAAATAATACCTAATAATATTATTTAAATTATTTACTTTTTTCAGCTTTCTTTTGGTGGGGGCAAGACTCAAAAAATAATACCCAATAGGAGATAAAAACTTCTAAAGAAGCTAACATCTAATTAAAAATAAACCTATTTTTTTCCTGCAGGCTTGGTTTAACCTTGAGTAAGAGGCCTCCTGGCACCATAACATCTTCATTTAGGTTATATTTTTATATGTGCTTGCTAAGTGTGCTTATATACAGTCCTTAGAATACTTTCTTTACGCCACTCCCCTCTGTGCATAAGGGGTTAAAAAACCCTTCTGTCACTTACCTGATTGTAGCACCAATATCTCTCGAACATTTTAACCCCTAACTTCCCCCAGCAGCATCTGGACAACTTAGAGGTTAAAGTGTTCAAAAATGGTTTACCCCTTGAGGTAAGAGTGACTACAGAGTCTCCTGGCACCATAACAGCTTCATTTAGATGAAGTTGTTTTGGTGCCTGGAGTGTCTCTTTAAGTTATACTTTTTTTTAAACGTGCTTATTATGCCTCTTAAAACGGTTTAATGTGCTTCCATAAGGTCTGTGTGTCCTTTGTATCGAAAACCACTTTGATAATGATGGAAAGAGTCTAATGATGATTCTTTGCAGAATTTATTTCACTATATTTCACGATTTAAGCAAAGCATTGATTACTGAAGTAATTTTGCACATGAATACTAAGTCCATCTGTTTACCTCACATGGCACCCTGTCAGAAAACGTTTTAAACCCAGAGATACAGAGTTATGATATCCACCCATAAGACCTGGGCTCTGTTATCTTTGTTATGATAGAGTCCCTTTAATTATGGCTACCCAGACCCTCAGTAAAATTCCTGCCAAGTCTATAATAGTCGCAGACCTATTCTCCCAGCCAGCCAGACGTACATTCCAGCTCCTGTCTCTGCTCTCCCTATCTGCAATAATCTCATGTACATAACAAGCAGCTCTGGGAGAAAGATACAAGCTGGAGCTGATTTCTGTCTCTCCTGCCAGTGACAGCCACAGAAGGCGGGGAGCGCACTGATTCCCTCCCCTTGCTGCTGGCTTTCATTTCCAGGCGGATTGTTGCAGTCTAGCCTCACTCATTGCTCTGATTTCCTGCAGCCCATGCAGTGTTCCTGCAGAGCTCTCTGCAAGGCAGGCTGGCTGTGGATATAATCAGAAGCCATAGAGAAGACTGGAGGGCCCCCCATGACCTGCACATAGAGCCGCCTTGCCTTTGTTCCATCCTCAGAACATCTGCAGCTGCTATCGAATTCTACAGATCTTAAATGCAACATAATGGAATCACTTGCAAAAAGGAACAAGGGTCATGAGAATCCCCAGCACCAGGAGGAAGAGGAGGAAGTAGATCCTCGGATACAGGTATCTCATGCAATGGATTGCAGCATTTTGGGGGCATGTTGGCAAGGTTAGACTTGCTTATCCAGTCTGTATAGGAGGAGGTGTGTCTACTTTGTGTCATTATATAGGACAGGTTCTCGGTAGCTCACTAGAACTATTGCAGATGCCAAACCTGTGATCAGTGGGTCTGGTGACCCATAATCTATTTTTAATATAGTCTTGTAATGTGATCGTTGTTTATACCCTTTCATTGGCACAGCTGCATGCAATGCATATCCTAACACCAGCCAATATGAGGCAATGTGTGCAAGTCTGGGGTCTTCCTTAGTGCAAGACCCACACATAAACAGTATTTTATGTCTTTTTGTCGTTTATTCACAGTTGGTACCTGGCTTGTATGATGGATATAATCTTGGATCCTTGTTTATTTTTGTTGTGATATTCACTAAACAACACCAACATGTATAGAATAAAAAACAGACTTGCAAAAACATTTTTACAAAAAATCATGCTATGACACTAGCTGCATGCATTTTTAACCCTAAATCTGTTTTTTCATTAAAAATTTATTGAGCTTTTTTTCACTATAAAATGTTTCAAGTTGTCTGCTAAGAGAAGTTTCATATTGACATATTTTCCACAGATCATTTTCATATAGAAACCACCTATAAATGCACATTTATCATTGATAGTTTCAGTAGATTTTATTTGAAGATTGTTTGTTTGCTTTTGCCAAAAAAAAGTGTTATATTTTTAGATCAGTGGATTTTGGTTTTATGTCAGCACTGCATATTATTTATATGATGTAGTGTGCCATCACTTAATATCACAATGCAGATACTATGCATTTTAGTGTCAATATATGAGGTAACCAAATACCAGCAGCCTGGGATAGAAGACCTTTACAATTTGTACTGTTATTGTCATTTGCCCTAATTGGTTTTATGTACAGATTTATGGATGTGCAGATCTACATGGCTGGCTACTAAATTTATCAGTCTGGTTACTATATTTTTCCTGATAAATTTTTAAACCTCTGCAGTAGAAACCTCTATGCAGGTTATCGCATTGATAACTGCAGCTTATCACTACATAACTTGAATATCATTGTGTGGTTGCTGGCATGCCAATGCACTTTGCAGTTAAGAAGACAAAGGATAGCATTGCATGGCATTGCACCACTGCTGCTAGTCACTTACAATTGCTCAGCTTTACCAAGTGAAACTTTGTAGAAATTGCTTTCTGTGAAAATGGACACATTTATAAGCATTTTGAAATTGTGCTGAGCACCACACAATATCGCACAATCTCGGAATTATACCTACTGCATTGAGCAAATTTATGAATTCAAATGAAACTAATTTTGCAGTATTGTGTAATTTCACAGCTGGAAAAACAAAACTTGTACGCCCACTTAAGGCTTAAAGAAAAGAGATGTAAACAATTCTGAAAGTGTGTCCATGCATGTATATTTATATTGAAAATGGTACAGTTATATTGATATTTGTAGTTTTTTTTTGTTTGTTTTTTAAAAAAAAGGAATTGATGGAAACAAGTATATAAAGGCACAGCATGTATTTGTTTCCGTCTTGAAATGCTGAGTCTTTGGAGGAAAAAAAATCTAGTTTAGACTGAAAATCAACATGCTGTGCATTTTAATTTTTTTCTCATTGCAATTTCTTCCACTGTATATTGCTGATTTTGTGTGTCTCATTTTTATTCCTGTAGTTGCTTTTTGTTTATTGAATGTTTTTATAGTTTTACAGTAATTGGTTTTAGCAATGCAGAGATATTACCAGACACAGAATGAAGCATAGTGTATGCCAATTGGTTATTTTATCACTGGATGGTGATTCCCCTTATTTTATTTTGACATTTACTAATGTTAAAACATTTTAATCTATTCACTAAACTGGTAGTTGGAAATGGTTGTCCAAAATAGCTGAACTAAAAGCCTTCCTAAACACATCAATTTTTCCAGTTTGGCTATTTTGCCCTTGATTTACTCACCAAAATAAACCACTTTGTGTGTTGGTGCCATGTGTAATGAAACAAAGATGACTTTCAATGCACTGTAGAAAATGATAAAGCTTAATTGCCACAAATTAACATGACCTCAAACGCACCATACTTCAGAAGGCCTTCTGTATCATACAACTTATTTTAAAACAAATGCATCTCACTAATTATTTTTTTTTTGCTGACTTGGGTTTCTTTTTCAGAATTGAAAGAGCCAAGAATTTACTTTAGCCATTATATATATTTTTTCAAAATTTTATTTGCCCATTCTTTTCCCTTGTTTCAAAGGGATGTGATACACATAAACACTGATATCCAAGTCTGTAGTTTCATAATATTGCATGCTGATAGCTTTTATTACTGTCACTGTAAAGTAGGTTGTGGGGTCTAACCTTCTAAGTATTGTATTTACAAAAATATGTGAGGGCCGAATGGCTCATACACGCGCTCTCCTGGTAGGTTGCAAGTGGTTCAAAGCCCCGAACCAAGGTGACAGGGGACCTACAAAGTCATCATGCCGAAATGTGTTCCATAGCGGACGCGGCTACCGCTGAGGACCATTCCGTGGGTTTGGTTAATGCAAACGGCCGCCATGGATCTAGCGTTAGTTGAATGAAGGGAAAGTGCCGAACCAGGGGCATTCAGGGAAAGCTAATGGGGCTGGGCAGGGTAACTCCCGAATGGTGTCTCAGACCTTGACCATAGTCAGTGGGCAGGAGGCCTGCTTCCACACACCTCAATGAGTTTGTGGCAAGGAGCATTTGCCACACACATAATTTGCAAGTTTTACTACTGATAAATTCACTAGTGTGTAAGTTGCCAGCAATTCAAAACAAATGTATTTTTATTTTTTTTATTTTTTTTTAAAGCCAAAGTAGCGAAACTCAACACATGGGCAACTTGGAGAATTTTTCCACTTACGATATTCTGAAATTTACTTTCAATAACTGTAACTGTCTAGTGAATACACTGTTTACGTGTACACTTAAGTTGTTAAGTGGGAGCTATGTTAGGCTGGACACATTCAAATGCAAGGTTTATGTGTTTTAAGATAAAGATATTGTCTAGCAAAACTCATACCCGAAATGGAATTGAATGAATATATATATATATCTCTATCTCTATCATGATGGAAAGCCTGCAATGTTAATACAAGAACTGCTCATATTCTCAGTTTTTGCTTCAGTGCCTTTGCTTAGAGCCTCCCTAAGTTTAAAAGGGTAATCTAGACGTGACTCCGTGCTCACTGTGCTTATATATATATATCAGCTACAGCTTGTTGACGAGGCCCAAAGAAGGCCAAAACGATCGTCCATGCAGAGGAAACCTTGCTGGCATTTTGGATCTGCAATGCCCTTACCGATAGGATCAGTCTGTTATCCAAATGGTATAAGTTCACTCTGTAATGGCACAAGTGGGCAAAAACTGTGAGACCAGAATGGGGATTACCAAAGGACAAGCTGTTGAGTTTCTCTAAGCTTTTGCCCATTCTCATGATTCTCATAAGCTATTATTTTTTTTTTTTTTGCTTCAGAAATCTGCAAAAAGACTAGAATGTTTCCATAGAGGACATTTTTCCAAGGATGGTTAACCAACCTTACAGGGACACTACAAGAACCATAACAACAGTTGTTATTATTTATAAAGAGGCCGCAATGAATGAGGCATGAATGTGTGATTTATGTTCGCACATTTATTCTTAAATGTGGAGACAAAGAGAACTTGCTATCCTATTTTCTATTCTTCTGATTTAGTCTTGATGTCATAGTTAATGTATGATTAGTCACTGGGCTGCATAACTATTAATACAGAGAGGTGTGTAAATTTGGAGAGGGTGTGCCAGTGATTATATTTATTTATTATTATTTTTTGGAATGTCCGCAAGTACATATGTCTATTGTGTTAATTTTCATGTAATTTTAAATTGGCATTTGCAGATGCAAGCCCGAGTCTCCCATAGGGCTAACAAAACTGCAATTTTTACACATTTTGAATAGAAGTAAGGTGTATACTTCTCAGCTCTTAATATAAATATAAATATATATATATATATTGTCCAAAATAGCTGAACTAAAAGCCTTCCTAAACACATCCATTTTTCCAGTTTGGCTATTTTGCCCTTGATTTACTCACCAAAATAAACCACTTTGTGTGTTGGTGCCATGTGTAATGAAACAAAGATGACATTCAATGCACTGTAGAAAATGATAAAGCTGCTAAGATACTGCTGTTTTTCTTTGAACAGCAGTATCTTAGCACTACATTCACAGCCTTAGTAATTTCTTTATCTGAATCTCTTAAATTTCAGTGTCATTAGGCTGATCAGAAAATGCAATCTAGCTCCCAGTGTGGGTACCAGCTGCTACACAGTCCCTTTTAATTGCATCATGTGTCTCTGAGTGATAATTACATTCTTCCAAAATACCTGCAATTCTTTTAACACTTATACACGTATATGAAATCACTGGTTCAGATCTAGTTTGTCTAAGAAAAGATAGAGAGCTGAATTAAAGAAAATCCAATGTCTGGGCTTGCAGTGTACTTTGGAAATGTAATGACTTTGTCCAACCAGTGAGATGGATTGAATTTTAAAAAGATATCCAGCATTCTAAATAGGTGAAAAAGGACTCCTAATTTACTAAACTCCCCACGGCAAGCTGTAGAGCGTTTCTTAAACTACTAATGACGTGTTCTGGGCATACGTCTTTGGATTTAGATTTTTGTATATGTATAGCGTCATGGGGAAATCTGTCCTACAAAATCCGAAGAGAATGTAATTTGCAAATTATGGCTAATGTTGGAATGTGATAAATTTGTAACTACATTGTTATTGATGCTTAGGCTACCAGAATGACTAGCTGAGCATAGTAATAAATGCATCACTAATGTGGTGTTTAAAGACATTTATGCTTCATTTTAATTTGTTTTTCATAGGTCAAATGGGTTTTTATTTTTGTGTTATTTTTAAAATTTTCCTTTTGATGTTATCCTTTTCAAATTTGTTAAACTCTCTACAAACCTAGAACATATTTCTTATATTGCAGTCTTGAATTGGATGTGAATCAACATCTGTCAGAAGGTGGATACAAATAACTTATGGAATAGTAAAAGTGATGCATATTTTAGATAATTGTTAACTCCTTCAGTGACTGAAAAGCAATTTCTTTCCATTCTCTGATAGTGTGTAGAATATATTAGTAATTTATTTTGCTGTGGCAATGGGAGAAAGGGCTTTAAGCTATGTTTTGTCTTCTCGTATAGGAAATTAAGCATTTCCTCTCTGATGGAATGTGCTTAGTAATGTACAGGATGAATCCAATTTTAAGTTGGGGTGTGATGTATTAAGTTCCTGCTTTTTCCTTTTCTGTTTGACTCTGTGTTTTTAATTTATTTATTTTTCCTTGTAATGTGAGTCCGAAATGGTTTATACACTAAAGTTGCATTTTATCTTTAAGGTCACATGATTCTAATAATGTTCTATTCCAGGTTTAGTGCATACACACCTCAGGGTTAATGTTGTGTTCTGCCCTTGCTGTATCACTAATATAAAAATAAACTAATTTTCTCAAATGGAAAATAGGTATTGTAGGTATTGCTTTCTCTGTTACTACTTATACATCAGTAGCCAGATTCATTTGTAATGCTATAATATGAATTGTGGAGACCTAGATTGCATACGTTTTGAGTTTACCTCAAATATCAGATGATTATAACTTTCAGAAAATAACATTTTCCATAGTGTTATATATTGTGAATTTTGCACAGAATTCTCATAATCATGTTTTTTCAAGTGACTGCATTTTAATAAATAGCAGTCTTTCAAGTGTGTATGGTCCAATTGCATAGCTTTAAATGTGTGTTCTCTACAGAGACAAGTCATTTGTGGTTTATAAAGTTGTCTCTGTGAACTGTTATTCTTGTTGAGAGCCCTGAACTGATAATGGCTGGAGCAATCAAAGATAAGCAATTTCTCTTTTTCTTCTCCCCTTTTATGTCCTGTTTGACTGTTGCTTCTTTTATCGGTTTGGTTTATGCAACAATAAAATAAACAAGACAGGGGTAGGGGGGGTGATTTTATTTTATTTATTTTCTTCTTTCATAGGAAAAGCTGCACATACAGATGTCTGGCACCATGACCAATTCAAATCTTGGAAGTGGTCTTGGTTCATCAAATAACCCTTTAAAGACTGCATTTGACGTTGTGACTTTTCGTGATAGGTGGAAGAGAACCGACACTTTATAGATAATCGAGTTGAATATGCATCTTTTAAAAAAAAAATTTAAAAAAAAATATTCCGAGGGGCGGAGCTTAACCACGGAACGGAGCGGTCGCATGTGTAGCGAGCTCCGGCAAAAACGCGGCTAATTACCGACAAACAAACCTCTCACAGCCCTTATAATCCTATCAACCGACGGCCAGGACAGAGGGGCAAAGCACTCACCTGATCGATGCCCTTTTTATACCGCCAGACGGGACGGAAAGTACGCCGCACATCCAAGGCCTATCCAGACTACAGGGCCTTTGAGACGGCGCTCCACAACGCGGTCTTCTCCACTGCCATACCACCCACGGAGCACACAGACACCGACCCGATAAACATGGGACGAAAATCCCAGCGGATAGCTACAGGTGCGTGCAAAGATACCCAAGACATTAGCACCATGCTCCAGCGCACAGCGGCACCGAAAATGGCGGCCACACCCGACCCAGACACAGGCTCCACGTGCTCGGAGCTTGCCCTGGGGGACACCCTAGAACATCACTCAGCCCAAACTGACCCTGATGCACTGACACCTGCCACAAAATTAGACATTAAAAACCTCCTCATGGAGCTGAAACAAATGTCCGCAGCAGACATGGCTTTAATGAAAACGGAGGTGCAGGCGGTCACAGACCGAGTGAAGACCACTGAAGAAGACATTATAGATGTTCAAAACGAAATGAGAAGCCTAAAAGAAACAGTGCACCAACTAAAAGCATCACACACAACCCTGATCAACAAGCTGGATGCAGCAGAAGAGAGAAGCCGTAAGAGCAATGTGAAAATCAGGGGTATCCCTGAAGAAATAAGTCAGGCGGAACTACCACACTACTTTAGACGTCTGGCCGCCACCATAATGCCACACGCACAGGCCAAAAAATTAAATATAGCAGGGATATTTCGCATCCGGAAATCGCCACAGGCACCCCCCCAAGCAACCAAAGATGTGATCGTACGGTGCCATACCCAAACAGACAGAAATGCCATCTTCGCTGCCCTAAAAGGCAAAACACCATTGGACTTTGAAACCGCGAGTCTTACCTTCTATCAGGACCTGACCCGATCCACACTCCAATGGAGAAGAACCCTGCGCCCTATGACCCGCCGCCTCCAAGACGCCAAGTTAGTATACCGCTGGACTGCACCAAAAACATTATCGGTGGACCACAACGGCACCACTCTACACCTCAACTCCACTCAGGAGGTGGACTCTTTCATTAGGGCACTGGGACTACCACAAGGATCTGACCACACAGAAGTACCCGCCAGCTCCCATATGTGGGACCCCAACAGGACTGTCCCTTTTCTACCGAGGGGAAGAGGAGCCCCTGAGGCAACCACCTGACACCACTGACTGTCTCTCAACCCATAAACGCGCTTCAACTACGAAGCCTCTACCGCTATAATTATTGTTTCGCTATAATTTGACTTTCACTGGTTTTCGACTTGATTTTTCTCAATTGTTTAAGGCTTGGCACCTAGGCACCACTGTAAGGCACACTATGTTTCCCAGGATTATATAATCCACGTAATGGCAAAATACGGCACACCGCTATAGCCACGACGAGTAGCACACTACACGGCAAAACACTCTTAGGTTAGGGCCAACTATAGGCCGCTGGTATATTCCGCCCCCCCGCGGCCTCCCTGGTTAGGGGCCACTAACCACTTGATACCGCACGAATACCACTTAAACACATGGGAAGACCCAGGGTTGACATTAAGTACACCCACACCAAGCGAGCCAGAACCTGGGACCCCCAAACTGAGCCACACTAACAAGGAGTGGGGCAAAATTATTTATCGCCATAGTACATATTTCAAATCACTAACATGGGAGGAGGAATAGCTACTCAGAACCCTACACACATACTGGATGTACAGATTACACTATATCCATACACTTTCTTCCTCCAAACAGGAGACTATGGCGATCTAGCGATAATTCTAATTAGAAGGATGTAACGTGGGAACTTACTTTCCTAATTTAAAATTGTGCAAAGTATTTCAATGCCAAATGTTTATTCATGTTTTCTGTTTGAAGCCTGAGACAGCTGTTGTGGCATCTCAAGCGACTATGTTAAACAAATGCGCAACAAAAATAAAGAATTATAAAAAAAAAAAAAAAATATTCCATCTGGAGATTCCTACGGTGGTGCAGTTTCCTGTTAATGTATAGTTTAAGTCTACATAAAACTTAATAATATGATCTCAACAAGGTCAGAAAAATACTATAATATATTGTCTCTGTAGGAGACTCACACGGACACGACCAACACATATAGTAATAAAAGATCATTTACATTTTCTTTTTAAATTTTTTTTTATTTTTTTTATTGGGACTCTATATTAAAATGCAAAGAATAATATTGCAATTATACAGAATAATAGCCATATAAATCTAGAAGTACGCTAAGCTTAGCTTATACATATATAAATGTATTGATAATGGACAAATATGTAGAAAAACTTTTCCAAAGTAATCAAGGCAGAAGGGTCTCTTGACCCACGATTTCAGTATAATGTCCCTAGTGACACCAGAGACTTTTACTTGGGGAGCACAGTGATCTCTGCAACGTCCTGAAAGCCGGAAGTTGGCCGGACAGGCCCCTTCAGCAGACAGGTTCACTCTTTTTTTTTTTTTTGACTGGCCCATTATGGGCTTAGCCGTTGTTGCAAGTTGTGTCACTGGTGATGCCCCCTCTTAGCCTAATCCACATGCCCACTTTGCATACTTCTTCTGTTGGGAGGTTTGAGACAGGATCTAGGCAATATTATCATTTTATCCTAGAAATATTATAATAAAAACAAAGTATGCTATCAGCATTCAAATTCATGCCAAATATTAGATTAGAAAATACAGCCTAGACAACAAGACCTCAAATTCTGCCCCCCAGATGTTCCAGAACCTAACTCACATGATTAGTTTGCTATCTGTTACATTCAGAGAATTATAGAACTTGTAGGTCTTTACCATGTGAGGTTGACGAAGTTTGAGATCCCTGGTCTAGAGAATGGAAGCATTACACAAGGTTCAGCAAGAGTGAATGCATGAAGTAATAAGTAAGAATTTATCAATAATCATTCATGCCAGCTAGGCAGAATTAAGCAATATGTAACAATATAACCTTCCTCTAAACTGTCACTTGATTAACCTTACTATATATATATACAAACATATTATACAGTGTGGTCCTGTGCCTTTTTTGAAATGCTGAACTCAAAGATTACATATATTAGCAGGTTCAAAGGTTTTGCATTCCTTTAGAATGAACTTCAACATGATATTTTTGCACCCTGTGTCCTTAGAGGGAATGTGTCGTATCTTCTGTTGGAAATTTATATTCCATTCCAGTAGTAAATATATTCGCTGTGCAGTTTTGCGTTTTTGTGAAATGGCACACAGACTTTTTGTTAACTTTGGGGTTGGGCTCCCAAAACCTATTGCATCAAGTTTTGTTTCTCTCTGGATTACCAAATGTTAAAGGAACACTATAGGGTCAGGAACACAAACCTGTATTCCTGACCCTATAGTGCAAAAACCACCATTTAGGTGGCTTGTCCCCTCTTTATCCCCCCTTTAAAAGCATGAAAAACTCACCTTATTTCTAGCGCCGTGCCGGTCTGCCAGCACTGGCCCCGCTCCCTTGGTAACATCATCAGAATTGCAGATTTTTAGCCCATGGGAAAGCATTGGATTGGGTAAAATCGGCAAGGGGCGGGGCCAAACACCCTTTCTGGCCAGTCAGCACCTCCACATAGAGATGCGTTAAATGAATGCATCTCTATGAGGAAAATTCAGTGTCTCCGCGCAGAGCTTGGGGACATTGAACGGCAGGGCTGCTTACTGTGCAGCACTGAGCCAGGAAGCACCTTCAGTGGCCATCTGAGGAGTGGCCACTTGGAGGTGTCCCTAGGGGGAATGTATACACTGTCTTTTCTCTGAAAAGGCAGTGTGTGCAAGAATAATGCCTGCATATAATGATTATACTCACCAGAACAACTACATTAAGTTGTAGTTGTTCTGGTAACTATAGAGTCCCTTTAATTCCTCCTCTTATGAAATGTATCTGAAACGGAAAGTTGTTTTTGTTCTCTTTAAATAAATAAAACATTTTAATCTGAATATATTGACCAAACATAGCAGGGAGCACCTTTATTTTAATTACCTCAAATAATTTTAATTCATGATAGGAAACATGTTTTCAAGTTATTAGTTTGACAGCAAAGCATACCTCATTTAACTCTCTATTTAGGAGAAACCGTCCCTAATGTAAGGCCAAACCCATTGGTCTTTCTATTCACTTTTCTATGAGTTCCATAATGTGGATGTTTCTGAGTATATAATAGAGCTCCACGGCAATAATACTCGCAGTAATGTCTTTAAACTAGAATAAATGTTTTTAAAAGTCAGTCTGTGTAAAGAAGATTCATTGTCCTTGTTCTAAATTATATTTTAGTTACATAAATTGTTATTAGTAAGTCAATAAATATTTCTCAGAACAGATCCACCCCAACCACACTTCCACTTAAAGGGACACTATATAGTCACCCAGACCACTTCAGTTCAATGAAGTGGTCAGGGTTGCCTGGTCCCCCCCGGGTTTAACTCTTCAGATGTAAACATAGCAGTCAGATAAACTATTTTTACATTGCAGGGTTAATCCAACCTCTAGTGGCTGTCTTCTGTCTGTCTGTTTTAACCCCTTCAGCGCCAAGGGAGGGGGACCCTGAGGGTGGGGGTGTCCTAAGGATGATCTAGTGTCAGGAAAATGAGTTTTTTTTCCTGACACTATAGTGATCCTTTAAATCCCTAAAATTAAAGTGTCGATTTGAAATGCAGGAAGGTATGGAAACGTGTGTGTTTCACTTGTGATTGTGAGTTTACCGACCCCCGAGTCATCTGCTTTTAACCGGAATTGTCAATGCCATTGAGTAGACATCCGCTTCCTGAATTGCTGTTAGTGGGATACAAAGCTGGCAAATGTGCAAATGTAAGCAGATCGTGCCCCATTAATACAATTACATCACACACATGAATCATGGGACAATGAATATAATATTCATTAAATGTTCGAAGTCTTCTTAGAAATCTGATGTGATATAAATGTGTGTACAATGAAAAAGAACACTTGTAGGACATTGCACATAAAAACAATATTTATATTAAGTATTTTCCATGAATGGTACATTCAGCTTTCACCAGTTTTAAGTGTTTCCTGGGGGCTAGATATTATTACCCAAGTTAATTGTACTGGTTTTATTAATCCCAGAAGGATGAAAGGATTCATTGACCGTGCCAGGATCAGAACTTGTTACTGTGAGACACTACAGCTGTTTTTTTTGTTTTGTTTTTTTTTTAAACTACTGAGCTATCTCTTTAGTGTAATAGTTGATTCGAATGTATAATAAAACAGAGCAACAATCAACATCAAAGTTGTACTGCATTGTTTTCAAGATAATATATAACTTTAATCATTTATGCTTTTCAATGGAATATATACTTCAATCACTTGAGTGCTGTTTTGTTTTTTTCCCTCATTACTTGCAGTTGTCAGGCATGCACTATAGTTCAGTTAGTTAGTTAGAAGGGTTGTGTGTCATTTTTACAAAGGCGAAGATTTTTTTATTTTTTATTTTTTTTATTTTAGTTTTCTGTATATTTAATTTGTTTTATGGTGGGAGGGGTTAATAACATCTAGTAATGAGTAGTGGCAGAATTGGAAACCAGTCGCTACAAAGCGATTTTTATGGTTCTTGTAGAAATAAATGGTTGGTATTAGCTGCTACTTTACCGCCGGACTTTCAATGGCGGCTGTTGGTAACTCCCTGTCATTAATAGTTTATAGTTTGTGGTCTGTGATTTTAACGAGTAATGGCGTGATGATTAAAGCCCGTGTGTTTGAACTGTACCTCTTCTGCCAGCTATCCTAGTACTTTTGTCCTCTCTAGTTGTAGTTGTGCTATTAAACCTCTTCTAGCATGCATATTCAGCATGGAGCAGGAACATACACTTAAAGGCGTATTGGTTACCTATTGCTGACATGGATTTGCTCAGATCCTTCATTCTAAACATGGACTCATGTTTTAATTAAAGGACTAGTGTCACCTAAAATTCCGATTATGTTGCATGTCTGTATTGAAAGGAACCAGTATATATACAGTATCTCACAACAGTGAGTACACCCCTCACATTTTTGTAAATATTTTGTCTTTTTCATGTGAGAACATTGGAAAAAATGACACTCTGCTACAATGTAAAGTGGTAAATGTATAGCCTGTATAACAGTGTAAATTTGCAGTCCCCTCAAAATAACTCTCACAGCCATTAATATCTAAACCGTTGGCAACAAAAGTGAGTAGCAGAGTGTCATATCTTCAGTGTTGTCACATGAAAAGATATAATATATTTACAAAAATGTGAGGGGTGTACACACTTTTGTGAGATGCTGTATATTTTTTTCAATAGGTTATCAATGGGAAATTTAGTGCAAAATACCTTCTAGTCTGAATTTCTTCTTTTTGCTGCCATACTTGACCACATTCTGTCTAATGCATGTTCCCTTGCACTGACCATTTATTCTCTCCTTAGACTGTGCACGGTGGAGAAATAATTGCTTAGCGCCCCACGCTTTTTTTTACAAGGTAGTGCAGTCCAACCATTCAGCAACGTGGACTACAATACCTATTTATTATTATTATTATTATTATTATTATTCACTGAAGTTGGATACATCAAACATTGTGCATTGAGTCTAACCAGGGAGTGTGTGACCGTTAACTCTCTTCCCCGCCCTCCTCCCCCCAAGAGCACAGAGCGATATTATCATTATGCGGGGCAGGACATGCTATTGAGAATAAACAGTCAAAGCAATGATTCCTTTAATACACATCTTAAACATTTACTTTGAACAAAAGTGAGTTAAAAAAAAAAAAATTAAATTACCATTTATCTTTTGTGTGTGCATTTATTTTCATTCTGTAATGTACTGTGACATACATCTATTACCAAAGTTGTAGTGAATTCTCAAAAATTCAAAGAAGCAGTACCCCATATAAATAACTCATGATGTTGGGGCATGGGTAATAACCCAAAACTGTCACTCAAAGTACAATATCATGGACAGGTAGGAGAAATGTGTAGGAGACTTGATCTTCCTTCTGCTATGCAGAATATAACCAGCATTGCATAGTGCTTAATAGAACTAAGATTGTTGCTCTGTGACATTATATCATGCACGTAAGACTTCTCCACCCAGACCTGTTCCTTTAACATCCATGTCAATAAACGCTGAATGTTTAGTTAAAGTGCCCAGTACACAGAGCTGTTGTGGACCATGAAAGTTCTTAATTGCTTCATCACTTTTAGACACTTCTCTGGCCTATTTTTGATCTAAAATAAGATACCTGCATCACTAGAACAGCAATGTACTTGAAGTTAAAATGCAAAAAATATTTTAGGTCCACAACAACCAATCTTATAAAGAAAACCGCTGAGGACTTTAAAGGGACACTATAGTCAATCAGACCACTTCAGCCCATTGAAATGGGCTGGGTGCCCTGTCTCAGTCCCACTTAGTCCTGCAATGTAAATCATTGTTTTTATGAACTGCCTATATCAGATAGCCACTAGAGGCATGTCTTGGTTCTAACTGACTCTGCATGAGGACACTCAGCATTGTTAAAACCACATTGAAGCAATGAGGGAGGGGAGGGAGGGAGGGAGGGAGTCTAAAACTCTTGTGGCACTTTCCACGCATGCGCATTGGCCCTCCCATCTGATGACGTTTGAGGAGGTGGAGCGACAACCCTGTAGCTGCTGCTGGGAGAGTTACGAGGGGACAGGGGGATGGGAAGGGGGGCGCTCTATAGTATTAGGTATACAGATTTGTATTCCTAACACTATAGAATCCCTTTAAGAAAGAGGGGGGAGGGGGTCATCCAGACCCGGATATTAATAAAAATACAATGAATGCTAAATTCTGTACTGGTTGAGGGAAGAGTTAAACAAGTATGGGCCACAATGAATAGTCTATAATCAATCTTCCACCTGAATGCTAGTATAAGAGTGAGACTAGGGACTACATTGTTTCAGTATTTTTGTGTAATATTTGTTTAAGAATGACTTGGCAGCAGATTCTCCCCTGCTTCATATTGATTCAGAGCAACCCACCCCCTGCTTTCAGTCTTGGTTTGTTTTTGTAGAATTGCATGTTATAGAAATAAAGTTTGCCCTCGACATTTGAGAATTTGCTTAATGAGATCCACATTTTTGTTTTTTATTTAACATTCCAGTTAACGTCCCCATCACCCCCACAGACTTTGTTACAGGAAATGTCTGTTGAAAAGTTAAATGGGCCTTAGTTCATTCGTTGAGAACATGTCATCAAAAGTATTGGAAATTATTTACTGAACCAAGAATTCTGAAACATTAAGACAGTAACTGCAAATGTAAAACTTTGCCTATGTCACTTACATATTTTTTTTTTAACTTTTCTCCGCACTGTTTATTAATAATAAATTGTTACAGACCTCTGCAGAGAGGTTAATTGTCCAGCTTCCATCCTGAGGCTGAGACCCTTTGATGTAAAATGCCCTCCAACTCCAAAAAGGGTAACACATAGTGGATGTGTGAGACTAATGTAACATTGTATTTGTGGGTACATAAAGGACCAATCCGCGTTTGAATGCTCTCTGTAAGCATGAATTGGGACACCAAGGGAGAATCCGCAAAACATTATGGATATGATCTTGGAATACAAGCTCCTGGAGTGAACTGAAGATCATCCTAGTGAAACTCAAAAGATGTCTATTGTGCAGGGGACCAGGAAACCATACAACGGCATGTAGAGCAGGTTCGTCTTTAGTGGTTAGAGTGGCTACTTCTTCCACTCAGTCTCTTCAGCTAGGTCCCAGAATTTAATAATTCCTGTAGGCCGTATCACATAGGTTGCAAGTGTAACTTACTCAGGGTCAAATTACTCCCTTATGAGGACCACGTCTTTTAGCTGAAATATGGTGACTTATGTTGTTCAAAAGCGTGTCGATCTGCATGGAGTTGTCATCTTGCGTGGCCATTCATCATAGCAGTCAGGCTCTGCCCTCCCTTAGCATATGTTTGAGAGCCATCTTCAGTTTGTTTGTATTTTTTGTTTGTTTGTTTCTTTTTAACTGTTTTGAAGCAGTTTGACAATAACTGGGGCTCTTTTCGGCATTCATGGCCCATCCTCTCTCTAGCTGTACTAACAATGAATAATATGAAATTTAGACTTCTAAATCACCTAAATTCATTCCATCCACCTTTTTGGCAATCACTGGCTCACTGAGGGGTGGGTTTCATATCATGCCAACATAGTGCTACTTCATGCCTCACAGCAAAGGGAAGCATTGACATGGGCAGGGGGTGTTAGTGTGGGAGGAAGGGGGGCGTGGGGCCTAGGTTGGTGTGCTGTACTTACCTAGCATGCTGACTGGCAAGGTGTCAGGGCAGCCCATGCTCATACTGCTGTTGAATCGCTTAGTACACTGAGGTTACTCTGTATAGGGTAATTCTAAATATCTGCTTGTACTGTTAACAAACCAGGGACAGAACCCTAAATTTAGGACAGTTTGTGCAAACTGTAGGTACACTACTTAGAAACTTTAATAAAATGTGAGTATTATATCTACATTGATATTATTATAATTAGGCATAGTTAGTAGAATATTAAAGCAGATCTGTTGGCTTTCAGCCCAGGTATCTCTGCATCTTTGCCCCTCAACCATTTTTGGACTAAAGGACCAGCTTTTCCTATTTTTATTTTTTTATTTTTATGGTGTGCCAGTCCTATCAGGTTTTCTATCTAGATACCTCCACCAACAAGAATCTAAGATGTCGGTTCATGGAAATAGAAAACTCTTCCCATAGTGGTGAGTGCATGAGATGCACTTTAAGCATGTGCATCTGCCATATTGATTAGACTTTAATTGGTCTCATCACTGGAGTGTTATTGTGGTCTTAAGTGACATTGCATGTGATGATGTCACATTAAAGGGAATACATGGGCATATTCACTACTTCATCAGAATTAAGTTATGTTGTGAATATGTCCCAGCTAATGGCTTACCTGAAGGACTCAAGCCTTAAGCAGGAACACCCCGTTCGCCAAATGTAGTGAAAAATAAATGTACCTTTCTCCCTCTGTTTTGTGGATGGAGAGCTACTGATAGACTTTCAGCCTATCGTTGTCACCCAGGTCCAGGGCATCCTGATTGAAACCAAGCACTATTGAAAGTGGAGGGGCAGAGGTACCAGTCACCAGATTGAACACTTTAAAAGTTAAACCATTTGTTTACAGTTTTTAATCCCTTCTGATAAGGAGATGCTAGGAACCGCCTCAATCAAAACAACTTAATTACATTGAAGTTGCTCTGGTGCTTGGAGTGATCCTTTTTAAATACTACTTGTAATGCCTAATATTCTTCTTAAACTGGGATCTGCATTATATTACGAACTGTTTGAATGATTGTTGCAGGTTAAAGGCAAACAATGCTGTGCTTAATACAGTTATTGAAGGTCATTAATCTCAAGATTAGAATTTCGAGAATTGTGTTTGTTCTGTGCATGTTGCTTGTTTGTAGATGTAGCCTATGCATTTTGAGATATAAGATTTTAGTTTTATTTTTTTTCTCACCAGGGAGAACTTGAGAAGCTGAATCAATCTACAGATGACATCAACCGAAGGGAGATCGAACTTGAGGTACACAGAAGAGATTTTATTTTAGATATTTATTTATGCAAAGTATACAGGGGTGTTGTTGCCTGGCCCTCTTAATTCATTTAGGTTGTTTATCTATTTTGTATTATCTATGTCTCTGTCTAGCTTTTTAATCTGAATCCATCCATCTAAATAACCATGATCTATCCTTTCTATTTCTGGCGTCTAGTTGTTGTTGTTGTTATTATTCTTATTACTGGTATTTATATATCGCTAGCATATTCCGTAGCGCTTTACAATATTATCAAAGGGGGAAATGTAACAATAAAATTATCCTCCAGTTATTGAAACACTGATGAAAAGATGACCGAATATCTGGAAATGCCAATGTCTTATTTAACACCTTAACGACCGAGGACGGTTCAGAACCGTCATCGGCACTTTTGCGTTGCCGACCAGTGACGGTCCTGAACCGTCCTAATGGTCAGATGTACTTACCAGATCGCCGTCGTTCCCCTGGCGGCGATCGGTGTTGCTCCCGTTATGGGGAGACTGCCAGCAGCCCAGACAGTCTCCCCATGGCGGATTAGGACCCCTGTGGCCATGTGATCGCTCAACAGAGCGATCACATGGTCACAATAGGTGTCCATGTGTCTGCCTGCAGGGGGACTGTCTGTGCTGACATGCAGTCTCCCTGCTAGTGTAAAATCATAAAACAAAATAATGTAAATGTTAATAAAATATAATTATATATGTGTATATAAATATGATATAGACATATAATCTATGTCTATATCCTATATATGTCATACTAAGTGTATTTTTATATTAATATAAAAATACACTTATAATTAAATTACACGGTGTGTGTGTGTGTGTGTGTGTATATATGTATTATTATAAAATACAAATAAGTAAATTATTTTTTTTTTAAATAATAAAAATTTAAAAAAAATTATATCTATGAAATTTTATTCTAACTGTATTTTGATATTAAAATATATTTATATCAAAATACACTTAGAATGAAAGTGTGTGTGTGTGTGTGTGTGTGTGTGTATGTATGTGTGTGTATGTATGTGTGTGTGTGTATATATATATATGTGTGTGTGTGTATATATATATATATATATATATATATATATATATATATATATATATATATATATATATATAAATAATACGAAATATACATATGTCCATATACAAAATTACATAATTATCTAAATATACGCGTAGACTTCAAATATATAAATATGCATATATATTTAAATTCTACATGCGTATTTATGTAATATTTTTACATAATTAAGTAATTTTATTAATTGCAATTTGAGGGACCTGCCTGCCAACCCAGGTGGAAAAGTCCAGAGAATTTAATTTGCTAGCACTGTATTTTACCCTGTAACTTTCTATGACACCCTAAAACCTTTACATGGGGGTACCGTTTTACTCGGGAGACATCGCTGAACACAGATATTAGTGATTCAAAACAATAAAACATATCACAGCAATGATATTGTCAATGAAAGTGACTTTTTTTTCGCATTTTTCACACACAAACAGCACCTTTACTGATGATATTGTTGTGATACGTTTTCCTGTTTTGAAACACTAATATTTGTGTTCAGCAAAGTCTCCCGAGTATAACAGTACCCCCCATGTACAGATTTTATAGAGGTTTTTGAAAGTTACAGGGTCAAATATTTTTACACTGAAAATAGCCAGGTTGATTACGTTGCTTTTGAGATCATATGGTAGCCCAGGAATGAGAATTACCTCCATGAAGGCATACCATTTACAAAAGAAGACAACCCAAGGTATTGCAAATGGGATATGTCCAGTCTTTTTTAGTAGCCACTTAGTCACAAACACTGGCCAAAATTAGCGTTCAATTTAGTTTTTTACTTTTTTCACATACAAACAAATATGAACGCTAACTTTGGCCAGTGTTTGTGACTAGGTGGCTACTAAAAAAGACTGGACATACCCCATATTGAATACTCTGGGTTGTCTACTTTAAAAAAAAAAATATGTACATGTGGGGTGTTATTCAGAGATTTATGACAGATAATAGTGTTACAATGTCCCTATTGATAAATTTGAAAAAATGTGTGTTTTGAAACCGCAATATCCTACTTGTACCTATAGCCCTATAACTTTCAAAAAGCATGTAAACACTGGATATTTTAAAACTCAGGACAAATTTTTTTGAATCTATTTAGCAGTTGTTTTTTTTTCATTTGCTTTTGTAGATGGGTAAAAGATTTTTCAAGTAAAAGTAAAAAAACATGTATTTGTTTTTTCAATTTTTCATCATATTTTTTTTTTTTTTTTAAATTAAATTACATGAGATTATATAAATAATGGTGTGTAACGAAAGCCTTTTTTTGTCATGAAAAAACAATATATAATTTGTATAGGAACAGTTAATGAGAGAGCGTAAAATTACAGCTAAACACAAACTCCACAAAAGTGTAAAAAGAGGCCTGGTCGCAAATGTAAATCGCAAAAACAGTCCAGTCCTTAAATGTGTTTCTAATGTAACCCCTAGTAATGTGCTTAACAAGTCATATAACTGCCAGACTCTCCAGTGTGGTAAAAGTTGGTTTGATTACTCTGCAATGCTTTTGGAAATATTTGTTCTAGAAGATTCCAATTGATAATTTAATGTTCTAGAATAACTAAAATTGATCAATGTAATTTGGATTGTTGTTCTCAAATTTCAAAAAGTTTGTATTTTTCCCTCTAGAAATAAAAAACGCTGTAATTTTTAGGTTGTTTTGACAGGTAGTTGACTTTAAAAGGTTACAGTATGCCTTAACCCTATAAATGCTAGGATTTAATATAACTACCATTCTATGCCTTCCTAGATCCATGGTTGTTTTTGTATGAGGCCGTGACTTGTAGGACCCTAGAGCTTGGGCAATCCACTTTGCTTCTACTAGCCGATGATTGTATGTCATTGATGCCCTATTCAGAACTGTTCTGAGCAATGTCCTTTTTTAATTGCTGTAAGAGGCACTGAACATAGAGTGACATGTCCAGTTTTACCAGTCATGCCAAATATAATTATTTGGTATTTATTTGTAGGGAATAAAATTGTATCTATACATTATACTAATTTAAAGGACCACTCTAGGCACCCAGACCACTTCAGCTTAATGAAGTGGTCTGGGTGCCTGGTCCAGCTAGGGTTAACCCATTTTTTTTATAAACCTAGCAGTTTCAGAGAAACTGCTATGTTTATAAATGGGTTAATCCAGCCCTCAAAGCCTCTAGTGGCTGTCTCATTGACAGCCGCTAGAGGCGCTTGCGTGATTCTCACTGTGAAAATCACAGTGAGAAGACGCCAGCGTCCATAGGAAAGCATTGTAAATGCTTTCCTATGAGACCGGCTGAATGTGCCCGCAGCTACTGCCGCGCGTCAGCTGAATCAGAGGAGAGGGGGAGGATCGGAGGAGGAGAGCTCCCCGCCCAGCACTGGAGAAAGATAAGTTTTAACCCCTTTCCTCTCCCCAGAGCCCGGCGGAAATGAGTGTGTTTTCCTGGCACTATAGTGGTCCTTTTAAGTAGATTAATGAGTATAGTGTTTTTGAACTGTTTCTTTGACTCTCTCTGCATTTATCGCTGATGTTATCGATAAAGACTACAAAAATGGCATTCATAGATGGATGTGCAACCACACATTATGGAATTAAGTGATACTGGGCATGTCTTGGGGAGCAGCTGTGTATGAAATCTGCCCTGTACATTTCATACATTAAAATTGCCTTTGCTTCAAATAGTTGTTGGTTTTTTTTTTTGTTTGTTTTTTGGATCAACAGATAATTTTTAAAGTTGAATTTGATGGGCTTTTTTTTTTTCGACATTACTAGGTTATTATGAGTATGTAAGCCGTATATTGGCATTCTACCAAATGTATACCAACCGTGTGGTAAGCTTTTCATCAGCGCCTTTTGTGCTGCCTGGGTATAGCCACAAAGATCCTAAAAGGTCAGACACTTGCATTACTAGAGTACAGGATCATAGCAATGTATTCTGGACCGGCTGCAGAGGCTATGAATGTGGTTTTCAAGAGCACATGGCGCTCATTGCCCTGATGAGATTATCCATACCAAATCACCTTCCCAGATAGTTTACTCAATCACAACTCACATGAAAGAAGATCTAGCGATGTTTATTCATCGTATGATCTGTAGAATGTGCAGTTACAACAGGTAAAAGAACGATTCTTCCATACAGATTAGGAGAGATATCACAAGTCACATATGAATGTGCAGCATAGAAAACCCTAGAACAGTAGAGGGGGAGGGGAGTACCTGAAGCAGTATGCAAACTACGGAGTGGCCCAAGAGACAAACTTAAGATGAACATTAAAAAAACAGTACATTATAATAAAATAATGTCATGTAACATGACACTCCCCGCCTGAAATCTTTAGATTTCAAAACATATAAAGATAAGTCCAACTTGAACCTGTAAGTGAAGAAAACATTGGAAAATAATACTGGTGTTTAGACCATAAATACGATATACCTGCAAAACAAAGAAGGTATGCAGTAAATGAACAATAAAACATGAAGTCCAATAACAGATGGCTAGAATGCTGAAGTCTACAGTTTATAGCTGTGGAGCTCCAACAGTGCCATAGTTAACAGTTATAGTGGCATTCTCCCCGCCATAGTACCGTACAGTCTGGAACTCTTGCATAAGTCACTTGCTTGGGAGAAGTAGTACCAATTCTGTGATTGGTCGTGAGAAAATCCATGTGGTACCTCCTTTGGTTATCTTTAATCTCAACCTTCCGAACCTTTCCATCATCGCTGGGCATTACGCTTGTTACGAGACCCATAGGCCACTCATTGCTACAGACTTCTCTATCTTTCAGAAGAACAAGGTCGCCTACTTTGAGGTTGGGCTTGGGTGTTTGCCATTTGGAACAACTTTGAAGGATATGCAGGTACTCCTTTCTCCAGCAGTGCCAAAACACGTTGGCTAGGTGTTGCACCTGTTTCCATTGACGCATGTAGATATCCTTCGGCTCGATCTCAGGAGGAGATATCACAGTAGTCCCAACCTTCTGGGTAAGGAGTGTGGTTGGGGTAAGAATCACTGGAGAATCAAGATCAGAAGATACTGGTACTAGATGCCTTGCATTAATGATGGCGGATACTTCCAAGAGAAAGGTACTCAAAGTGTCATGAGTCAATAGTGAAGACTTGCGGTCCTGTAACATGGAATCGAGAATTCTTTGAGTGATTCCAATCTTTCGCTCCCAGGATCCTCCTATATGTGAAGAATGTGGTGGATTAAACAGCCAAGTACATCCATTGCATCCATCCAAGTTCTTTACAGGCTCCAACGAAGTTGGTACCACAGTTGGATCTTAGCTACTTGACAGGTCCTCGGATTGAGAAGAATCTTCGTAAAGTGTTGATGAAACAAGAAGAATCCATTGACTTGATCACTTCAATATGTACAGCTCGTATGCCGAGACAAGTAAACCACACGGCCCACCTTTTGCTGTTGGCTGCTCCACCATGAGTCTTTCGAATTACCACGGTCCACAGACCGAAGACGTCAACTCCAACATAGGTGAAGGGTGGATCTGTGCTTAAACGATCAGCTGGCAGGCTTGCCATTTGTTGTAGTTGGTGTCTACCTCTTAACTTGCGACACTTGACACATTTGAAAAGCCGGGAAGAAACACATCTTTTCATTCCAACAATCCACAAACCGGCTGACCTGATAGCGCCTTCTGTAAATTGTCTGTCTACCTTGGTGTTGTATTAGTTCATGATGGTGCCGGATTAGAAGAGTGGCGATGTGGTGCTGACCTGGTATGATGATATGGTTTTGTTCCTTGCTGCAAAGGTCAGATTTCTCTATTCGACCTCCAACTCGCAGCAACTGATTGTCATCGACCACAGGGTTTAGATTAAATAGTGAACTATCCTTTGATAAGGGTATTCCACCTTTGAATCTGTGCAATTCTTCCATGTACACTTCTTGTTGTACACGCTCAATTTCCGTTGCGGTAGGATGGTTGGTACAGATATGCCAACCATGACACTCTGATGTTTAGCTCCTTTTAAATCAATGGGCAACGTGAATCAAATAAGCAACAGCCCTAACAGCTGATGACCAGGTTGAGAAACGTTCAAAACGATGTGACTTGAGTTTTGGATCTGAACTCGTAGAGGTATGCAGTGTGGTGTTCACAGACCTGATTTATTTATCATCATCAGGATGTACCAGTTCATAGGTAACGTCAGTGGAAATTGAGTAGGAGTTTTCATGAAGAAATCTTGGAGGCGACAGCCACAAGCATCCATGGAGAGCTGCTGGGGATATAGCTCTTGTCCCACAATCAGCACGATTAAGGTCAGTGGGAATATAATGCCATTGCTTTGTCAGAGAGAACCTTCTGATACGTTCTACTCGATTACTGACGTACTCGTAAAATTGTTTGGTTTTGTTGTAAATGTATCCAAGCACTATCTTACGGTCTGTGTAAAATGTGAAGGAATCGATTTTAATGTCCATTTCACTCTTTATGACTTCGGCTATTTCCACGGCCAGAACGGCTCACACAGGTCAAGTCTGGGTATGGTATGTGCAGGTTTTGGTGTTAGCTTTGCCTTGCCTAGAACAAAATTGCAATGTATGTCTCCATTGATCCCTGAGGCCTTCAAATAGGCCACTGCAGCTATAGCTTCAACTGATGCGTCTGAGATATATGGATTTCCCTCTGGTTAGCGGCTGAAATGGAGAATGGGGCATAGCAACGTGGAATTTGGAGCTGTTCTAGTGGCTTCAGATAACCTCTCCATTTCTCCCATCTTTGTTGTTTCTCCATAGGTAACGGAGTGTCCCAATCTATGTTATCAGTAGTAAGCTGTCTTAAAGGTATCTTAACTTGGGTGGTGACTGGGGCTATAAATCCCAGTGGGTCATAGATGCTGTTCACTATGGACAAGACTCCTCTCTTGGTAAAAGGTTTGTCACAGGTTGACACTTGAAAGTTGAATGTGTCTTCTTTGATGTTCCACAGCAGTCCTAGACTTCTCTGCAAAGGAGGCGGGTCTGACACAAGGTCAAGGTCTTTCACGCTGGCAGCATAGTCCTCAGAGTGAGATGCATTCATTAGCTCTTGGCTGTTGGAAATAATCTTGTGGAGTCTCAAGTTTGCTATGAATAGCATCTCCTTTGTTCTGGTGAGAAGATCAATTGCTTCTTTAGCAGTAGGAAAGGATTTGAGCCAGTCTACGTAAAAGTTTATTTCGACAAATTGATGAGCGTCTGATCCATACTCAGCTTCTCCAAGCTGGGCTGTCTTTTTTAGTACATAGATTGCTACAGCTAGGGAAGGGCTGTTACCAAAGATGTGCAACCTCATTCGGTAATCAACTACCTCTTTGTTGATGTCGTTGTCTTTGTGCCATAGGAACCTGAGGTAGTTTCTGTTGTCTTCCTTGACGATGAAACAGTAGAACATTTGTTGAATGTCTGCCATCACTGCTACAGGTTCTTGTCTAAAGCGAATTAGGACTCCAGTCAGGCTGTTGTTCAGGTTGGGACCTGTGAGGAGCGTGTTGTTAAGTGAGATGCCTTTATGTTGGGCACTAGAGTCAAAGACAACTCTGATTTTGGGCTGGCTTTCGTGGGTGATTCACGCCGAAGGAAGGGAGGTACCAGCATTCTTCTCCTTCTTTCAGTGGAGGTGCTGGTTTAGCATGACCTCTATCAAAGATATTCTGGATAAAGTCCACAAAATGTCTTTCCATCTCTGGTTTTCTGCTTAAGGTGCGCTTTAAGGAGGAGAATCTTTTAATGGTTTCTCTTTGATTGTTTGGTAGCTTCTCTCTCGGGAGGCGAAAGGGTAGGGGTGCTACCAAACTATTGGAATCTTCCTGAAAGAACTCATTGTCCATTACTTTAAGGAATTCTTTGTCTACTACTGAAGGAACTAACGTGTTGTTGTCTTCGCTGCATGCATTGAAAACTGTAGAGCCAAAACTGTCATCGTATGTGTGGGAAAGGTTTGTGTTGCAACTTGCAGCTAGTTACCTTCTCCTTTACCCAGTAGTGTTGTGGGCATGGCTCAAAGTGAGTATTACGACCATTTGGCAATTCATTTGTCTTGAATGAAGAAATGTTAGTAGGCTCTTTCATTTTGCTTATACAGACATTACCTATGATGACCCAGCCTAAGTCCAGGTACTGGGCAAATGGAGCATCTGGGGGTCCGCTGACCTGCCTGTGCACCTTGTGGACCCTTAGAATATCTCTTCCCAGCAGAAGAAGAATTTTAGCATCTTTGTCAAGTGGTCGGATTTCACTTGCTATTGACTAGGTGAGGGTGGTAGAAGGCAACTTCTGGTGTAGGTATTTCTTCTTTTTTGGCTGGTATCTGGTTGCACTCTACAAGTGTAGGTAAGGGTAATTGTATGTTATCTCCTAGGGAGGACACAATAAGTCCATGGGCCCTTCTTCCAAAGGCCTCTGTAGTGCCACTACAAGTGCTTAGGGTGTGCAAAATAGATCATACAGTTCAGATCGGGCAAGTGATCGATTGCTTTGATCTAAGATAGCATACACCTTTAAAGTCTTTTCTGGCTGATCCTTGTGGTGAACGTTCACTAGGCATATTTTAGCACAAGACTTGTCACAGTGGTCTTCCCCACAGACTTCAGTGCATGAGGAAAATATCACGGTGGAATTAGGCACGTGATTTGGCCTAGGAGAAAGGTTTGCAGATTGTGAAGGGTTGGACTCGAGTGGATGGAGAGCTTGTACATGGTCCTCGGAATCGCACTCTATGCACTTGATAGGGATTTTACATTTCTTGGCAAAGTGATCAGTGGAAGCATAGCACCTATAACATACCCCAAAGGTCTTTAGAAGTTCCTTTCGTTATTGTAGGCGATTCTTCCTAAAGCCGATACATTTTTTTTGAGGGGATGTGGCTTCTTGTGGATAGGACATAATCGGTTTGGGTTTTCAATCTTGCCGCTCTTGTTTGAGGCGGGAGCTGAGGTGAGAGCGGAAATGTCTGTTCTCTATGATTCCTGTAGCTGATATGTAGGTTGTCACCTTTAAGTGAGGGAGTACTGAACTCACCAAATGCAAAACTAGGATCGTTCTTGGTGTCAGCAATGTTCCTGACAAATTCGCAGAAGTAGGAGAAAGGGGGAAATGAAACCTTGTTTTCCCGTTTGTATTTTGACCCAATTTGGATCCACTTTTCTTGTAGGCCATACGGAAACTTGTAAATGATAGGGTTAACTCCTCGAGCAGTGTCCTGGTAACTGAGGCCCGGTAGTTTAGGGTCGGTTTTGGCAAGCTGGACTTTGAGCAGAAGGTCACTGAGTCTCTGGAACTCTTTATTGTACTTACCGGATATCGTTGGGAAATTTTCCAATCGTTTGAGCAATGCATTCTATATGGCTTCAGGACTAACCTAACTCTGTTCTAGCCGCTCCCATGCAGCGGTGAGACCTGCAGTTGGATTGTCGATGTAGACTGACCTGAGGCTCTTAATGCGTTCTGTAGATTTTGGGCCAAGCCACCTGATTAGCAGATCCAGCTCCTCAGCAGCAGTAATCCCAAGATCACCTATAGTAGTTTTGAAGGTGGCTTTCCAGCTTCTGTAATTTTCAGGATGGTCATTGAAGCTTACTGGGCCTGACTTGGTGAGCTCACGTCTAAGTATATACTTTACGAACTCTGCTGTATCAGTTGCCTCTGACTTTACGTAGGAGGTTGCTGGTTGAATGTTGCGGTTTGCATTGTGTATGGTATTGTTGTAAAAGGACGTGGGAAGATATGGTGCAGCAAGGGCGTTCAGCTGAGTTGTTGGGTTAAATTCTGGAACGGTACTGTTAGGAGGTTGGTGACTTGCTTGCAGATTGGTGTTCTGTTCTGTGACATATGCAAACTCAGCATGACAGTCGGGAGATCCACTGGGGTGGTTTTGCATGTAGGAAGTTGCTGGAACAGCTTTTGCCTGGTGGTGTGATGAAGTCCTTGCGTTGTCGTGAAGAATGGAAGCAATTGAGTGCTCGCTGCTGTGGTTTAGAACATAGTTCTTAGTGCGTTCGAAAGGATCTTCCATATCTGCCTTGACGCTTTCACTAGCATTTTCCTCTGCTCCGATAGCATGTTCCAAAATCTTTAGCTTTGCTGCGGCTGCCTCGTAGTTGCTCTGTTCCTTTTAAAGCTTCAATTGCTGCCCTTTGACGTGCTTTTTTAGCTTCCATTGCTACCCTTTGACGTGCTGCTTTAGATACTGCCTCAGCTTCCATTGCTGTCGCCTCGGCTTGCATTGCTTCAGCCTCCATGTCCGCTCTCTTTTTTTGCATATGCCGCCTGTACTTTGATAGCCTGTGCTTCGGCGCGAACATTTATAAGCTGTTCACTAAGCGTTGAGTGCCTTGAACTTCGGGATCTAGAGGAACTTTTAGAATGTCTGGTGGATACGGATCTGTGAGATACAGTGTCCTGTGGCTGCGTTAATTTTGCTTCTGCCTTTGCTTTAGCTAGCAGGATAAAGCTTTCTCTTTCCACGTTAAGAAGCTGGACATTGTTAAGTTGCTCTAATGATTCCTCAGTGTTTAATGTTTTGCAGAATAGTTTTTTTTTTTTTTTATATTTATTGCTTGTAGTCTGGTACAGTTCATATGAAGCAGCGAAATGCTTTATGGCGCCCTCTAGTTGCAATACCTCTTGGTTGGGACATGAAATCACCTCAACTTGGGTGAGGATTTTATCCCAAATCTGCTTCAAAATGGTTGATAGTTCAGTTCTCATGGATTCACAGTTCTCTTTAACCTTCCAAGTGGGTTTCACAGAGCATTTAGTCAATGCACTGGGCTCTGGGTCCTCCTCATCCTGGCTTTCTCCATGTGCTGCAAGCTGTTGTGTTTCATCACATACTGAGCCTTTTCCACTCGTGATGGCCTGAGGTACACAGGCTTGGCTGTAGAAGTGAAGTGTGTCTGTATACTGTGTGGGGCTGTAACAAGCTGTGCTGGGGTTGTATGCAGACTTCCCATACAATACAAAGTCAGAAAACATGACAGATTATCTCTGATAAATAGTTTTACAGAAAGTTAGCATATCGTTATGAAACATTCCCTAATATATCAACATTGTAATTCTAAATTTCAGGATGCCAGGCAGAAATTTCGCTCAGTTCTGACTGAGGCAACGCTGAAGCTGGATGAAATGGTAAAGAAAATTGGCAAGGCTGTTGAAGACTCTAAACCTTACTGGGAGGCCAGAAAAGTGGCCAGGCAGGTAAATAAATCTTTTGGTAGATCTATTGGTCAAAGATTTTTTTTTTTTTTTTTAAATTCTTTATTTTCAATGACAGAAAATTCAGCCTTGAGAACAGTACTTGGGCTTACGCAGAAGCCAAAATTCGCGTTTTACAATAGTTACATAGTAATACAGAAAGAAGAGAATGGATTGTTAGATGGTATTGTAACTGTTCAGAATACTTCCTTGCGGTCCCTTTCTGTCAGGGCTTTTACATTTATATAAAAAACTAAACAGCTTTAAGTGTTAATTTTGAACAATATAAAGATAGGATGTGTAGCCAACACCTTCATGTGTGTCGTATATTTTTTTTTTTTTGTGTAGATTTTTTATTTCATAAAAAAAAAGGAAGTGCACATGTGTGTCGATGGCTGGGCTTGTGCCGGAGCCTCGAGAAAGGTGCATATATGGGTTATAGCTGGCTGGCTTGCGCCAAAGCCGCCGAGGGAGTGCATACATGTGTGTCAATGCTTTAGGCTTGCACAGAAGTCGGGACAGCAGTGCACATGCATGCCTGTACAGTGGCCTGTGCAGAAGCCTCGTTGCATTGTCAATTGGTTCAGTTGCACCCTGGTGAGGGTGAGCACGTCAAGGCAAGGATCACGGTTATGGTCAGCGCTAATCTCGCCAGCGGTTAATTTGTCATCTTTTGGTGTGCTGAGGTAACTCTGCGTGGTTTGTCCGTGAGGTCTTGCCTTGACCACACATGTCACTCCAATTAGTGTGATTTTGTACAGGTGTTAGCTAAACATATCATAACAGGTAGTCTAAAATTTAAAATCTAGTGTTGATTAGCAACATTGTATTTAATTATACGGTGAGTTGGTATCGCTGTCTCCACGGCTCGGACGAGGGGCGATGTGTGTCCCTTTATCGTTGGCCTTATGTGAGTGTACTAGCTCCCTGTCCACCCTCTGTGTTTTCCTGATATTGTTCCCATAGATCCCATATTTTACTAAATTTTTTGGTGGTGTGCCTGACCAGGGACGTTAATCTATCCATTAGATAATTATCTTTTATTTTTGCTACTACCAGTGCTACCGGGGGCATTTCCGGACATAGCCATTTCTGTGCCAGTGCTCTACGGGCTGCTAAGTATATCATATTTAACAGTTGTTGTTCTGGGCGTGGGAGGCCGTCTGTTGGCCTTGATAGGAGGCAGGCCCAGGGGTCCGGTGTCAGTGGTCTCTGCAATATGTTAGTGCTTAGTTTGATGATTTGCACCCAGTAGGTCTGTACTAAGGGGCACTTCCACCACATGTGTACATAGGTGCCTTGTTCTCCGCAGCCGCGCCAGCACAGGTCTGTGGGGGTGATCCGCATGCGGAATTGTTTCAATGGTGTAGTGTACCATCTAAAGAGTGTTTTAAATGACTGCTCCTGCAGAGTGACACATATTGATGATCGGGCCGTGGCCTCCCAAATGTCCTGCCAGTCGGAGCCCTCTAATGTCTCCCCAAGGTCTGTCTCCCACTGGTCCGTGTATCGTAGCTTTCCCCATTCCTTGGCCTCCCCGCTAAGGTGGGAGTATAGTAGAGATATTAGTCCACTGGGGTGCTTTTCCTGGTAGCATATATTTTCAAAAAGGTGAGCGGGAGAGAGGCCGTCTCCTTGACTTCTTTTGAGTTAGCGAAGTCACGTAATTGGAGGTAGCGGAAGAAATCTTTGGTGGTAAGAGGGGATTGTTCCCTGAGTTGGTCGTATGTTACTATGTGGCCATTGTTATATAGGTGGCAGTACCTCTGGATGCCTGCTCTCTCGAGTCCGCTAAAGTCGCCCGCTGTCATACCTGGTGGGAAAGATCGGTTTCTGAATACTGGAGACATTGGCGAGGGGAACCTGCTTAGGGAGTATTTAGTCGCTGTTAGATCCCAGATTCTTAGGGAGTTCGTTATTACTGGGCAGGTCACTCTGGGGATTGCTCTATGTGTCTTGTGTAGCCAGGGGTAGAGTTGCGGTAGATCTTGCCCCATTAGTGAGGTTTCAAGTTCTACCCATTGACGCGTGTCCGGTGTGGAGTGCCAATATGCTATCTGCGCTATCTGCGCTGCTAAATAGTAGAGGTACATGTTCGGTAGTCCCAGTCCCCCTCTGTCTTTGGGCCTGTACAGGAGTTTCCTGGCTATTCTGGGTCGTTTCTTTTGCCAGATGAACCTATCTATTGCCTTTTGTAGTGTGGCTAAGTCACTCCTTTTAACTTGTGTGGGCAGGGCCTGGAACATGAATAGTAACCTGGGTAGAATATTCATCTTGATTGAGTGGAGCCGTCCTATCCATGAGATGGGTTTGTCTGTCCATTGCTCTAGGTCTCTTTGGAGTGTGCGAAGTAGTGGGGAGTAGTTAGTGTCGTGTAGGAGTTCGTATTGTGCAGTAAGTTTGACCCCTAGATAGGGTATGTTATTAGCTGTGATGGGGAGTCGGTATCTATCGTATATTGTGTTTTTGTCTTGGGTCTGAATGTGGAATGGTAGTGCCATGGATTTGACCAGATTCACTTTATAGCCCGCAAGAGATCCGTAATTGTCTAGGAGTTTGGTCAGATGTTCCATGGATGTCAAGGGGTCTGTAAGGGTCAATAGCACGTCATCCGCATAAGCGAAGACTTTGTAGGATTTCCCCGCTACCTTTATTCCATGTATATGTGGGTGTTGGCGTATGGCTAGTAGTAATGGTTCCAGGGAGATGGCGAAAAGCAGTGGTGATAAGGGGCAACCTTGGCGTGTACCTCTTTGCAGGTGGAAGGGGGTCTTTGTGGCTCCTGCTATCAGGGTTTGGGCTCTCAGGTTAGTGTAGAGGGCTCGCGTGGCCTGGATGTAGGTCCCTGGGAAGCCCCATTCTTCCAGTAGACCAAACAGATATGGCCATTGCACCCTGTCAAAGGCCTTCTCTGCGTCCAGGGAGATGGCCAGTGAAGGTTGTTCAGACTTTTGCATGTACCATGCGAGCACCACCCCCCTACGTGTGTTTTCATATAATTGTCTACCGGGGATGAACCCCACTTGGTCCGGGTGAATTAAGTGTGTTAGCATCGGCGCCAGCCTGGTCGCCAGGATTTTAGCATATATTTTAAGGTCCGCGTTGATTAGTGATATGGGCCTGTAGTTTGATGCGAGCTCATTGTCTTTCCCGGGTTTCGGGATGAGTGTAATGTTGGCTAGTGCCATATCGGCATCCGGTGCGCCTCCAGTCATGAAGTGGTTATATAGGGAAGTGAGGTGGGGCACTAGTTCTTCTTTAAATTTTTTGTAGTACCCTATTTCGTAGCCGTCCGGGCCTGGGGCTTTGTTACCTTTCAGGATCGCTATAGCGGTTTCTACTTCTAGTTGGGTAATGGGTTCTTGTAGGGCCATGTTGTCAATGTCTGGTATCCGAGGTAGCTTGATGTTGGTGAGGAATGTTCGTAGTGAGGAACGTAGTTGTTCCGGTGTGTTTTGTGGGTGGTGGGCCTGCCCGTATAGGTTTGAGTAAAACTCTGTGAATACTCTGTTGATATCTTGGGGGGTCGTCGCTATTGTCTGGGTGTGTGTACGTAGTCTCGTGATGGGTTTGTGGTCACTGCGGGGGCGCAGTGCTCTGGCTAGTAGGGAGTCCATTTTGTTGGACTTTTCGTAGAACAGCCGTCTAGATCTCTGGATGGAGTGTGCTACCCCCTCAAGCAGGATCCCCTTAATTGAGTGCCGTAAAGCGGTAAGTTCGGCTAGTTTTTCGGGTGTGGGGTTTTGTTTGTGCTGATGTTCCGCTTTTCTCAAAGCGTTTTGAAGGTCTATTAGTGCTTGGGTGTTGCGTTTCTTTTTATATGTTGCTGCTCTAATGAAGTGTCCTCTCAGGACCGCTTTGTGCGCTGCCCATAGCGCTACTGGGTTCGCTTCGGGTGTGTTGTTTTGAGTGAAGTATTCAGCTAGTAGGGTACGTGTGTCGTCGCATATTGAGTCACTATTCAATAGGCTAGTGTTAAGGCGCCAGGTCCATGTGGCGGAGTATTTGAGTTTGTTTAATGTGAGTGATATGTCCGCATGGTCCGACCAAGTGATACTTCCTATGTCTGTGTGCACAAGCTTGGACATCCCCACTCCGTTGAGAAAGATGTGGTCAATTCTCGAGTATGTGCCGTGTGGCGCTGAGTAGTATGTATAGTCACGTGTGTCTGGGTGTTGGAGCCTCCAGGGGTCGAGGAGCTGCGTGTTTGTGAGGAATGTGTGCAGTAGTTTGTCCTGTGCCCCCCTCCCTTGGGATCTGGGAGACCCTGTTTTTGTACTTCTGTCGATTGCCGGGCTTGGCACCGCGTTGAAGTCGCCCCCCACCAGCGTAATCCCCCCCCTTTCAGCGTTAATTATTGTCGTGAGGGTGTCCCAGTAGCTCAGATCTGGTATGTTGGGCGCATAAACATTGATGATTCTTATCTTGGTATTGTGTATGGAGCCTGTTAGTACGAGGTAGCGGCCCTCTGGGTCAGCTAACGTCCCTGTCACCTGTAGTGGGCAATTTTTGTGCACCAATATCGCTACTCCGGAGTGTTTGTGTAGCGCTCTCGCTTCGTGGGTCTGTGGGAAGTATCTGTCTTTCAGGGTTACTAATGCTGTTCTGGGTATGTGGGTTTCTTGTATGAGGGCAATGTCTGTCTTGCGTGATTTCAGATCCCTTAACAGTAACCTGCGTTTGTTCGGGGTGTTCAGCCCCTTAACGTTAAGTGAGATAATTTTTAGGGCCATTTGTGGGGTGGGGCTCTAGAGGTGTGTTGGTGTGTTTGTGTGAGCACCTACTTTGTTGTGTGGTTCGTTTCCCACTTTCCGTGGTTGGACCCCCTCCGTCCGAGCCGCGGGCAGCAGCAGCAGTGGTTTAGGGTGTGTCTTCGTCTGTGGAGATGTTTCACAAAAAACCTCTACTGCAATTGGAAATTACACCGTTAGCAATTGAAAAATGAACATAAACATAAACATTCATAAACAGTAATGAAAAACAGAAATGAATAGCAGAAATGAAAACTCTGGTCTTACACCCTGCCAGAGGTGGCTGGGGGCGTGGGTGTTCTCTATCCGGATGGTGTGTTGGTCCGGACGTATCTTTACTATAGAGTACGGTGTATCTGGGTTGTGTGTGTTCGGTGGTAGTGCTGGGGTGTTAGGGCCTCTGTAAAGGTGCCGGTCAGTCCCAACCTGCACTGGTGTAGGTGACACTGAGGACGTGTCAACAGGTGTCGCCGGTCCTGAGGCAGTGTGTGGTGTGGCGATGATGGTGCAGCTGATGTGGCTGCTGGGATGTGTGTGCGGTGTCGTTGGTGTGTGGCGTGCATGTGTCGGTGGGCAAGCAGGCACTTGTAATTGTCATGTTCGTTTGGAGCTGGGGTTGAACCTAAGTTCAGTTTTCTTTATGGGGTATGTCATGTTTGGGGAGTGTAGGCTAGGTTCCCGGGTGGGTATGTCTTTACGACCTCAGTTGATATCAGAGGTATTGGTGTTTTTTTTGTTTTTTTTTCCTGGGAGGGGGGGGAGGGGAATGGGATGGCTATTTCACCGCTCTCTAATGAACCTTTGTATGTGTGTGTGGGGATGGGACCTGCGGCCCTCAGCTATGTCTCCCCTTCGTGCAGTCGGGGGGCAGCAGGCAGCCTGCGTCTCTGAGTGCTACTGCCCCCCAAAACATTAACAGTAAACATATACCATACGACCTGGTTCGTGAGTGTCTTTTTTCCCCCTCTCTTTGTGGTTGTGAGGGGCAGGTAAATAAAGTCCACTTGATAGGCTCCGCTTACGTGTCCCCGGCGGTAATGTCTGTGAGTCATCTCGTGTTATCGCTCTGCGGTGGTGAGGTGGTGGGGTGATTCTGCTGGGGTCCGATGTGGTGTATCAGGAGCCTGTTGCAGTTAGCGGTGTCATGTAAGTTTTTTTTTTTTTTCCTCCCGGTTGTTTGTGTGGTGTGGTCGTCTTTAGTTGCTTGAATCCTCTGTGTGGAGGCCTAGCCGTCGTGATTCCTTTACGGCCTCTGCGCTGTCGGGAAATCTCTTCTTCCATGCTCGTCTGAGGATCCCCTTCTTTGTCTCTTGGGAGGTGAGCGTCGTCTGTGTTCCCCTGGGTGTTGAGCCAGGGACTGCGCTGGGTCCATGGCATACCAGTCCATTATGCGTACCTCAGTGAGATTTAGTGCTCTTATGAATGGTATCACGTCTTTATGTTCTGCTATGATGTGGTTAGTCCCTTTGATCGTGACAATGAGAGCGAGGGGAAAGCCCCAACGATATTTGATGTTTCTAGTGCGCAGTTGGTCTGTGACCGGCTTCAGTTGACGCCTTGCCTGGAGGGTGAGCCATGAGAGGTCTTGATAAATCTGGATCTCGTGCCCATGGAACAGTAATGGCGGAGTGGTATCTCTTAGCTTCTTCAGTATTCGGTCTTTGTCTGCAAAGTAGTGCAGGCGGCATATGATATCTCTTGGGGCGTCCCTGTTGTTGCCTTTGGGTCTGAGTGAGCGGTGTGCTCTGTCAAAGTGGATCGGTGTTGAAGGTGGTTTTTCCAATAGTAAATTAAACAATTCTTGCAGTGTTGCTGGTATGTTTTCAGCCTCTTTTTCGGGTAGACCCTTAATTCTGAGGTTGTTCCTGCGCCCCCTGTTGTCTATGTCATCCAGCGATCTTTGGAGCTGTGACATGTGAGTTTCATGGGCTTCTAGGCGGTCTGTCAGGGTGGTCATTTGGGTCTGTAGCCTTCACCTGTCTCCCTCTAGGTCTTGGACACGGAGGCCTACCTGCCGGATTTCAGCTCCCAGACCCTCCATCTTGTGTTGGAAGGAGGATTCCAGCTTCTGTAGCATGGTGGCGAGGTCTGCCTTGGAGGGGAGATTTTGAAGCAGGACCTTTATATCCTGGTCTGCAGGGGCTGCTGATGCCTCTGATACAGCTGGGCTAGGTGGGTTGGAGAGGCGCTCTCCCGCCGTCGGCGCCATGTTTGCCTCCCCCTGATCCGGCGGGCGGCCGGCATAATCTTTAAATAGTTGCGATACCGGCCGCGGTTTTTCGGCGGGTGCCTTCCCGCTGCTTGTGTGGGCGCTATGCGCCCGTTTGGGATTCCCCATGTGTGGGTAGTTCCCCTGGGCTGTTTTTCTGACCAGGGTGCCCGCTCATGCGCCCATTCGCCCGTCGGCCCCTTATGGTAATAAAAGATTTTAAGTATTTAGTATTTTTTTTTTTTATGTGCATTTTCATTTAAGGAATAATTACACCCACATTACAACCAGGGGCGGATCCAGAACCAAATATCGGGAGGGGCACTTAAGTGGGCTAGAGCGGGGTGTAACAGGCTGCAGCGGAGGAATAGGGGACTCTTGTTTAGGGGATAGAGGCTGTACACATATGCGGCCACACACAGTGATATGGAAACACAATAACAGATACAGACACATACACTGGCACACCCACAGATACAAACCTATACCTACACAGGCACACACACACACACTGGCACATAGATACACACATACCTACACATGCACACTGGCGAAACCGCACACACACATCCCTACACATACACAGAATGACACACATACCTTCACATACACAGATACAAGGTAATAGAATATACAGGCATAACTCCAGGTACTGAAGGTGTATTTATTGGAGGGTAGAACACGTTTCAGCCCTTGGGGGCCTTAATCATGTTTAAGTCCCTCTAGGGCTGAAAAGTTGCACTTTTATGTGGTGTTCTACCCTCGAATAAATACACCTTCGGTACCTGGTGTGTTGCCTGTATATTCTATTACCTTGTATTGTTGGACGGATTAGCAGTGTCTATCTATTCCAGAGCACCTTTGAGGCTGTGGACCAGAGTGAAAAGCGGAACCTGAGTGCAGTGGCCGACGTTGTCTGTGGTACACACACAGATACATACTCACAGATTCACACACTGACACTCCGATACACACAGATGTCCACATACCTAAACATACACACTGACACACACAGATGTCCACATACCTAAACATACGCACTGGCACACAGATGCACACATACACACATACCTAAACATACACACTGACACGCACAGATGTACACAGATGTACACATATCTAAACATACACACACAGATGTCCACATACCTAAACATACACACTGACACACACAGATGTCCACATACATAAACATACACACTGACACACACAGATGTCCACATACATACTGGCACACACAGATGTCCACATACATACTGGCACACACAGATGTCCACATATCTAAACATACACACACAGATGTCCACATATCTAAAACATACACACTGGCACACACAGATGTCCACATACATAAACATACACACTGGCACACACAGATGTCCACATACATAAACATACACACTGGCACACACAGATGTCCACATACATAAACATACACACTGGCACACACAGATGTCCACATACATAAACATACACACTGGCACACACAGATGTCCACATACATAAACATACACACTGGCACACACAGATGTCCACATACATAAACATACACACTGGCACACACAGATGTCCACATACATAAACATACACACTGGCACACACAGATGTCCACATACATAAACATACACACTGGCACACACAGATGTCCACATACATAAACATACACACTGGCACACACAGATGTCCACATACATAAACATACACACTGGCACACACAGATGTCCACATACCTAAACATACACACTGACACACACAGATGTCCACATACATAAACATACACACTGACACACACAGATGTCCACATATCTAAACATACACACTGACACACACAGATGTCCACATACATAAACATACACACTGACACACACAGATGTCCACATACATAAACATACACACTGACACACACAGATGTCCACATACATAAACATACACACTGACACACACAGATGTACACATACCTAAACATACACACTGACACACACAGATGTACACATACCTAAACATACACAAATTGCAGCTTCCATAATGTTAAGCACCCTCCCCTCTCCCCTCTGCTTAAATACCTTTTTCTTTGCAGGGAGGTGACTTCCTGAGGCTGGCTGAGCCTGATGGGAGTCTGAAGCTGCAGAGCTCTCTCTCTCCTCCCTCCTCCTTCTCTCCCAGCTGCCTGTGTCTTCTCTCCCAGCTGCATCCTGGGTGTTCTCAGCCCGCGCGGTCTGTATGCTGGGAGGAAGTAACAGTCACTTCCTCCCAGCACTCCCTGCAACTTTAAAGGGGCCCGGTCTGCCAAAGGGCTGCAGCACCCGACCGAGCCCCTAATGAGGTCCCTCAACTGATGGCAGCTGCACTATTTTCTCGGGGGCAAGTGCCCCTGCCCCCTGGATCCGCCACTGATTACAACGTAAAGGACAACTGTCATGAAATGTTTAGTTCTCATAATTTTTTTATTTTTATTTTTAAAATAAACAATTTTTTTATAAAATGTACTTTTTATTCTTTGTTTGTAGTGCATTGCAAATTTAACAGATTAACAAAGACATTTTAAAGGGTTTCATCAGAAAGTATTAACTAGAAGAGTACAATACAGTCTAAATCACTGCACATTTTTTTTATATTATAATATACCAAGATGTATATTCGTTTCTGGTAAAACATATAAAGTAGGTTAAGTGATGAAAAAATGCTAAACAGAATGGCATGGGTAAGAGTATGCTGAAGAGCAAATAACACTAGAGAAAAGCATGCCACGTCTAATAAAGGACCCTGTACCTCACCTTCTCAGTGTCGATTGGTATTTTCCAAGGTCGGGCCTCAGGAATCATTTGAGGCTCGGATAACATTGCACCAGGATTGCCTGCTGTGGATGTCAAGAGCTCCGAGGGAGATCACCTCCTCCATGGATTGCATATCCGGCTCAGCCACCATCTTGAAGATTAGGTGATATCTCTGATCAACGCAGGCGTTAGTAGGGCTCCAGGGTAGGCTGGGATCAAAGAAGGTTAAGCAGGGCCAGCACCACTCAGATTGAAGAGACCAGCATGTTGCAGATGGAACATGTTGCATCCACCCCACTCACCACCTTTTGTAGGCCTCTGTCATGGAGATTCTTCACCCCTGCATGGCTGTCTGGCCCCCCCACCTCCTTTTTATTTATTTTTTATTTGGCTGAGCAGCATGTTTGGTCAGACTCTGCTGTTATCTGACAAATTGTTGTTCAACCTAACAGTTCAGCTGTGCCAGCCTGATTTCTCTTCCCTACAGCCCATATCCGCATTTAACAACTACATTTATGATATCCGTTATATTTGGGAGATGTTTGGGTTTGGGGAGACGGTGCATCCTGTCCAGGATCAATTCTGTATCCGTCAGCGAGGGGATAAGCATCTTAAATAGATCCTGCACATATCGGGTTAATCGTGTCTGTGTAACAGATTCTGGGATACCTCTTATGCGTATGTTATTCCTTCGGCTTCTATCCTCCTGATCTGCAACTTTCCCTTCCAATGCTTTTCTCTTTTGTATTAGGGATGCGTAGGCCTCTGCCATGGAGTTGTGTGCATCAGTTAACTCCTCTTCCAGGCGCGGTGCGCTCCCCTATGCTGTTGATGTCTGACCTGATGTCTGCTGCCATTTGCTGCAGGTCTGCTTTGAATGAGGCTTTTAGTTCCTGCATGATCGATCTTATAGAAGAGTTCGTCGCTGGGCTTTCTTGGCTGTGTCTACTATCCCCTGCTTCAGAATCGCATGCTGGGGATTTGGGCCTGTCAGCGCCATCTTGCTCACCATGCTCCATAACTTGATTCCTCTCCAGGTGGGCATGCATAGTTTTTTGTTTCATTTTCTTTTGCGGTTTCGTTGCCATCGGGTGGGAGATGAATTCCCCTTGTGATTGCTGTGTTTAACCGGTATTTCGTTGGTTATTCCACGCTGTGGTAGCCGCGGTATCGGAGGAGCTCCGGTCTCACATGTCCGCTCACATGCGCGGTCAGGACATGCCCCCACCTGTTATATTTGTTTTGTTTCCAGTCTGTTCCCTTCTACCTTGGACAAACTGGGAATAAAATGTTTGTGCAGACAGCCCTCAGTATTGGAGTGCTCTAGGACCCTTGCAGCTATTGCCTTTCTCTGCCTCTGTCACTTCTGAAATCAAATGACCTTTTTTGAGCTGCCCAGGGTGTCACTTCTGTCTCTCAGCTCCGATAGAAAGTAATGATTATAAATGGCATGTCTAGGCATAGCAAGAGCATGGAATATACATGAAATAACACACCATGCACAGCACCAGTAAAGGAATGCCCAAATGCACGCGTGCTCTTGTTACCTTACATAGAAACATAGAATGTGACGGCAGATAAGAACCATTCGGCCCATCTAGTCTGTACAGATGCTGAAGTGCACTTGGAGCATCAGTATTATCACAAACATGACTTTGTCATGGAACAAATTATATTGCATTATAAATAATTCAATATTGTTTACTGGCATAAGGGAATAAAACTGTCATTGTAGAAAGGATGCACTGTGAACATTAATAGTGTATGGTTTAACATTAATAGTGTAGTGATCGTCAAGTGCATCTCCCCCACCCCCCTCTTAAATGGAGTAAAAATAAGTACCATTGGGTGTTAGTGGCAATATCTTCTTATACCTTTAAAATAATTAACAGATACATAAGTACATTTGTTATTTTTTTTTTTTTTGTCTCAGAAAACCGGGAGACATATCGGACGGCATACAATATGGCAAGTACATTGATAATACAGGAGTCCCATAAAAAGCAGAGTGCAAAGTGTCATACATCAGAGAAGGTTGTATATACATCGCATGTGGTACAAGCATTTCAGTAGCTAGACATAGTTCCGGTTGCGCCTGGCAAAGGGGCTATCTAGGGTCCAAACCGCTAACTGTGTGATCCATTATCACATTGCCTAGTATAAAAATAAACCGGACTATGCAAATAACCAGGTTAAGTATTAATAAAAATAATCCGTCCCGGTTTTCGAGGATTTCCGAATGCAAGTATATAGAGGGGCTTCAATATTTTTCAGCAACTGTTGCATAACTGCATGTCTTATATCAAAATAACCCCTCACAAGTATTCAGATGCTGAACGGAAGTGTGATGTAATTAAGAAGCCAGGGTGAGGAAGTAATGTTTGACTTTGCTATTGTTAGATTTATCTGAACAAGTAACAATATAGTCATTGATAGTTCTTTGTGTTTGCAAAGCTTTTCACAAAACAATCATGGTACCAGTATTCAGCTAGAATTATGTAACTATCCGCTCATTGTCACTCTTGGAAATAGGATAAACCGAATGTGGAAACCATGATGAATTTGTCAAAATGAATGAATATCGTTCTATTCTGTGTATCTTTCTTTTTTGAAAGGTGAAATGACGTCCCTAAAATGAGAGGGTTATTCACTAAAGTGTGAATTGTTTGAAATGTAACATTTTAGGATGAAAAAGCCAAACATACCTTAAACTGGAATAAGGCAGACTGGTGAATTTTTCCTTTTTAACCATTTTATTCCACAATTTGAAACTCTTATTGATTTCCCTGCATAGTTTAGTTAATAACATGTGCATGCATGCACGTATGCACATATTTTGGATTTAGTATTTAATTATGAGGCTAATGGTGGGGAGTCTGGCCACAGAGAACGTCTTGGTTGCCATTACTACTCTCTTTCCCAACTCAGGGCTTTGGTTTGGGTTTTCCATTTCTACATACTCCTAGGTAAAACGTGTATAGACGCCAAAAATGTTAACATATAAAAACATGAGAAAATTGCTATAGATCTCATATGTTTTACAAGCCTTATCATGTTATCTGTCAGGGCGTACACAGGAAATGGCCGCCTCCACATGGTTAAGAAAAAGGTTCATCAAAACAATGCTAGCCACAGCCACACCCTACAGGGCACATATATGCCTTTTGTGAGTGATGGCATTACAGCTTAGAGGGTAACATCACAGACTGTAACAGACAAAACTTAACATTTACTCTTTCAAGCTAGAGCGAGAGAGAGTTTAAAAAAAAAAAATATATATATTTTTTTTTTTAAAAGAGAACCCTAAACCCACTCTCACATTGTTCAGTTCACTAAATAGTCAACCAAGCTGTATATAAACTGACATTGGCTTAGTTGTAGCAGTTCATCCAAAGCAATTAGAACAGCGGGTAGAATAAACGACTTTTTCACTAAACCTGTGCAGGGTCTCTGTAGATTAAAATCAGATACTCTATTCATGATAGGAGTGTCTAACCCTGGTGTGGGAGGGGTTGCCTGCAGCCAACCAATAGCAGTACTTGTGACAGCTGCTATGTTTGGACAAAATCTGATGTCGTCCGCTCTGCCTTTTTATAAATTTTTTTTATTTTTTATTTTCTTTTTTTTTTAACCTTAGAATTTTCTTAAAACTAGAAACATAGAAACATAGGATGTGACGGCAGATAAGAACCATTCGGCCCATCTAGTCTGCCCAATTTTCTAAATACTTTCATTAGTCCCTAGCCTTATCTTATTGTTAGGATAGCCTTATGCCTATCCCACGCATGCTTAAACTCCTTTACTGTGTTAACCTCTACCACTTCAGCTGGAAGGCTATTCCATGCATCCACTACCTTCTCAGTAAAGTAATACTTCCTGATATTATTTTTAAACCTTTGTCCCTCTAATTTAAGACTATGTCCTCTTGTTGTGGTAGTTTTTCTTCTTTTAAATATAGTCTCCTCCTTTACTGTGTTGATTCCCTTTATGTATTTAAATGTTTCTATCATATCCCCCCTGTCTCGTCTTTCCTCCAAGCTATACATGTTAAGATCCTTTAACCTTTCCTGGTAAGTTTTATCCCGCAATCCATGAACCAGTTTAGTAGCCCTTCTCTGAACCCTCTCTAAGGTATCAATATCCTTCTGAAGATACGGTCTCCAGTACTGCGTACAATACCCCAAGTGAGGTCTCACCAGTGTTCTGTACAATGGCATGAGCACTTCCCTCTTTCTACTGCTAATACCTCTCCCTATACAACCAAGCATTCTGCTAGCATTTCCTGCTGCTCTATTACATGCCTACCTTTAAGTCATCAGAAATAATCACCCCTTAATCCCTTTCCTCATATGTTGAGGTTAGGACTCTATCAAATATTCTGTACTCTGCCCTTGGGTTTTTATGTCCAAGATGCATTATCTTGCACTTATCCACATTAAATGTCAGTTGCCACAATTCTGACCATTCTAAATCATTTGCCATTTGGCTTATCCCTCCTGGAACATCAACCCTGTTACATATCTTAGTATCATCAGCAAAAAGACATACCTTACCATCAAGACCTTCTGCAATATCACTAATAAAATATTAAAGAGAATGGGTCCAAGTACAGATCCCTGTGGTACCCCACTGGTGACAAGTCCAAGCTTCGAATATATTCCATTAACTACCACCCTCTGTTGCCTGTTTAGTTCGTATATCAAATGGCGGCTACTTCTGCACTTCGGCTGCATCCGAAGTGCCAGTTCAGAAGTGCAGAACTGTTCCAGTACAATTTAAAAGGGGCAGAAACAGTGCTCCAAAATACAATAGGCACAAATAGAGTTTTTAAAGGACAATACACCCCAGGGGCCATAGTCACAGGGCAAGAGGCTGGCAATCAGGCCTCTCCAAAAGCCAGTGGCGAAGTTCAAGCGGAACTTGAGCGGAAGTGGTCTTGGTGCCTACAGTGTCCCTTTAATGCAATATCTGATGGATTAAAAGTATAGGGTAATTTTTACCTTTCTACTTTTTCATTTATTTATTTTTAAATATAGTAATCCCTTTAAAGTTTTTTTTTTTTTTTTTTAAAACAAAACAATTTCTGGTTATTTAAAGCAATCATTTCTTCTCAAAATGCACAAAACATTTTCTTCTTCATTTCTGGCAAATGTTTTTTTGTTTTTTTATGTTTTAGCTATAGGGTTTTGCAGTGTAATTAAAACCTGCAATTCTGTTACTTTAAAACACAAAAGGAGGGGATTAATGTGACAATATTGCATAAACTATATAGATTTTATTTCCGCTCTCCTTTGTGCTTGAAGGCCAATCGCTTCCTCTTTTTGTATGCTTTACAAATGTGTTATATGAGCAAAACATAAATAACAATTTGATATTGTTTGAAAATAAATTTTTAAAAATTGATTACAAAAATAAGTTAATGGAAAGCATTTTAAAGGGACACTATAGGCATCTAGACCACTTTAACTCATTGAAGTGGTCTGGGTACAGTGTCCCTATTGCACTTAGTGCTGCAATGTAAAACATTGCAGTTCCAGAAAAACTGCAATGTTTACATTGCAGCATTAAGTCTGTCTACCAGACAGCCACTGGAGGCGCTCATTAGATGTTAACGGACTCTTACTCTGATAACTGACGCTGGTCGTCCTCATGCTCTGCATGAGGACATCCAGTGTCCGCTAATTCCCCATAGGAAAGCATCGATTCAATGTTTTTCTGTGGGGAGGCTTAATCTGCGCGCAGCACTTGCCGCACATGCGCCTTACTGCCCTCTTGTTGAGGGACGTTGGAGGAGGTGTTGCTGAGACCAAGGGTCATCGAAGCTGTGTTCAGATAAGTACAGTTTATCACAAAAGTGAGTACACCCTCTCACATTTTTGTAAATATTTTGTTATATTTTTTTCATGTGACAACACTGAGGAAATGAAACTCTGCTACAATGTAAAGTAGTAAGTGTACAGCCTGTATAACAGTGTAAATTAGCTGTCCCCTCTAAATAACTCAACACACAGCCAATAATGTTTAAACCATTGACAACAAAAGTGAGTACACCCCTAAGTGGAAATGTCCAAATTGGGCGCAAATTGTCAATATTTTCTAGGGCAACCATTATTTTCCAGCACTGCCTTAACCCTCATAGGCATGGAGCTCACCAGAGCTTCACAGGTTGCCACTGGAGTCCTCCTCCACTCCTCCATGACGACATCACGGAGCTGGTGGATGTTAGAGACCTTGCGCTCCCCCACCTTCCGTTTTAGGATGCCCCACAGATGCTCAATAGGGTTTAGGTCTGGAGACATGCTTGGCCAGTCCATCACTTTTGCCTTCAGCTTCTTTAGCAAGGCAGTGGTCGTCTTGGAGGTGTGTTTGGGGTCCTTATTATGTTGGAATACTGCCCTGCGGCCCAGTCTCCGAAGGGAAGACATCTCTGCTTCAGTATGTGACAGTACATGTTGGCATTCATGGTTCCTTCAATGAACTGTAGCTCCCCAATGCCGGCAGCACACATGCAGGCCCAGACCATGACACTCCCACCACCATGCTTGACTGTAGGCAAGACACACTTGTCTTTGTACTCCTCACCTGGTTGCCGCCACACACGCTTGACCCCATCTGAACCAAATACGTTTTTATATTGGTCTCATTGGACCACAGGACGTGGTTCCAGTAATCCAGTTCCTTAGTCTGCTTGACTTCAGCAAACTGTTTGCGGGCTTTCTTGTGCATCATCTTTAGAAGAGACTTCCTTCTGGGATGACAGCCATGCAGACCAATTTGATGCAGTGTGTGTGCGCGCATAGTCTGTGCACTGACAGGCTGACCCCCCCACCACTTCAACCTCTGCAGCAACGCTGGCAGCACTCATACGCTTATTTCCCACAGACAACCTCTGGGTATGATGCTGAGCACATGCACTCAACTTCTTTGGTCGACCATGGCGAGGCCTGTTCTGAGTGGAACCTGTCCTGTGAAATCGCTGTATGGTCTTGCTCACCGTGGTGCAGCTAAATTTCAGGGTCTTAGCAATCTTCTTATAGCTTTGGTCATCTTTATGTAGAGCAACAATTCTTTTTTTCAGATCCTCAGAGTTCTTGTTGAACTTCCAGTGACCATTATGAGAGAGTGTGAGAGCAATAGCAGTCACATGACACCGGGAGGGAAAACGGCTAATTGGGCCCAATTTGGACATTTCCACTTAGGGGTATACTCACTTTTGTTGCTAACGGTTTGGACATTAATGGCTGTGTGTTTTTATTTTGAGGGGATAGCAAATTTACACTGTTATACAGGCTTCACACTTGCTACATTGCATTGTAGCAGAGTGTCATTTCTTCAGTGTTGTCACATAAAAAGATATAATAAAATATTTACAAAAATGTGAGGGGTGTACTCACGTTTGTGAGATATTGTAAATATAGGGTTTTTAACTCTTTATTCACTACGGCTGGGGGCGTGAGGGAGGGGAGAGGCAGAGGGAGCTATCGGGCCAGGAATACAGATTTGTATTCCTGGCACTGTAATATCCCTTTAAGCGCACTCTTTAAAGATTGGTGTGATCACCCTGAAGTCAGTGTGGGGATTCTTAGGACAATGTCTGCAAATAGAGCACTATGACCATAACTTCACCTCCTTGACTGGCAAGAGTTCCAAACAGGAAATCCTGAATAAATAAAATGTGTGCACTGTGGAAGCAGTATGTTAACTTGCAACGCTTGTAGACACAACGCTACCTATTTGGATTTGTGATGAGGCAGCGATTTGAAATTGGTAGAAGCTAGTCAAAGAGATAAATGGATATAAATAGTATACACTACTGATTATTTTTTCCTCTGTGTTTTAATCTTTAAGATTTGTGGGGGTTCCAAAGACCATTACCTCCTTAGGTAAATGGACCTATGTCCACAACTTGTCTTGTTCCTTCACTAACCAACAATGTGCATCTAGAAGAAACCCATTTTGCCTTGTTTAATTTTCTGCACAGCCCTTCTGCAGTGTATTTACCTAGTCTCCAAACACCATAATTTCAAATTCACAATCAATATTAGTTGCTTTCTGCATGTCTTGCAGTTACTCTTGCGCTGTAAGAGATACCACATATCTCTCAAATGTATTCTGTTGTATCCAAATGTGTCATTCACCTCTTAAAATACGGTACCTGTATGACTTTCAGCTGTAAATTAACCTCTAACGTTTACAACACAGTACCGTTATTGACATTTTTGTTGGATCTTTAAGTGACCTAATAGATGGATAACCGCAAACAAGATTTTAAAATAAATTAAATCAAACAGGTTAAAGTAATCGGGTATGGAGCGCTTAAACTGCCTTTATTTGTAATTTTGATGCCGTATGTTGCTGGAGGAATTTTAATACCCGTATATGGGAGAATAAAGAAGACTACTTTTTTATTTTGTTTTGAAATCTGGTTGCTGTTATCAGTCTTTGTGCATTCATGTTTGTCTTTGGACCACTGCATTCCATACAGCAATGGTTTGGGGGTTACCATAGAATACCAGGTAGGAGCTGCCTGACGTCCTGTGTACATATTTTTCTCCAGCATTTGTGGACAAATGACTATATTAAGAGATTGTTTTAAGTAACCTAGCAATGTCTCTGACCCTGGTGCAAATGATTGCTTTGATTAATATCATTTCAGAGTTACTGCATGGACAAAAAATTAAAAGCTATTGGATGTGATGACCTAGATGAAATGAGAAAATAAGACCAGCTTGGCTAGTTTTTTTTATTGACATATTTAATTTGGTTTTTCACCTGTGTAATCTTCAGTGACCACTTGCGACTCTAGACATTATAAGCAGCCATTGGCATGCAATGCACATTATATCTGCATAGCTAGGTACCTTGTGTGTCCATACACTTTAAGTCAGTAGTGTATTCCTGAAAGAGCTTATTGTATTGATGTCTATGAGTTGTGACATGAATCCTTTGTCCAGTCTGGTTCACTGCTCTTTGACTAACCAAAGTAATCTCCATGTGTAATGGACTATGGCAGACCACTTAAAACTTGTCATGCTTATAAAATTATTTATTTTGCTGTGGAGTGAATAGCTGTGATGTTATAGTAAGTGCTGTTACATTTTGAGTTTTTAGATAAAAAATAAATACTTTAGAACATTTGAAAATTGATGGGGGTTTTTAGTGCAAGATATAATATTTTTTTTTTTTTGCTGATTTCCCTTACAGGACTTCTTTAAAACCAAGTGTTGTAATGAAAACTTGATGGACTCATGTTAAATAAGGCAAGAAGAAATTAAAATAACAAATTGAAAAGTACATACCACATTATTAGTTTATATGAATGTCTACAAGAACATGTAGAAATAAAACCAGCTATCCTTATTTTGCAAGGATATTCACAAGTCTTCTTTGTGTAACATCTGCAGACCATACCTGGAAACTCTTTGATCAGATACCCTTGACTGTATTAACCCTTTATATGTCGATATAGAAAAGTTGGGAATCAGACTTGTCAAGGTAAAACAGGTGCTATTTTTTTATTTTTTTTTAAATGCAACATGCTAAGTGTTCAATAGTACCTGTTTTTTTGCATTGATAAATCTCTCCCTATATATAGAATTTTTCCAGTTATGATAAGCGTTCTAATGTAAAGGTAAGTAAGTGAGCAACCGGGCTGCTCTAGTGTTAGACCGCGAGCGGCTTGCTGCGTGGTCCTTGCCGCTCGCGGGAGACACAGCACTGTGCTCCGAACATGCTAAGTGCTCGAAGCCTCACATTGAAGTGTTGGCTAGTGTGGCCGTGGTCCCGCCACTCTCAGGATGCTGCGAACGGGTCGCCGCCGCACAGGCATAAGATTTGGCTTGGGAGACCCGACGCCACCAACGAAATTTTTACCACAAGCCGGATTTAGAAGCAGGAGAGTGAGCCTGAGGACATTTACTCACCCCAGCAGCTCCTGCTTCCATTTTCTTGATTCCAGGTACGTTTTTTGCAGGCTTTTTTTGGGGGGGGCTTCTGCATGGCTATTTGTAGCTTCGATTAGAGTTGGTCCATTAAGATTAAAATTGGTACTTTTGGAACAAAATTGTCCCCCTTGTCCAGGAGCCTCTCTAAAACATGGCCATTCCAGATGGTGGCCAAGACATGCCCCCAAGCTGTATTTTCTTCTGATGACAATGGTCCTACTCTATACAGTGGGACCTCGGTTTACAAACGCCTCAGTTAACATAATTTTCGGTTTACAAATGAAAATCCATTGAAAATAATGCCTTGGTTTACAAATTTTTATCGCAATACAAACAAGTTTCCCCAGGATGCATTGCACCTGGGAGGTTTATAGCACTGCCCCCTGCATGCTGGAGCCCGTGGATAGCACGTGGCATCCAGTGTGGAGGTGTTGGAGCAGCCTTTGTATTGAGTTTTAGAGCCATTCTGGAAATTTTCTGTTGTTTTGGGACTTTTTGGTGCATTTATCAAGCTGTGGAAAGGTAGGGAGCTGAGCTTCGTCGTTTGCATGCCTTTTATTGTGTGTTGTGCATTGTGGGTTGGTTTCCATGCCAGTTCATTTTGACTTTTTTTTTTTTCTGACTTCCAGAACAGATTAATTGGTTTTCCATGCATTCCTAAGGTACACCTTGTTTCGGTTTACAAATTTTTCGCAAAAAGGAACGTCACGGACAACGCATTAAATTTGTAAACCGAGGTCCCACTGTATATTGTGTAGTTTAAATCACAAACATGTATGGATTGAAAAAGTGAATAATGTCCTGGAGGCTCATCCTCCAATGTGGCCTCAATTGGTGGGTGAAAATTCAGCCCTGTTGAGTGTGCAGTGGTTCTTACATACTAGTTTTCCTGGCATTATAGTGCCCTGAGGGTGCCCCCTCCCGCCCGGCTCTGGAAGGGGGAAAGGGGTAAAAACTTACCTTTTTCCAGCACCGGACGGGGAGCTCTCCTCCTCCGATCCTCCTCCTCTCCGCCCATTCGGTTGAATGCGCACGCGCGGCAAGAGCTGCGCGTGCATTAAGCCGGTCACATAGGAAAGCATTTACAATGCTTTCCTATGGACGCTTGCGTGCTCTCACTGTGATTTTCACAGTGAGAATCACGCAAGCGCCTCTAGCGGCTGTCAGTGAGACAGCCACTAGAGGATTTGGAGGAAGGATTAACCCATTTATAAACATAGCAGTTTCTCTGAAACTGCTATGTTTATAAAAAAAAAAAAAATGGGTTAACCCTAGCTGGACCTGGCACCCAGACCACTTCATTAAGCTGAAGTGGTCTGGGTGCCTAGAGTGGTCCTTTAATGGATCACTATAGGGTTAGGAATACAAATCTGTATTCCTAATGCTATAATGCCCCTGTCCTCCTTTTGCAATAAAAATAAATGATTTGCTTAAATTACTTCTCCGCATGACTTCCTTGTGAAGGTCATAACCAATGCTCCTCACAGAGCAAGTGCTGCATGCACATTCAAGTTTTCCAATAGGAATGCATTGTATTCAATTATTTTCTGCTTGCTTCTGAGCCGAGTTTTACTCTGTCAGTGCAGAGGAAGCACCTCTAGTGGTTCTCAGTATGAATTTCTACATTGTTTTTCTGTGCAGGGTTAAAAAGGCAGAGCCAGACCACTTTAAGATGATAGGGTATGGGTGACTATAGTACCCTTATAACTGACTGTGCTGCTATGTTATTGGCATTGAGTTAAAAACCAAAGGTATGGAGTCCACAGAGAGCTGGGGAAGGTGTGCTGTCCCCCCCAGCATCATCATGCAACTGCGAGAAGGATATGTGAGTCCTTCGGTAGAAGGGAGGTTGTGCGGCTGTCCCCTCTCTTCCCAAAGTTCATGTTGTGGAGGCAGGTTTGCAGTGATAGGTTACATTTCGATCCTGTTAGTAGCATAGGATTTGCAGTTATGAGTCCTGCTGTCTATCTGTTTGAAAGCCCATCTGCACATCCTGTTTCCTCACAGTTATACAGTATAAGAAAACAAGAAATGTGCCAATAACATACCGAGATATGGTAGCTATTTGTTTAGAACAATGCAGACATTGAGTGTTAATGCCTTCAAAGTGGCAACAGTTTTCTTCTGACAGATGCGCTTTAAAAAAAGAAAATGTATATATGAAAAATTCTCTAAGACTTGACAAAATACTTGTTTAGCCAATTAATAAATATTTACATTTTTTTTTAAAACCTATTTTATAAATGTAAAGTAATTTTAGTAAAGTATTTCTGTAGTTTGTCTGCCAACCTTTCTCAGTGGTGAATTCCATTTATTGTGATATTTTTACAGACCTTGAAGAACAGTTATCAGTGCTCAAGGTGAAATGTTTCCTGAATTCTCATGTGACATATACCTGCAAAGCATTATTGGAATGAAATGGCTGTTTGGTAGCTTTCTTCTCTATACTTCTGCAGGTTAATTTTTCACTTCAGCTCCTTTAGTGGACCGAAAAAACTACTGAAGTGTGGCAAATTTACCTAGCTGCTTGGTTAGCCATTCATCCCAACATCGAGTAAATATATGTCTTAGTTCATGCCAGTGTTTTCTGGAATTAAAAAAAAAAAAAAAAGCTTTTTTTTGAATATTTATCTTTGCTTTTATAAAAATTATTTTAAGAATTTAGTACACTTTAACTTTTTTTTCCCACATTTGATTGGTAACTTCTGGATATCCATGTGAGGAGTGCAGGTTTTCTCAGTTTTGCAAATCTGGGGCACTAAATAGCATTGTTGATGCTATCAGGGGCTAGCGTCCCCTGCCCTTCACATAATTATGACACACCTGTTGGCCACACTGAATATGCAGTGTTGAGGACCTATATTTACTTGCCCCAAACTATTGATGTTTCTCCATAGTATCAGTAATTATGAAGGTGAACTATGCCATTAGAATGTTTAGTAGATTTGAGCATTAAGCCGCATCTGAAATTGTGTAGTCCCCAATATATGAAGCGGTATTAGAATAATGCTAGTTTTGCATGTTCCATCATGGTTTATTTGAATTGTGTCTTTTATATATATATGTAGAATTTCCGGTTGTGTTTTGAGTTCCACTCCTATACAACCGTCAGGTACAGTAAATTGTTAACAAGAATGCATGTAATAATTTGCCATTATGCTGAATCTTTTATCCAGGCTCAGTTGGAAGCGCAGAGAGCCACCCAAGACTTCCAGCGTGCAACAGAGGTTCTACGGGCGGCCAAGGAAACCATCTCCCTAGCAGAGCAGAGGTTGCTTGAGGATGAAAACCGTCAATTTGATTCTGCTTGGCAAGAAATGCTGAACCATGCAACACAACGGGTAAACAGATATAGAACTCACTGGATATTCCACCTTTTTCCCATTTATATAATCTAACCCATATAAAAAAATGTATGTGATATTTGGTCACCTGTTATCAGGGCCGTACTGGGAAAAAAATTCAGCCTATGCATTTAAAGGCAGAGCAGCCCAGTAGGAGAGGGCGGGGATAGAGAGGGGGCATGTCATGTCATCAACAATGATGCACGCCACCTCAAAGTAAGTGTTAGTTTGCTGAAAAGCTCACGCATGGGATCAATGCCTTGTGCTTATATTACACAGCACAGCTCTGCATTTGCTGGCGACTTGTCTCTGGTTTCTCTAAAAGAGGGATACCAGAGGACAAAAGTGGGGCATGGCCAGTAAAGCGTTTTGTGTACGTGTGGGGAAGCTCTCTGTAGGATTGCGTGTGCAAAGAGGCGACTGTTTGTGGGGTGTATTATTTGTGGCTAGGGACTGTAGTGTGTATGTATTTACACTGGATGTAAAGTGTGTGCGTCTAGGGGCTGTAGAGATTGTGTGTATGCGCGCATCTGTCTAGCATTTGTAGAGCGAGCGCGAGAAAGCATGTGTGTGTATTTATCTTTGGGGTGCAGTATTTTTAGAGGGTGTAGTGTGCATGCTTGTCTATAGGGTGGTTGTGTGGGTGTATGTAGGGGCTGTAGTTTGTGTGTACAGGGTAGTTTGTGTTTAGGGACTATAGTGAGTGTTTGTGTGTCAAGAAGGTGTAGTGTATGTGTTTGTATATGGGGTGTAATGTATGTCTGGAGGGTGTGTGTGCATTCAGGGCTATAATGTGCTTAGAGATGTATTATGTGTATGTATAGTGTGTGTATATTAATATAGGCTGTAGTGTGAGTATGGGGTACAGTGTGCCTGGATTGGGAGTGTTTTGTAAGTGTGTGTGACTGTGTAAATAGGGGGCTTTAGTTTATATTTATGGAACTGGTGTGTGTATGTGTGTGTACGCGCATAGGGGTTCAGACTGCTTAGGGAAAAAAATACTAATAAAAAAAAAGAAGAGAAATGTTTATTCCCCAAAGGGCACTGGGGTCCCTGCCGTAGGTGAGACTCGCCGCTTCCTGCCCCGCTCTCCCCACCGGCCCCTGAATGGATTTTCTTACATATATAGGCCACACTCACTGAGTGTCTGCCCTGCATGGACGACCAGGGAGATCGACCCTTGACCATTGTGGCCCACCGGGGATTTGCCTGGTTTACACGATGGCCTGTCCAGGCATGCCTGTTATATATCAAGACAAAATATACAAAAAGTATATAGTTGTGTAGGCGCTTCCAACCTTAAATACAAACAATAAGAGTGAGTGTGAAAAAAGGTGTAATCCCTTAACACCTAAAGACAAAGTCCCTAGTTATTTATATTTTTTTTTAATATTTTATTTCAATAAATTTGTATTTGCATCTACTACTGTGGACCTCGAGTTCTTTCAACAGGAATCTATCGAGAGCCTGAATAGGCACCCAAGAGTGATGTACATAGAGCCTATGAGGTTCCACCTTTGTGAGTTTAATCCGCAAATATTATAATTTGTTTATTTTAATTTATATGGAAAGCACTATGTATGTTCCATTTGTTTTTCAGATGTAACCAACATATTTATGTCTACAATAGGTGGTATACCTATTTATGTATATATTTTGTATATACTTTTCCTGAGTGTGTGTGAATCTATCTATTTAATCTTTCTACCATGCCTGTTATATATGCATTTATACAACATTATGCGGTTTGGCATGTTCATATGGTATCTGGATAGCTTTGACATCTGATGAATTTGTTCTGTCCATTAGCACCATGTGTAATGATATGATCTAGCATGATCAAATCATCATTGCAATGACCCTCTTTGATCTTTCTTGTAGTAAATCAGAGTGCGTTATTGCTGTAGAAAACACATCCCAACATACATCCTTTATTTGTATTCTTAAAAGAAGGAGCAAAGGAGTCCAGCTGTTGTTGAACTTCACAGCCCATAATGTTAAGGGAGCACAATAATTACCAAATCACTATATCTTAATTTAGATGACTCGTGCCTAGATGCTGCCCCTAAATTGTAAGAAACTGCAATATATACATTTATCACTCAGTGTGCCCTAATAAAGTAGAACCGGGATAGGCAATCTTTAGTACTTCAGATTTTGTTGACTACATCTCTCATAATGCTCTTACAGCAATAATGCTAGCAATTTAGCAGGGGAGTTGTAGGACACAACATCCGGAGTGCCGATGGTTGGTGTGAAAATTCAGTCTTTATGTTCGGTGGCATGATGAGGCAGAACACCGATAAAGGAACACTGACTGGTTGTCTGAGAGACAAGGGGGTGTAACAAGGTAGTGAAAATGTATATTGAAATATTGTAAATAAAATTTAAAGAGTACATACTCTTCCTTCACACATAAAAAGGGCAGCAGTGGTAGTGTTTTAGTTGTCTGAAGTGTTCCTTTGATCCCTTTGCAGTGTTTGCAACACCATTTCTATCCTGTTTGTATTAACCACCTAAACAAATTAGCAAAATGGAATTAGGCAGATTAGAGTAGTTTGAATGTGGAGGGACACCGTCTTGTCTTTTATTTCTTTTATTTTTTCCTCCACAGAAGCATAACAGGGCTTTATTGTAGCCATAGCTGTAGAAATAGCCTGTTACCACAGCAACAACAGATTCTTTGTCATGTTGATGAATGCACTTTATACAGTGTGTCTCTATACTGGGTATCAGTCTTGTGACAAAGTGCCCTTCGCCACTTGTGCCTGGAGGGGACTACTGACTAGCCTCCTGCCTTCCGACTATGGCCCCTGTGCTGATAGCTGTATTTTCCCCTGCAGAAAGGTTTATTTGTGTATTTCTGCTGGGGCGTTCTGGACTTTCAGTATGGTAGTAGTGCTACCCCAGATAGCTATGCCATGGAGCCTATTTGTGTAACAAAAGACTATGGAAAAGACTTTGGCTCCATGGCGATTGAATTGTATGTATGTGATCTGAGCGCCATTCAATAATAATGTGCACTCAGATCTAAGCTATCTGGGGATATGTTGCATGTATATGTTTTATATAGTAATTGTAACATTGTGTAATTTTATGTCTTTTTGTAACCATGTGGTTAATGGAGTCTTGCCTCTGTCCTGGGAGATAATTTGATTACTTCCCAATTATCTCCAGGATAGAGAGGAGGGATTGTGATGTCACTGTGGGAGTGTTTTGTTTGTATTGTCTGTGATTGGTTATACTGTGTCCCACCCTGTGGGATGTCCCCTTGCATGGGGACTTGCATAAAAGCCGTTGTTTGGTCATTAAAACCAGATCATCTTGTACCTTTCTTGAAGCCTTGGCTCATGTTTGGGGGAAGGGATACCTACACTCTGGGGATTGTTATAATCACTTACTCCCCAGAGTAAGCTCTTGCAATAGCTTGATTTGTTCCTGCTACGCTCTCTGGATTTAGGGGAGGTTCACCCACAGGGAGCTGGATCCTGGTCGTGGATCCAGGGTGGGTGGAGACGGCGAGACCCCGGCGCAGCTGTATCGCTGGAAGTGTGGTCTTCAGTGCTGATGGTGTTGGTTGGAGTCCACAGCGAGCACTAGGTGCATTGATTGGCGGAGGTACTCAGTCGGAGTGCCAGCGCTCTGTCACATTTGGTGGCAGCGGTGGGATGGCGTCCTAATGCGAGGACCAGCAGCTCGGAGACACCGGTAACGTGTGGAGTTACGGATTTATAATTGAGGGCAACGCTAGCCTCTGCGCAGCGTCCCTACCTACAGCAACATGGAGCTAGCAAGACCCTGGACAGCAGCCAGTGAATTGCAAATCTGCCTGTCACAGTGCTATGAGGGTGCTGATTTCATGAAGGAAGTAAACGCGCGGGTTTGGCCCAAACCCTTCAGATGAGGTGGTCCATCAATTGATGCGCCAGTTGAGTGCTGAGAACCAGGCAGCACGGGACTTCGAGTACCGACTGTGGAGTTTGGGGGTATTGACACCCTGTCTCCAGCGACAGAGTGAGTTACAGGGAGAGGAGAGCAGCGACTTCCCTTCCCAGCGGCAGTGCACCGTACAGAGGGAAGAGACAACTGGTCTCTCTCCCCAGCGGCGGCCTGAGTTCCAGGAGGAGTGATGGTAGATCCCTCCTCCGTACAGCAACCAGCGTCCTGGGGAGGGGAGGCAACCGGCCTCCCTCTTCAACAGCAGCTAGAGGTGGGCGACCTCATAGACTTGTCCTGTGGACACACAGAGATGGCCAGCGGAGATGGGACCGAAGTCTCTCTGCCAGCCCTACAGGGATGCTGGGCAGTCAGCCCAGGTCCCCAGCGGCGGTATAATATACAGGGAGAGGAGACAACTGGTCTCTCTCCCCAGCGGCGGCCTGAGTTCCAGGAGGAGGTGATGGTAGATCGCTCCTCCGTACAGCAACCAGCGTCCTGGGTAGGGGAGGCAACCGGCCTTCCACTCCAACAGTAGCCAGAGATACCAGGAGAGGGGGAGAACAACCCTAACCCCACTGGCGCAGATGGGACCGTGGTCTCTGTGCCAGTCCTACAGGGATGCTGGACGGGCGGTCCAGATCCCCAACCTTCCCCGCAGGGATACCAGGAGGAGGAGGTAAGCAAGCCTACCCCTCCCAGATACATCCCGACCGGGTCCTGGGGGCAGTGGATGAGCCTGCGATACCCACTGACCCCCTCCCAGCAGAAAAGCTGGCCCCTGAGCAGAGCGCTGCTTTCCTCTGCCCTATCCTTGTCCCTTGTTCAGAGCCTGAGACCCTGCAGGCTATCCCAGTGGAAGAGCTGGCCCCTGAGCAGAGCGCCGCTGGCCTCTGCCCAATCCTTGTCCCTTGTTCAGAGCCTGAGACCCTGCAGGCTATCCCAGTGGAAGAGCTGGCATCAGGGCAGAGCACCGCTAGCCTCTGCCCCGCCCTTTTCCCCTGTATCAGAGCCTGACTTACCACGGGTTACCCCAGTGGAAGAGCTGGCAGCAGGGCAGAGCGCCGCTGGCCTCTGCCCCCCAAGCAACACCAGCAGTTTGCCTAGCTGCACCAGGGAGACCGAGAGTGCTGCGCTGTCCCACTACAAACTTGAACCTACAGGCCAGTACCATTTATTGTGGGGGGGGTTACTCTGTATTTTTCTTTGTTGGTGGGCTGCCCGACTAACCTAGGTACTGACTGGCAGAAGGTCAGGTACCTGTTTAGTCTTCCCCCCCCCAAAGGGAAGATGTGTGACGAAGTGCCCTTTGCCACTTGTGCCTGGAGGGGACTACTGGCTAGCCTCCTGCCTTCCGACTATGGCCCCTGTGATGATAGCTGTATTTTCCCCTGCAGAAAGTTTTATTTGTGTATTTTTGCTGGGGCGTTCTGGACTTTCAGTATGGTAGTAGTGCTACCCCAGATAGCTATGCCATGGAGCCTATTTGTGTAACAAAAGACTATGGAAAAGACTTTGGCTCCATGGCGATTGAATTGTATGTATGTGATCTGAGCGCCATTCAATTATAATGTGCACTCAGATCTAAGATATCTGGGGATATGTTGCATGTATATGTTTTATGTAGTAATTGTAACATTGTGTAATTTTATGTCTTTTTGTAACCACGTGGTTAATTGAGTCTTGCCTCTGTCCTGGGAGATAATTTGATTACTTCCCAATTATCTCCAGGATAGAGAGGAGGGATTGTGATGTCACTGTGGGAGTGTTTTGTTTGTATTGTCTGTGATTGGTTATACTGTGTCCCACCCTGTGGGATGTCCCCTTGCATGGGGACTTGCATAAAAGCCAGTGTGTGGTCATTAAAACCAGATCATCTTGTACCTTTCTTGAAGCCTTGGCTCATGTTTGGGGGAAGGGATACCTACACTCTGGGGATTGCTATAATCACTTACTCCCCAGAGTAAGCTCTTGCAATAGCTTGATTTGTTCCTGCTACGCTCTCTGGATTTAGGAGAGGTTCACCCACTGGGAGCTGGATCCTGGTCGTGGATCCAGGGTGGGTGGGGACGGCGAGACCCTGGTGCAGCTGTATCGCTGTAAGTGGGGTCTGCAGTGCTGATGGTGTCGGTTGGAGTCCTCAGCGAGCACTAGGCGCATCGATTGGCGGAGGTACTCAGTCGGAGTGCCAGCGTTCCGTCACAAGTCTTATCAGTTCTTGAACTTCTTTACTGCAACAATGAAGTGAAACCATAAATGAACATAATCAGTCATACAATAACAAGTCGCTCTTCATGGCCCTTCACGTACCAGCATTCTTAAACATTTCTTCTCTAGCTAATGTGGTGCTGAGCCGTTTTGCATAACAAATTGAGTCCCTTCAGTGTTATTAAATATGAGCATCCTTTATAATGGAAGCCTTGTACTTTATAATATTTGCTCTACACATTACTATTTTAGACAGGCACAGTATATGAACATCAATGAAAAATAGTGTATATGTAGGAGATGCTGTTTTAGATGTTGAGATATACAGATCTTAAGAGTACAGTGTTTCTTAGCTTTTCAGAAGTAAGTAAAATGAAATGGCTCTTCATTGCCTGGGGCCAAAACTTGCAACATGCCTCAAAAGGTTTTAGTCCACTACATTCAATGAAAAATGTATTCAAAGCTTCCCATGGCATACAGATTAAATACTAAAAATATATTTCAAATATTGTTTCACACATCATTTTTTAGCATTGCTTCTCTCAATATTACAGCTGTTTTAAAATACATTTCCAATGAACTCCAATTTTCTAGTTGTCAGAGTTGTTGAAATCATTGTCTGTTTACAATTTTTTGCCAAATTTCACTCTCTTGTGGATTTTTATGTGGTGGATAAAATTATATTCTGCAATTGAAAAAAATGCAAATCATAGGTGGGAGTGCAATTTCTGTTTTTCTTTTTTTCAAGTCTCTATGTTTGGGGTGGGGTATTTCCCTAATCGCTGTGCGTGAGTCTGCAACCACTACCATGCCAAAGTTTACATCTCTGCACTGTTTATTGCTATGATCAATAGCCACAGAAATGTATTTAAACATGATTTGTTTTTCACAGTCACAATACTGGGGTTATTTTTTTTGTTTTGTTTTGTTTTTCTTACCTACAATTTAGCATTCGTATGTTAAGTGTATCTTATCATTGCATGGTGTTGTACAAGAATACGGCATAAAGACAGTAATAATTATTAAAGTTGCTTCCTAAGTCATCAATAGCTATTAATATATTCACTTTTAAAGAATGAAAGAACGTACAGGCAGTATCATGCTGACGTTCTACAGAAAAGAGATTACGTACAACAGAATGTGAGTGTAAATGTAAAATATAAGATATAAACCTTAAAAGTCATGTTTAACAAACCCACCAAAATACGAATGATGAATGGTGAACCGAAAGAAAAGCACGCAAACAAGCTTGCAACTAGCACACTAAAGAAACAGACATTAGATTAAACAAAATGCTTCTATTGGGGTGAAACAAACTCTGGGGAACGTGGGTCTTATTACGTTTTTCCAAGCACCATAACCACGTAAGTGTTTTGAAGTGGTCATGGTGCCTGCAGTCTGTTTGTAGTGATGTACCGAACGGTTCGCCAGCGAACGGTTCCTGTCGAACATAGCATGTTCGCGTTCGCCACGGCGGGCGAACATATGCGCGGTTCGACCCGCCCCCTATTCGTCATCATTGAGTAAACTTTGACCCTGTACCTCACAGTCAGCAGACACATTCCAGCCAATTAGCAGCACAGCCTCCCTAGCAGACCCTCCCACCTACTGGACAGCATCCATTTTAGATTCATTCTCAAGCTGCATGCTTAGTAAGAGGAGGGAAAGTGTAGCTGCTGTTCATAAGATAGGGAAAAGCATAGCTAGGTTAGGGATAAGGGTATGCTTTTTTTTGATTTTTTTTTTCTATCTAATGTAAATGCACTTAGTTGTCTGCCACTGCTGCCAGCTTCTGTGTCAGGCTCACAGTGCCCATTTCCCCAGTCAGTGCCACCAATTACATCTGGTGTCACAATAGCTTGGATTTAAAAACAAAAAACTTTTTTCACTGTTATAGATTGAATAGCAGTCAGTTGTCTGCCACTGCTGCCAGCTTCTGTGTCAGGCTCACAGTGCATACTGTGCCCATTTCCCCAGTCAGTGCCACCAAATACATCTGGTGTCACAATAGCTTGGATTTAAAAACAAAAAACTTTTTTCACTGTTATAGATTGAATAGCAGTCAGTTGTCTGCCACTGCTGCCAGCTTCTGTGTCAGGCTCACAGTGCATACTGTGCCCATTTCCCCAGTCAGTGCCACCAATTACATCTGGTGTCACAATAGCTTGGATTTAAAAACAAAAAACTTTTTTTACTGTTATAGATTGAATAGCAGTCAGTGTCCTTAAAGCGGGTGTGTTACGCTAACAGTGGATACGCTGACAAGTGCCACTAATTAGATCTGGTGTCACAATAGCTTGGATTTAAAAACAAAAAACTAAAAACAAAAAACTTTTTTACTGTTATAGATTGAATAGCAGTCAGTGTCCTTAAAGCGGGTGTGTTACGCTAACAGTGGATACGCTGACAAGTGCCACTAATTAGATCTGGTGTCACAATAGTTTGGATTTAAAAGCAAAAAACTTTTTTTACTGTTATAGATTGAATAGCAGTCAGTGTCCTTAAAGCGGGTGTGTTACGCTAACAGTGGATAAGCTGACAAGTGCCACTAATTAGATCTGGTGTCACAATAGTTTGGATTTAAAAACAAAAAACTTTTTTTACTGTTATAGATTGAATAGCAGTCAGTGTCCTTAAAGCGTGGATACGCCGACAAGTGCTACTAATTAGATCTAGTGTCACAATAGCTTGGATTTAAAAAAAACAAAAAACTTTTTTCACTGTTATAGATTGAATAGCAGTCAGTGTCCTTAAAGCGGGTGTGTTACGCTAACAGTGGATACGCTGACAAGTGCCACTAATTAGATCCTGTGTCACAATAGCTTGGATTTAAAAACAAAAAACTTTTTTTACTGTTATAGATTGAA
>OW240915.1:84490642-84547385 GCA_933207985.1 Pelobates cultripes
TCAAAAGTGACCAAAACATCAGCCAGGAAGCATTGGAACTGAGAAGTGGTCTGTGGTCACCACCTGCAGAACCACTCATTTATTGGGGGTGTCTTGCTAATTGCCTATAATTTCCACCTGTTGTCTATCCCATTTGCACAACAGCATGTGAAATTGATTGTCACTCAGTGTTGCTTCCTAAGTGGACAGCTTGATTTCACAGAAGTGTGATTGACTTGGAGTTACATATTGTTGTTTAAGTGTTCCATTTATTTTTTTGAGCAGTGTATATGTCTATGAACTATAGCTCCCCGTAAGGTGGGTCATGCTTCATGGGAAGTCTAGCTCAAAGATTAAAGTTGGTTATAACTACTCTACAATGTTTTCACATATATTATACGCATATTCATTACACCCGTAAATTCACACATTTGTACACAATATATATATAAAGGCCTTGTATAAGTGCAGATGTGATTATGCTGAGTGGGAGACGTATAAACATGGCGGCCTAGCAAAACATCTAAAACCTAAATGCACAACATGCATCATCTAATTAGGTGCATTGCCCACGTAAAGAACTTAAATAATTATGGCTTTAGCAAAGTAAAGAAAGAATAAAACTTAACTGCAATTCTAATTTGGACTACGGTTATTTCTAATTCATTTCATGTATAATAGTAGTAATAGAGTCATTTAAGTAAAGGAGAAATGTCCCAGCAGTGATGGGACTGTTTACTGACCGTTGTTATGCACAGTTCAACAGCTTCAGAGTACAGCTCGATGGCATCTTCCATATTGCCTTTATCATCCTCCTCAAATGCCTGAGTGACAAGGAAGTGTGCCCTCTCAAGGTCCAAGTGATGTTTTGTTTTTAAAGGGTCAGCATTCTGTCCTTGAACTATAACATGGGAGACAAAAAACACATGGATTTTCAGTTCAGTGCTTATTTTACAACATCAATCCAGTAACAGTAACATGCATGGGAAGCTGAGGGATTACATTTAACTGTCAGACCAGTGGAGCACTGCTACCCCCTCCAATTGTTATAAGGGTATACATCAAGGGTTAAACCCATCCACTAAAAAGTCAACCCACATATATAATTTTCTACACACTTTTGGGTCTGTCAATTCCTTCTAATAGGCATATATTAGGAACAATATTCCTAAACATGCCATGTGACAGGGGGCAAATGACTAAAAGGAGGAGGGAAATAGAATAAAGAAAAAAACCTACAGAAACAAGTGATTAGATGATCACTGTGACTGGCTAAGACATTGTCATGAATGATCCAAAAGGAGATGTGGCAATAAACAGAAACCAATAAGAATAATCATGGCAGCATCGGGGTATATAGAGAGAGAGTACCTACCTGCACTGTACAACGCTTCCACTCTCTCCAAGTACTCCCTTATTTTGTCCTGAATATTGTCCAGTGTTGAACCAGCCATTCCGGCATAAATCAGAGCTTGTGCAGCTTCCTACAAAACAAAATACATTCAATCAATAATTATTTTGCTAAAGGCCTGGAAGATTATTTACAACAAGGGTATCAAAGTAACAGCCATGGGGCACCTTTCCGGACCCTTAAATAGGGAAATTCTGTTCACAGCCCCCCGTCCTGAAATAGAGAAGTAAGTCTGAGTCCAGGGCATACCTTTCTTATTCCCAGTTTGCTGGTGGCCACTGGTCAAACCCACATTCACACCTGTATTTTCTGGTGTTCAGAAACCTGTGAGCCTGTGGCATTCTAGAGTTGCGTGCTACGGGATATGCATGTAAGGGAGTAAGGATGTGTGTGTCTTGGCAATGGGAGAGCCGATTTGTGTATATGGATGCGTCTCTCCGGCAGTACAGATCTGTGGCCTCCATGAGAGACAGTAACACTCCCAGTGGCCCCCAGGGAAATTGATTTGAAACCTGTGATTTAGAATACATTCTGCAGGATCAGTTAAATATAATATACAGTATTATATTATAGGTTTGCTATTTTTACCCAGTTTGAACTTAAATCACACTGTTTATCTATTTCCATCGCATTGCAATCCATTATATGCTAGGAACAAGTTTAAAGATAATCACGCAGAACACATCTGCTTATAGGGACAGCAGATTTACTTGCGTACCCTCAAAAGAAATAACAAAAACACATCGTAGATACAAAAGATGAAAATCTCTCCTAATGTCTCTCTCTCTAGTAACAACACTTAAAAGGGCATTCCAAGCACCATAACCACTACAGTGCACTGGTGCTAGGAGGCTTTGGGCACAGATAAAATAGGTGTGCTCCCAACTACATTTCTGCTCTGTGTGACCTGAAGTTCCTTATCGCATATGACCCAGGTTATTTACAGAGTTAGTCTACTCTGCCCTACCATGCCTAACTTTGATCTCTTGTACAAAGCACAATTTTCTTAATGCAAAAATGTGTTTCTTCAAAAAACTCTAAAAAGAAATGCAGAAATTTAAGTATCAGATTGGGCAACAATATGCAAAGCTCTAAAAGGCATAGGATTCCGTGACACATTTATACAGGACCAATTAAACTTTTTACATGTGCTCTGTTCATTAACTTTAAGACTTGAGGATAGGTGATCTCACGTACGGTACAAGAACGGGTTTAATATAGTAAAAACAAAATAGTTATGGAATCCACAAAAAAAAAAAAATATTACCTAATTTAATCCAGGCCGTTTCGGGTGTAGAATGTTAAAGCAAAAACAGTACACAAGGCATTAAAAGTATAATATAGCCATTATTCAGAATACTTTGGTCCAGAGAGAAAAATGCTGTTTTTGTATTCTAGGGGGTTTCCCCTTTTGGGGTCACATTTGGGAATTATTTCAGTGGCAGCAGCAATGGGAATGTGTGAAATGCTGAGTTTAAAGGCGCCAGGAAAACAAAACCATTTTACTGGCACTGTTGAATCCTGAAGTGGCTCCTTTCCTCCCACTCCCATCCTATGTCGCTGAAGGGGTTAAAACCCCTTCAGTCACTTACCTGAATCCATTGTCGATGTCCCTTGGCGCTGGGTCGGCTCTGCCCACGCTCCTCCCAGCTGCACACGCATTTGACCTCCCCATATGAAAGCATTATTCAATGCTTTCCTATGGGGATTCCGACGACGCTGGAGATCCTCATGCATAGCGTGAGGACGTCCTGCGTCGTTTAGATGACCAAAAGTCATCTAAGAACCCGGAAGTTCCTCTAGTGGCTGACAACTGACTCAAACAACCAACAGAGACATTTCTTTCAGATCATTGTATAGTAGTTTGACGATTTCTTAGTGTCTACACATTACAGAGCTAAAAAGATAAAAGAAAAAGAATAAAGACTTGAACTTTACCAAGTTATGTTCATTCTGTGAGTAGACAAGTTTGAACAATGAGTTGCACACTAACTGCCAGTTATAAACACAAGAGCTGAATCATTTGTAAACAATTCTATTTATGTGGAGTTAATGCTTCTTAATGAGAACATATTAACACATAGCTGTCACTTCTGAGAATTTAGCACAACCCAATAGTTTACTAAATGTTACCTGTGAGTTGTGCCATGTATTCTTTAAAAAATAAATCTCACATGTTTTTATAATTATTTAACTCTTCCAAGGACATTTTGCAGCACAGCTATCAATTACGGTCTGTGTATAATATCCTTGGACAGTAAGTGCTCTCTATATAATACAGGATTGTGTGTATAATAAATTGGGACAGTCAGCGGTCCCTGTGCAGTGCTGCTCTCTGTATAATACATGGCTGTGTGTATAATATCCCGGGAGAGTCAGTGCTCCCTGTATAGTGCTGCTCTCTGTATAATACAGGTCTGTTTGTGTATAATATCCCAAGACAGAGAGCATATGGGGAGGGCCCAAGGGGGGGGGCACAGCATGATGTAGGGGGGGCCATGGCCCCCTCCTAGCGACACCACTGTTTCGTTGACTAATAATTTTAGATTTTACTTGACTCTGAAGGGAAACATAGATATAAACCTAGGGCAGCTCTACAACTGCATAAACTCCTTAGTGAAAAAAAAACACTGAGGATAAATGGAAACTCTTCAAACAAATATTATAAAGGTACATTTCTCAGTATGTACCATTGGGTAATAAATATAAAAGAAAGAAAATTGAAACCAATGTGGCTTAGTAGAGAAGTAAAACAAGAGATTAAAATAAGAAAAGGGCATTTAAATCGGACAAATCAGAGGCATCCTATATATAAGATAAAAGGAAGTCAATAATGCTTGCAAAAAGGCCATTAAAGTGGCTAAAGTAAAAAATAAGAAATTGAAAGCCAAAGAATGCAAAACCAATCCCAATTTATTTTTCAAGAATATCAATTCTAAAAAAACAAAAAATGAAAGTGTAGGTACACTGGAAACAGAGAGGGGTCTGTTAGCTAATGAAGACCAGGAAAAGGCAGAAATGTTAAATAACTATTTTATATATATATATATATATATATATATATATATATATATATATATATATATATATTAATAAGGATCCTATGGCAAGAGATATGCATATAAGTGCTGCAAAAAAAAACTTGCAGATAACTTGTGATTGGATGACTCGAGACAAGGTGCTACAGCTGTTAAAGAAAATGAATGTAAATAAAGCTCTGAGGCCTGACGGTATTCACCCACGAGTACTTAAGGAGCTAAGTGGGGAAATAAGTGAACCTCTGTATTTAATTTTTCAAGATTCTTTAGTTTCAGGTATTGTACCGGAGGATTGGAGGAATGCCGATGACACTCCTATATTTAAAAAGGGTTACTATATCCTTGCCTGGAAATTATAGACCTGTGAGCTTAACTTCTGTGACTGGAAAAATATTTGAAGAGCTATTGTGATAATGGCCACCGTAATGATTGAGGCGGCCGGCGAGGGAGCACTCTCCCCTGCTCAGCTCCCTCGCCGACTGCCTCATTTATCACTGCGGCCATTTTGTTTCCCAAGATTTTTGCGGAACAACATTTGTGTTCTTGAGGAACCCCATGGTTCTGCAGAACACCAATTGGGAAACGCTGCATTAGAGGATTAAATTAACACAACTGTTATTTCCTTAAAGGAACAGTCTAAACCCCTAAGATACTTCAGCTTGTTTTTGGGTTTGAGTGACCCTTATTTGTCACTTTAAAAAAAAAATATCACAAACTTTGACATGAACTGTAGAAAAAAAAAAAAAATGACAGCATGCTAAAGCACAAAATACATCAGAGATACCCTTGAAGGTCTACTTTCACAAAATGGTAGGCCTTTGTTGGGTAATTTTACCAGTCAAACTGCTATAACACCACAAAATGAGACATAGGCCAATCAGATCCATCTATAAAAACTGAAATGGTCAGTTCTCTTATATGGTGCTTCAAAGGAAAGTGGCAACGGCATCAGGTTTACGAAATATTTATTGTTAAAAAACGGTTATAAGTATGTATGTTACAAATCTGGTAAAAAAAACACCCTAAATGTTACAATAATATTTAGCAGGGATTGGCAGTTAAATGGCTACATAAGTGTCAAAATACCTTTAGGTAAATAGTTTACGATGTATCCGTTCTATAAAATTTATACTTATGTGTGGCAATTTTGTTTTCTATGATGGCTATTAAACTTACAAGACAAACATAGTAAATTATTTTATAACCTGTAATTACAAAAAACAAAAAAAAAAAACTAAAAAAAAACCTGAAATCCTAGACATATTTGTCCTGATTTACAGAGAATATAACTTTTTTTGAATTACTTTTCTTAAAGGACCACTATAGTGCCAGGAAAACATACTCGTTTTCCTGGCACTATAGTGCCCTGAGGGTGCCCCCACCCTCAGGGACCCCCTCCTGCCCGGCTCTGGGGAGAGGAAAGGGGTAAAACTTACCTTTATTCCAGCGCCGGGTGAGGAGCTCTACTCCTCCTCTCCTCCCATTCGACTGAATGCGCGCGCATTCAGCCGGTCTCATAGGAAAGCTTTTCTATGAATTTACAATGCTTTCCTATGGACGCTTGCGTGTTCTCACTGTGATTTTCACAGTGAGAATCATGCAAGCGCCTCTAGCGGCTGTCAATGAGACAGCCACTAGAGGCTTTGAGGGCTGGATTAACCCATTTATAAACATAGCAGTTTCTCTGAAACTGCTATGTTTATTAAAAAATGGGTTAATCCTAGAGGGACCTGGCACCCAGTCCACTTCTTTAAGCTGAAGTGGTCTGGGTGCCTAGAGTGGTCCTTTAAGCTGCACTTATTATGTACACATTATTATTGTTTTTTCTCATTTTGTTTGTTACATTTGTGTGTATTTTTTTTATAGCAAATGAGAATTTATATATGTATATGTCACCTCAATTTAAAGCCCTTTTGTCCTTTAAAAAAAAAAAAAAGGTATACAATATAATATAATATATGTTGGAGCCGTAAATGAGAAAGATGAAAATTACAGTTGAACACACACACAGCAAAAGTTGCATTGGTCCTTTTAGTTAAAACCAAACAAATTAAAGGGACTCTGTAGGCAGTGTATCTGCTTCATCTTCTAATCTGGTTATTGTGTCTGGAGTCCCCTGATGCCATCATTTCATTCAGCACAAAACTGTTGTTATGTATTAATACTAAAAGAGAGTCCCCAGCAGCCCATCCTCTCTGTGCTGCTTTGGCAAATGAGGAAGTATTAGCCTAAGCAACAGTTGGCAGCTGTAAGTGGCTGAGAGTGTCAGCTGACTGCTTTTAGCCTATCAGAACTCCCATTAATGGCACGAATGGGTACAACTACAACAAAGTGGGCAATCTCTGCCTCAGCCACACTTCCACAAGGGGCTAGACTGTGGGTGGCCATCAATCCTTACTTAGTGTTAAACTGCTCAAACCTGATTTAACTCTAAATGAAGGGATAGGGTCAGGGGACTCCAGGCACTATAACCAATTCAAAGAGATGAAATGGTTATACAGTAGTGACTACAGTGCCCCTTCAAATTTGGTCCTTAAGGGGTTAAACATACAGTGTGGCAATTACCATACATGTGGGCTGTGCCAAAAGTCTTCTCTATGAGATGGATTGGAAAGGGATTTTCTTGCCGCTATATATATATATATTTACACTTTATTTATAAGTAATAGTGGATAAAAGGCCACAGGAGACTTCCCAATACTGCAGCATTAGAAGTAGTTACATTTATAAATAAAGTGAGTGTTTCTTTAACCCCCTTAAGGACACATGACAGTTGTGCCATGTCATGATTCCCTTTTATTCCAGAAGTTTGGTCCTTAAGGGGTTAAATTTCTTTTCAATTTAAAAGCCATCTACCAATGCCATCTAAATTAAACATACAAATGGCTACATCAACTAATAAAAACATGGGATTTATTCAATCTAAGAGCAAGTAAACATTTTAGGTGTCAAGTTGTGAACTTAAATAATTTGTACTGCAATGGGTCACTGTCGCCACTCAGCTCTTTGAGAGCGATCACATGGCCCCCGGGGGTCTGATTTGCCAGAGGAGGGCTGCCTGGGTTATCAGGCAGTCCTCCCGAAGCGAATCGCCAGGAAGGTGAGTATCTGGAGGCTCCTGGGGTAGTAACCAATTACTGTGTTCTATACCGACGCGACGGCTTTAAAGCCCATTATAATGGGGACGGCATGGAACGCCGTAATGGCGTTAAGGGGTAAAGCAGTGAAACCTCAGAGTCATGATCTATATACACACAAACTGCTTCATCAAGGTTACGTTTTTTTGGTGACTATAGTGTCCCTTTAATCCATGTTATTTTAAACTGTGTTTAAAATTGGGGGGAATGGGACATGACTATTTAATTTCCATTTGGTCACAATTTGTTTGCGGCAGCAAGACTTTCAGTTTCACAAACAATCAATCAGGTTTTTTTTTCACTAGACTAGAATTAGAATTCAACGTGAATTTCAGATTTAAGGTCAAAATAGCACTATTCTCCAAGTCAGCTACTCTGGCTTTATCAGTAATTATTTTCTAGTTCAGTCTCATTAAATAGCTAAATAAGCAACTGATTGGTTAATAAACAAGCTCACATATAACAGTACCAGGTAAAACATACCTTACCTGTACGGCACCAAGTGGCAACGTTACCATTAGGGGTCTTTGCAAAGTATGTAAAGAGCCCATGTGATAGAGATGCTTTAAAGGAACATTATAAGAATCAAAACAAGTTTAGGTTAATGGAGTGGATTTGGTGGATAGTTCACAGCCCTGATGTCTAACTGCTGAGTAATCTGTAATTTAGGACTTAAAATCACTTTGATTATGCACCTCAAGCCACAACACCCCTTGCTAAGATTCACACAGTCTCCATATACCAGTGATGGCGAACCTATGGCACGCGAGGCACAGGTGCACGCCAGGCCCTCTCTGTGGGCACGAGGCCATAGGTCGCTGGGGGAGGGGGCCACTGGCTGTCAGCAACAATGCTGAGTAGGCACCTGCCTGCCCAAAACTCTGCTTCCGTATCAGGAGGACACGGATGCAGGGGGAGGGATCTGTGAAGCAGCTCTCCTGTCCTCCCGCAAGCAATCTGTGTGGAGCGTTGCCACGCGTTACAATGGCAACGCTTCACACAGCATCGTGCGACCACCGGGGATGGCTGTGTGTCCGTCCATCCCCCCTTCACCAAAAGGTAGGAAGGGGGTGGGGGGGGGGGATGATAAAGATTTAATATAGCCTTTTTTTTTTTAAATGTATTTTTTATAGTAGAGGGGGGACTCGGAATCAGTATACGGGGGAGGGAAGGGAGGGATCTAGTATAGAGGAGGGGACTGGAGTTTAGTAGAGGGGGATGCTTTTTTTTTTGTTAATACTGTACTTTTCAAAACAAAGCTACGTTTCAATGAAAATTTAAGTTTTGGTTTTTTTTGCGGCCCACATAAACCGCATTTATTTGGCCCGTGCTAGCCTTTGAGATGACATGCTTGCTGTAGTGGTTCTGGTGCCTAGAGTGTCCCCTTATGCAAAAGTTGTTTTGGTGCTTACAGAATGCCTTTAAGAGGATATGGCGCTAATCATATTTATCCAAAAATGTTCCGATGCGTGACTTTTCAGATGTAGTAGAATACAAATCTTGGGTCTTTGAAGTAGTGGAACATGGAGTAGTGTGAAATTTACCATTAAATTTCAACATGTATGCGAAAAAAATATACTGCTAAATTTGGCAGTGAAAAGACTAAAAATCTCCCCATATTAAATGACAAAAGCAGTTTTCTTTTACAAATGGTACACTATGATTGGAGTAAAGTGGAGTTGGATGCTACTATTTTGTCCCAAAAGTAACACTGTCCTAGTAAACAAACTGATGAAAACTGAAATTGGCACGTCTGTAATTTTAGACTTTAGAACGTCCTAAAAATATGGAGAAAGGTCTGCATGGGATTTTTGCTGAAAATGGCTTTCTGTAGCAGAATACAAATCTAAGCTCTTAAAACTAGTTGTGGGACACACATGGTCTGTGAAATTGGTGGAAGTCTATCCTGTAGAATAGGTTAGAATTATTTTTTTTTTAAATAAAATGTATTCAAATGCATTAGTTAAATAACCTAGTCCAAACTTTTATGGGCAGAGACCCACTTTTGAAAACTATAATTTTTCAAGACCCACTTGCTTTCAATGCATATTTTAAAAATGAACACCATGGCAATCTGCTTAAGAAGCATACAATTGTCGCACCATGGAAATCAGCTTTAGAGGCATACAACTGGCACACCGTGGTTATCAGCTTTAGAGGCATAAAATCAGCACACCATGGCAATCAGTTTTAGAGGCATACAATTGGCACACCATGGCAATCCGCTTTAGAGGCATACAATTGGCACACCATGGCAATCCGCTTTACAGGCATACAATTGGCACACAATGGCAATCAGCTTTACAGGCATACAATTGGCACACCATGGCAATCCGCTTTACAGGCATACAATTGGCACACAATGGCAATCAGCTTTACAGGCATACAATTGGCACACCATGGCAATCCGCTTTACAGGCATACAATTGGCACACAATGGCAATCAGCTTTACAGGCATACAATTGGCACACCATGGCAATCCGCTTTACAGGCATACAATTGGCACACCATGGCAATCCGCTTTACAAGCATACAATTGGAACATCATGGCAGCTTAAGATGCATTAAATTGGAACACCATGGCAATCAGCTTTTGAGGCATACAACTGGCACACCATGACAATTAGCTTTAGATGCATACAACTGGCACACCAGGGCAATCAGCTTTAGAGGCATACAAACGGCATACCATGGCAATCAGTTTAAAATGCATAAAATTGGCATATCATGGCAGTTTTAGAGGCATAATTTTGGGTAGCATGGCAGCTGTAGAGGCATAATTTTGGCATATGGCAGATTTAGAGGAAGACATTTGGCATATCATGGCAGTTATAGAGTCATAATTTTGGGTATCATGGCAGTTTTAGAGGCAGAAACTTGCCAAATCATGGCAATCAGTTTTAGAGGCATACAACTGCTTACTCTCAGACTCAGTCAGAATCAGAAGTGCGATGTCCTGCTCATCCAGGCACCTTACGTTGATTATCCCAGTGGTGGAACTAATGTAGAGAGGGCCCTGGAACAAGCATGTTTTCTGGGCCCCCCTCTAGCACAAGTGTGGCCAAAAGGTAGATCCCCATCTGTCGGAGAACTTCATTAATACTATGCCAGTGGGGTCTACCATTTGCCCATCATTGCAGGGTCATATTTGTGAGCAGTGTTTGATCGTTTGAATATAAGCATGATTTTGTATTATGTATATGTGTGCATGTATGGGTGTATTTGTATGTACTATTGCCATTGGAATCTAGTGGTGCACTTGTTTGTAATGTTTGCGTCTGAATGCAGGGGTGTTTGAATGTAATGCTGGACTTTACATGCAGGTGTGCTTTTTGTGTGTAGGGTTTGAATGAAGGGGTGTGTATATAATTTTTGTGTTTTAATACAGGGGTGTGTTTGTATGTAATGCTTAAGTTGGATTGCAGTGCGTGTATATAATATATATATATATTTATATATACACACACACACACACACACACACACACACATACATACATACATATATATAAAAATCTAGATAACCCCTGCACTCCAACTGTAATAAAACTTAAATACCTGGTGCTCTGGTGGCTGAATGATACTACTAGTGTGATTTCGTTTTATCCTTCCCAGATATTATTCTCCCAATCTGGGAATTTACTTGTGATGTTTGTTTAAATTTTATATCACTAATTCCATTGATGGTTACATTTAAAACAAAAGACCTTTTTTTGTAATAATTCTTTTGGAGAACTATGAGTTATTTATAGGAGAAAACTTTTTTGATTGTTTTTAAATACAGCTGACTGTCCTTTATGATTTAAGATTTTTTATAATTTGTTGTGTCTAGTATGTAATGGTGGTTCTCACTCCAGGTGTAGTTTCCTTTGTAATATATATGGATGGTTCACTTATTTTGTTTAATACAAATATAGGAGTTTCACTTATACTCTACATACTGTCTTTCAGTCCAGTAGTATAGTATCACTTACTCCCTTACAGTGTTCACACAGTATGCACCTTTATTAATTCGTCCTCAACACTATTATGAATGCCGTGTGTATATAGGTATAATTATATTTCTTATTTACATCGGCATCCTCTATTTTTCACGTAGTTTACTTATCTCGTCATTTCACTTGTTACACATACAATTCATGTAGTATATTTATGATTTATATGTTTCAGTGCATTCCCGTCCGCGCACGGATGACGCTTTGGGGTCGCCATGCCAACGCATAACAACAGGAGACTTGTTTGTCCCTCGTCGGCTCAGGTGTGGGTGGGTGCAACCAATAAGATTTTGTTGACTACGGTTGCCCTAGTAACACACTGAGCCGTCCAATAAGATTTTGGTATAGGGTGTCACATGATCGGAACCCGGAAGTGAATTGGTTTGACATGGCACCCGCGGCGGTTCCGGCAGGAACGGGAATGCAATACACCTGGATGTAAGTACCCATCATTATATGTCCTATATAAGTGTGTTTCAATGTTTTTGATATCTTGTGTCCTGATGAAAGCTCCTGTGAGGAGCTGAATCGTCGATTCTTTCTTCGCAATAAATGAAGATTTTTTTGTGGTGAAACCCTTGAGTGCCGGTATTACTTTACTATATATATATATATATATATATATATATATACATATATATATATATATATATATATATATATATATATATATATATATATATATATATATATATATATATACATACATATATACATACACACATACATATACATATATATATATATATATATATATATATATATATAAAAAAAACATAATGTGTGTTTGAAGGTAAGCATGTTTTTGTGTGCAGTGTATACAGACACACACAGACACAAATACACACACAATGACACAAAAGGACACACAGATACAGATACACATACACACAGAGACAGGAGGTGAGGGTGACAGTGTGGGAGGGAGAGTGTGTGTGTGTTGGTGACAGGGTGAGAAAGGGTTACAGTGTGGAAGGCAGGGAGAAAAGAGGTTACAGTGTGGGGTGGGGGGCAGGGAGAGAAGGTGTTACAGTGTGGGTAGGGGGGCAAGAGTGTGGGGGGCTGTGTCCTACCTTTGTTTTCAATATAATAAATTCCCTGGTGGTCTGGTGGGTTACGGGTAACCCCTCTGGTCTGCAGCTCCGCCGGGTGCAGAGCTGCAGACCATGGGATAGAGGTCTTGCGCGAACCTAGAGTGTTGCCATTGTAATTCTCTGATTGCTCGCGAGATCTCTATCACACGGAGGTGCTGGGCAGACTGATTAGAGGGGGCCCGGCGGCATATAGGACAAGCCGCCGTCCCCCTTGATGGTGTCGGGCTCGTAGTCATGGACTGAGGGCCCAACTAATCAGTCTGCCCTTACAGTCTCCTAGGTCCCCGGCGGCGTGGGTCAGCGCGACCCGCTGGGAATCACACGGCGACCCACCAGTGGGTCGCGACCAACACTTTGGGAAACCCTGATTTAGTGGGTGTCGCATTTATATAAATATATACTTTTGTACAGCCATTTTGGAATATGTTAATGCTATTACAGTTATAAATCTCAGCACACCAAATTCTGCAAAGCTTTAGTTTAAAAAAAGAAAAAAAAAAATGTATAACTAGCATGAAGTAATTAAAATCCTACGCATAGTTTTTTTTAACAAGTCTATTAATTGATACTATTTGTATAGTTGTTTCAGGTTTTTTTTTGTATGGTTTAGACATTTTAAGAAAAACTGATTTTTTCATATTTTTCCAATACAGACCGGGTTCCGTTTTCTATGACTCGGTCGTAAAACGAATTGGTTGGTAAGTGCAGGTGCGCTACAGAGCATGCGCACCAGTGCAGGTCTATGTTTGGGAACATTTCCCTGAACATAGACAAGCGCAGCAGAGCAGGGAATCCTTCTAATCTCTGTTCGGGGAAAATTCCCTGAACATAGACCAGCTCCCTAACGTGGGGAATCCCTTAAATGCCCACGCTAGAGAGCTGGTCGTCAGTGCAAGCCATCGTAAAACAGGTAGGTCATACCTACAGGTGAGGACCACCTGAACTTTATTCACATGTGATATTTTGCTATTCATACTTATCAGGTAATGTAAGTAAGTCCATCTGTGCTTTAAAAAACAAAACAAAAACATGTATAATATGTTTGGGTGCAGTAATTGGGGAAGTGGGATAATGCAGTAGTAGAATTGTGTAACTATCTCGGTTGCTAAGGGGTTAAACTTGTGTGCATCATTAGAGATACATCTAATTCAGAGCAGGCTGTTTTAACTTGAGAATAGGAATACATAATCTGAAAACACTTTATTTATACTTCTGTCAATAAATCTGCATCACGAGATGGAAAATGGAAACTATGACACAAAACACAAACTGGCGCACCTAAGATTTCATCTGTTCCCTTATGTATGTTTCAAAATAAATGATTTTGTTTTCGGATCAGTAGTTGCCTACATAATAGTTTAATTTTTAAAACTATTTATAAAATGTTTAGGTTTAAAGCTACTCATACTTTGAATAATTGTCACAACTTAAATTTTTTTTAAAATGCAACAACTCCCTTCATTAATCTACAGTCACTGCATTGTTCATGTTTAAAGGATCACTATAGTGTCAGGAAAACAAAGCGTTTTTTCTGGCACTATAGTGCCCTGAGAGTGCCCCCATCCTCAGGGTCCCCCTCTCGTGGCACAGAAGGGGTTAAAACCCCTTCAGTTACTTACTTTAATCCAGCGCCGGGCTCCCTCTGCGCTGGCGACCACTCCTCCACGTCCGACGTCAGCTCCCCCATCCGACGTCAGTGGAGCCGAATGCGCATGCGCAATACTCAATGCTTTCCTATGGACGCTCTGCGTGATGGATGCAAAATTTGCATCCAGCGTCACAGATGCGCCTCTAGCGGCAGTCCGGAAGACAGCCACTAGAGGCTGGATTAACCCCAAAAGTAAACATAGCAGTTTCTCTGAAACTGCTATGTTTACATCTGAAGGAATAAAACCAGGGGGACCTGGCGCCCAGATCACTCCATTGAGCTGAAGTGGTCTGGGTTACTTTAGTGTCCTTTTAACGGGACACTATAGTCACCAGAACAACTACAGTTTGATGCAGTTGTTCTGGTGAGTATAGTCAGTCCCTGCAGGCTTTTTGCTGTAAACATTGTCTTTTTAGAGAAAAGGCTGTGCTTACATTACAGCCTAGGGACACCTCCAGTGACCACTCCTCAGTTGGCTACCTGGGACAGTGATGCACAGTGTGTGGCACTGACATTCAGGGTCTCAAACATCTGCATGGAGACATTGAACTATCCTCATAGAGAGGCATTGATTCACTGCATCTCTATAAGGAGATGCTGATAGGATAGGGTGGCGTTTGGCTCCACCCTCTGCCTGCCTCATTGGTTGAAATCATCAGATTTGACAATCTTAGTAAATTCAATTCTTTCCTTTGGGGAAACATTTTGATTGGCTCAGATCATTACTTCTGATGATGCCAATTAATGAGGCAGATCAGGGACAGAGCCAGTACCAGCATACTGGAATAAAGGTAAGATTTTACTATATTTAGGGCAGCGGAGGGAGGGGTTGATAGTAGTTTTAACACTTCTGGGTCAGAAATACATGAACCCTATAGTGTTCCTTTAATTTTTAGTTTTCTTGCATAAAATTATTTTCCTGGAGATGTTCATCTGATAAATATCTGATTAGATATCAAATTAGAAATACTTTTATACCACAATGTTTACATCTCTAAGAGTTTATTCAAAAAACTCCCAATTATAAAACATTTAATTTGCTACAATTCCGTGTTTAGATAAAGTTACTCTGTCACATAGTGACATAACCGTATGGGGTGCGGTGGCCTTGGGGTGCAGCACAGGTGAGTTCTACGTACCTGATGCTGTTCCCTGCAGGCACTGCCATTATCAATCTCTACGAACCATGATATCCTATGAATAAATATCACACATGGTATAGTCCAAGGAGGTACCCAGTCCGTGCACAAAGTTGTTTGAATTATTATAAAGCGCCAACAAATTCCATAGCGCTGTACAATAAGGGGGCTAACAGACATGTATTTGCAACAAGATGAGCTGGACACACAGGAACAGAGAGCCCTGTTCAAATGAGCTTACATTCTACAGCAGGCTTCCCCATACTCCGGCCCTCCAAATGTTGCTGAACTACAACTCCCAGGATTCTCAGCCTATTTCATTCATAGAATCATGGGTGTTGTAGTTCAGCAACATCTGGAGGGCCGCAGTTTGAGGAAGCCTGTTCTAGAGGTATCTACATCCATTTGCAAAACTGGCTGAAGTTGTAAATCTGTCTCTTCTCAATTGCATGTGAAAAAAGTTATATATACACTGTGTTATGAACCACCACCTAGACCAGGGTTTATGGAATAAGAGACCGACAACACAAAATGAATGCCTCTTGATTCTTATAGTATCTGTAAGAATTTCAAATATAATTCTTTAGTGAATAAGCCTGTACGTTAGGGCTGATTGCTGCTAAAGCTTCCCTGTGTGATTATTTTTTATTTTGTTAAACTTACATCTGCATATATTTAAAGGAACACTATAGGGTCAGGAACACAAACATGTATTACTGACCCTATAATGTTAAAAACACTGTTTAGGTGGCTTGCTCCCATGTTAACCCCATTAAAAAATAATAAAACATACCTTATTTCCCTCGCCATGCAGGTCTGCTGGGGCTGGCCCCGCCTTCTATCTGCCTCTTTGCTGATATCATTAGAATTTATGAGTGTGCAGCAGTGCCCCAGGAAGCACCTCTAACAGCCATCTGAGGAGTGGCCACTGTAGATGTTCCTAGGTGGGTAATGTAAACACTGCCTTTTCTCTGGAAAAAAAAGTGTTTACACGGAAATGCCTAAAGGTAATGATTGTACTCACCAGAATAACTACATTAAGCTATAGTTGTTCTAATGACTATAGTGCCCCTTTAATGTATGTGCTAAAAAAATGGGAGCTGCTTCCAGGCTGTAGTATATCTTTAATTATAAAGCTACCACAAATAAAATCAATCACTTCTGCTTAAACTAAGGTTTAATGCAATGAGAACATTGGAGGTCATTAATTTTTTTTGTCGCATTTTCATTTTGCACTCCCCTTACCCCTAATTTTTCTTGTGAGAAACATTTCCTCTTTGCACTTGACAAACTGAACATAGAAAAAGGATGCAGTCATTTTCAAATCATTGTGCAAACTGGAAAAAAAAAAACATCAACAACTATATTTATCTCCAAATTTTGGTCTAAAACAGGCCTGTCCAACCTGCTGCCCCCTCAGATGCTTCTGATCTACAACTTCCATGATTCTTTGAATTAATCAGATAACAAGGGAATCATGGGATGTAGTTCAGCAACATCAGGGGGCGCAGATTGGACAGCCCTGGTCAAAAACATGTATAACGTAAGTAAAGCTGAACGTGAAGCAAGAAAAGAACTAGTTTGCTGAGCAGTGGCTTGCTCCTATTGGCCTTCGTTGTTTAAGCTGCCTGTCAACACCTCACAATGCACCATTTACTTTATCCCTTTATGATTTGCTGCAGAATACACACATTACTATCACAGCAGGGGCGGGCTGGGACGGGGGGCAGGGAGGCAATTGCCCCCCAGGCCGCCCTATATCCAGGGCTGCTTGGGCTGCTAGCTGCCTGCATTCAGCGCTCACGCCGGGCAGGGCCATCTTTAAGATGCCCCTTGAGCCCATACACATTTAATCAGGGGCCCGTGGCCCTTTAATATTGCAGCTGTCAGGCCGCTTCTTATTTTTTTTTCCCCACCCCCGCAACCCACAACCGGGCCCCTGACATTTTGTACGCGCTCAGTTCCTGCTCTCCGCGGCCCATTTTGATCCGCTCTTCCCCCGCGGCCTGCTGGGAGGGAGTTCACATCACTTCCTCCCGAGTCCCAGCTGACAGGGCGGCGTATGGGGAGGAAGAGTCGGCGGCAACACAAACCAACTGCTGCACACGTGGAGGAGGGAAGGGACTCCCATCATCCGAGGACAGCCAGCTCCCACTGGACCTCAGGATATCAATCCTGCTGCATCAAAAGGGTGGAGAAAATATGTAACTTGTTATTTATATATGTTTGTGTCTGTGTGTGTACATGAGGTTGTGCATATGTTTGTGTATGTCAGTGTGTATGAGTACCTGTGTGTAATTGTATGTGTACTTGTGTGTCAGTGAGTACTTATGTGTATCTGTGTGTGTGTATGTATGTGTGTACCTGTGTGTGTGTGTGTGTGTGTGTACCTGTGTGTGTGTGTACCCATGTGTGTACCTGTGTGTGTACCCATGAGTATGTGTGTACCTGTGTGTGTGTGTGTACCCATGAGTATGTGTACTTGTGTGGACAGAGACAGTCATGCTAGGGCCTCACTGTGACTGCGCTGGCAGTCTCCACCTCCCTCCCATGTGTGAACCATTCCAACAGCAACCCTCAGCACCCCCAGCCCAGCAACCCACAAAGCCTCCCCTTCGCCACCCACAAAGTCTCCCCTCTGGCACCACCAGCCACCCACAAAGCCTCCCTTCTGCACCCCCAGTATATTATATATATATATATATATATATATATATATATATATATTCTATAAACCGTGTGTCTGTGTATGCGTGGTGTGTGTGTGTGTATATATATATATATATGTATATATATATATATATATATATAGTGTGTGTATACATATATATGTGTGTGTTTTTTTTTGTTTTTGTTGTGGGGTGGGGGGGAGGGGTTGGATTGATGCCATGGGGGGTGGGGGGAGGGAATCCACAGGGCCCATGCAGATGCTTGCCCAGGGTCCAATCACAACTAAAGACTACAATCACTACTAGGCAGCAATGTAAAAACTGACTTTTCTCTGAAAAGTCAGTGCTTACATTAAAAAGTGTGCAGGGACAGGATAAAGGCTCCAAAACAACAACATTAAATTATAGTAGTTCTGGTGACTACAGTGTCCCTTAAAAATTGTATTTTTGAAGTTGAAAACTTTACTCCTAACTTTTTCAGCTGTCTTCTAGATTTCAATTAAATTTGTAAAGCCCTGGTGACGGTGTATGGGATGGTAATGCCATGAATGTATACAAAACGTGCTTGATACATGGACTACACCTATATCCGTTATAAAACCAGGAAAAAGTGGGCATGGATGGTGAGCTAATTCGATGGTGCAATGGGCCAATTGACTGGATTTGCCCCCCAGGCCCAAGGCTGCCAGCCCTCCCCTGTATCACAGGGTCATTCACTATCATGTGGACTGGCAGGGATTCTAAGTGAATTTTAAATTTAGGCCGAAATAATCTAACGAACAATTCTCCAAGCCATCAGCCATTCCCCAAGCAATGGCTTTTATGGTCTAATATTTGGAATTATCATTTGAATCCTGCCAAGTCAAGCTTTAGTGCTTTAAATATGAGGTAATTAATGCTCATACCTTGTAATAGAACACCGCTTCTTTATATTTTCCGGCTTGGTCATACACCACAGCCAGTTTGGCAAACTTCAGAGCATCGAGCTCCAATGCAGAGGCATCCATGGTATTAAGAGGAAGAAGAGACCAAAATAAGAAATGATGAGCAGGAAAAAAAAAACCCAAATAGAAATAAATGGAAACTGAAACTGGGGGAAACTAAAACAACTGCCAAAAAATATACATTTGTCACGTAAGGGAAGATGTCAAAAAAATGGCTTGAAATTCATCATCTGGAGACTTTTCTGGCATAAAATGTTTGAAATGTTTTATCCAAGCTGATTGTATTGTTGGTGCAACGTGCCAGTAACCCGGGATTGTTATATTAGATTTCTAAAGTATTTTTCTGGCCTTGATTTCTTTGATTTATCGGGATATGATTTGTGTCTGCAGAGTACCAGGCCTCTTGCGTCTTTGAACCAGTTGCTGTTAATCCATTTGTTGGTACTTCATTGATATAGATTACAGTTTTTCCATTAATACAGTAATTTGGTATTCAGCCTGGGATATTAACGAAACGCATGCAAGATACGTAGAACTGTTTAATATGTGGCTACTATATTCTCACTCCAGTATTTATCTCAAAAGCCCTTTATTTACTTTTTTACGTTTATAAATATCTGAAAATCAGAACTGCATTTCATTTTATAAACCAGTTCCTAGTTTAGTTTCTGTGTTGATGCTGCCAATCCAGAAACAAGATCCTTTTTAAAAAAACAAACAAAAAAAAAAACACAACTTTTATAGGTGGTCTATAAAACAAGGCATGACAGGAAATCACTCTCTGGAGCAGGTCTGATGAATGGTCCCTTATGATCCCTTTAAATCGTGTTTGTAATTCCAGCCTCACATTAATCCAGTAACTGCTATTGCCAGATGCAGGTACAGTATATGTGTGTCTTCAGTCTCTTATTAGTGAAGTCCTTGGAATTTGATCTGTATCAAGAAACCATTCTCACTGTTCTCAGCAGAATCCTATCAGTACCTGAGTCCTATGATTTTCGGGCGTCCACCTGCCCTGTCCCCAGCACACAGCGGTTCCTAGCCTTGTGGCAGTGTGTTTATGTGTTTGAGAAACACACAGTCACTTCCTCTATGCCCAGTGAACGCTTCCTATCCCCGGCCTATGGAGGAGGAGGCAGCAGACCCACCTTGCTGAGCATGCTCTCTCCACCAAACACACAGCTTCCTGATCCTCCTCACTGACAGCTAACCTGTGCCTTCAGGCTGGGCACTGGGAGTAGGAAAGCCAGGTCTTCACCAGCAATGCCAGGCACGGTTTGAATGTACATCAGGAATAAGGGTTATACATTGTTACTAGCTGAACAGGAAACACCTTGTTTCTGGTAATTGGGTACGGCTGTCATCGGTTTATAGTGAATTCATATCTCTCCAGCGAAATGGAGGCTATAATAACCAGCTATAGCTGAGCTGCAGAATTGGATCATTTAGGTTTGAATAGATTTTGCTATTATCTCGTCAGTTGTACATTCTAGAGTTTAGTGAATAAACCACTAAATTGAAAATTGTAAGGATTTCAAATACGTGTATTCACTGAACTCAGAAATATAGTAAATTGAAATTCTATTTAGGTTAAAATTGTTGGCAGGGTTTAGGTTTTCTGTTATCTGTTGTCAGTTATCTGTAGTCACAGCTTTGCTATTTTAGCCTAAAATATATATATTGGAAAAAAAAAATAGAAAACAAATAATAAAAAAAAAATATATATATATATATATATATATATATATATATATATATATACTCTCTCTCTCTCTCTCTCTCTCTCTCTCTCTCTCTCTCTCTCTCTCTCTCTCTCTCTCTCTTCTGATAGTGGGGAATAAAACAGAGGTCAGTCTTCAGTTCCTGCTATTTTCATATTAAAGCATTAGTGGTTATGGTGCTAGTATATCCCTAATGGACCCCCACCCAGTGTAAGTAGTCAAACTATTTGCTAACGATTTGAATACTTACCTGGAGTCTTCCAGGCAGAAGTCATGAAAGCTCTCTGCATTGAACTAAGCCTAATGCTTTCAGACACTGATCTCGACACTGATCTCTGCCTGCATACCAGAGTATAGTTCTGAAGAGCTAATAGTAGCTCCTTGCAGGAGCTTCCAGCTCTAATGAAGGTAGAAGGAGATGCCCAGGGAAATTGTCATACCATTAGCAGACCGTTTGAGTGCTTACAGTAAGAGATAGCGCCGAGGCACTCCCGGCACCCTAACCACCAGAACACACTGTAGTGGTTATGGTGGAAGGAGTGTTCCTTTAATTTTAAAGTGTCATGATCTGGAGATTGACTGGATATGGGGAATAAAAGAGACATGATCCGGGACACGGGAAATAAAAATGTAAATTCTTTCATAATATAAATGTTTTTGTTGTTTTGCAAACATATACAGCTAAAAACAAATAAAGAAAATATTTTATATCACAAACGGCAGCGAATGCGATATCAATGATAACCGCAATTATTTCAGTGCAAGAAGGTGGTTTAGCATTTCTCCATTGTCTAGTTGTGGTCTGGTTAGCTCCTAGGATTACGCATTACACAGACACCCCAATACAGCGAACTCCGCAAAGGTTGTATCCACCTTCATCCTCTGGCACATAAAGCAACTAACTCCAATCTTGAAAATGTCCCACAGTGGTTTTCTTTTTAATTATTTCAATAACCATTGATTAACTGAATAATGATCCATTTTGAATCCATTGATTCCCTGGTAGATATCATCTTCATTTATGCTGTTTTATATTACCTAGAAGCATGTGATTAATAATAGACTTGTGCACAGCAAAAAATGTGGTTTGTCCAAACGGAGTCTTAGTTTTTTTAAGTTGAAAGAATTTCATCCATGCGATTATTTTAGGATAAACGATTCGGGTGAACCAAAATGGCACGAAAATCAGCCATTCGGAGTACTGTAAAATATATACATAAGTTAAGTATAATGCAAATATTTTACAGTACACTGAAAGGTGCTTTTCCATTCCATTTAGGTCACAGATCAAATGAGACGACGTAACCAATTAAGGAAAAAGGGGGCATTAAAAAAAAAAATCTATTTATGTGTTTATAGTTTCTATAGTTATTAAATATATAATGTGTATAGATATGTTTTTTTATTTTTTTGCTCCTACTTTTTTTCATTTCTCACTTGATCTGTGAATAAAATCACATGTAGTGGCTGTCCCTTAACCATCAATCATCCTTTTTTTTTTTTTTCCCCTTCCATCAATTATATATATTTTTTGTTCTGTCTGGGGACAGTTCACTGTTGTTCCTGGATGTTGGAAACATAGAATGTGACGGTAGATAAGAACCATTCGGCCCATCTAGTCTGCCCAATTTTCTAAATACTTTCATTATTCCCTGGCCTTATCTTATAGTTAGGATCGCCTTATGCCTATCCCATGCATTCTTAAACTCCTTTACGGTGTTAACCTCTTCAGCTGGAAGACTATTGCATGCACCAACTACCCTCTCAGTAAAGTAATACTTCCTGATATTATTTTTAAACCTTTGTCCCTCTAATTTAAGACATCCCAGAGAACACCATGGGGATGGCAGGACAGGAACCCAAATTTGGTAATGTCCTGCCTAATTCAGAAAAGTGCATTATAACTAAGAGACAATACATAATTTGGCAAACAATACAGCAAGGGATAAAGGCCCTATTCCAATGGGAAGTTACAATCTGGGCCTAAGTATTTACAAAACAAAAAATGGAGTTCCTCAATTTATGCATAACAGCTGTGTTTTATTGTATTACAGCAATAACAAAACGGTTCTGTTTATTTCACAAAACTATTTCTCTTTACTAATAATGTAATGCGTTTTAAATACTCTCTTTCCAATTAAGATTCCTCATTTTGAAACTTTAGGTTAGCTCCAAATCTTGAATAGACCTATAGTCCTGGAAATAATCTTTTTTCGGGGCTTTATAGGTTACCTTATGCCCACAACCTGGGCCACCACAAACTAATGTCCCTGTAGATCCTCCCAGAGAAGCCACACTTATTTTTTTGACCTGGGTAGTTAGGCTTGTCCATCAAATGGTTATCTCTGATCTTTAGCATCATCATTGCTATGGAAGATATTTCTGAATTTAACCAAGAGTGGGCAAAAGCCCTTCTGGCTGCTAATGTTATTTTATTGAAAGGTTTTTGTTCTACTGTAGTCATTTGTAATAGTGCCAAATCCATTTTCGGAACACGGAGTGGGAGCACTTGAAACTAGAATAAAATACGTAGAAGGTTGTTCATTTTAAGCGTGTGGACTCCACATCCATGGAGTAGGTTTATCAATCCACCATTCCATATATTTGAAGGTTCTGTGTGTCATTCTTCTGGAACAATTTTTCTGGGTCTGTTGCTAGTTTGATTCTTTAATATATTAAAGAATTGTGTGTCATCTGTATGCGGTAATTCGAGTGCAGAGTCTGCAGCTGAGAGGTTGAGTTGGAGCACGATTAATATCCCTATTTTGACTCTATTCTCCATACTGCACAGAACAGAGTTTAGGTGATACGTCGATGTCACTGAGTTTGTCAATATGAGAAGGACATCATCGGAGTATGAAAAGCCTTCTCAGTGTGTCAAGCTAGTACTAAGGAAGCTGTTTTAAAGGTGATTAGTTTCCAATCTCTGCCTGGCTATATTGCAATTCAGGGTTTAAATATGTACCCATTGGAGTTTTGTGAACAACCTTAGTTGAAAGTTATTACACTATAGCGTTTATATAGTTATGATTTCTTGCTCCTTGGCATATTTGTGCTGATGAGATAAGATCCAACGTGATCTGTTTCATTAAAAATTTTTTACTTCAACTTGACTAATTCATTTTTAATATAATGCAACTTCATATAATTAATTGATGTTTTATCTGTCTTTGCAGAAACTGAAATCTGTTTAATAGCAGGGGTGGCCAGAAGTACATCCTGAGCTGTGGCAGAACTACAATGTCCATAATGTCCAAAAGCAACATGGATATTGCATACCTCCCAACTCTGAAACAAGGTGCTTGTGGGAGGGGGCAGGCCAGTTACACAATTGTGTCATAGGCCCTGCCCAAATGGGGTGGCCCTGCCTAAAAAGGGGAGGGCCGGTCCGATTTATTGGCAGGTCAGCCAGCCATTATACAGGCCGGCCCCTCGAGGGCAGACTCAGCAAGGAGCACTGTTTCAGTGCTTTTTGCAGGGTCCTAGAGCGTGGAACATAGCGCAATTCTCTGGTGTCCCTAAAAGCAGGCTACAAGAGAACAAAGTGGGGATGGCAGGATAGTCCTGATTTTAATTTTTTTTTAAATTGCATGGTTAGGATGCCTGTGGTTCTGCAAATGATGAGGATCTACCTTTTGGCCACCCCTGTTCTAGAGCCGTATGATTTATTAAGTACGTTTGTTTTGGTTTTTCACATAAAATATATGAAACATTTGTAAGCTACTGTGGGTAGCTGCAACTATTTTAAATTGATGTTTACTTTTCTTGAATAAAAAAGATGGTTCTTCTTGCCCTGCTATTAGTCATTGTAAGGATCTCAGGAAGTATGGAGTCAAGCGTATGTATGATTCACAGTGGTCAGCCTATAGAGATAAAAAAAACATATTTTGAAATCTCAAGGCTGAATGCTTTCTGTTATATTTATTTCTGGCTAGTCAGATTGGTTTTGGAATAAAAAGACCAAAGGAATGTGTGCAAGGTACTTAAAAAATAATATGTGCTCAGTTATTTAAATATTAAATATGGATCAGCTGCATGCACTACCCAAAATAAATGTGCAAACACACATTTCTTCTGATGAAAGAAGCTCACGCAGTGTAAAGGCGAAAAGCATCACGTGACATCTGGCGTCATAGAAGGTGAAGATTAAACATAGTTTCGGTGGGCCTTGTGCTGTTCTCTTCTGGAACTTGTTTTTGCATGCCTGATTGTGAGTCTTCCATGTGAGAGCTTGCCATGTTTTAAAGTAAGCAGATATTTTTAGTTGGGGAATAAACTTATAAGACGGTTTTACATATTTCCTGTCTCTGCTGTTTGCTTTTGAGTCTACTTTCTAGGGGTATATTCCAGTGGGTTATCGTGCCTTCTCCCTCTACACCTTTATACCCAGATCTGACCTTGGTGGCTCTGGGGTTTATTTTAACGAAGGGGTGCATTGAACCTAGATCTTTTTGCACTATATGTTTGTGAATTTAATATTGATTTATCCAGACTGAACTAAAAACTATCTTATATAAGAGGATATAGTTCTGTATATTTGTTTTATATTGCACAGTACAGCGCTTTTTATGTGGTTGTGAATTTAGGGTTGCCTTTGCATCAAAGGAAAGACCACGTTTGGTTTGATGAAGGATTCACAGGAAAAATGGCCATGTAAAATCAAGACACTGAAAACTGATTGCCAGCATGGGCTCCATTGATTTCTCCACAATGAACACGATGACCTCGTTATATGTGGACTGGTTACATTCTTAAGCACTTAACTACACTAATTGCTTGAGTAAATAAAGGTGAGTCAACTCATACCATTAAAGTTCACATTACAATGGTATATTTTCTATAATGATCAACAGACTGAAAGTTTTTTTTCCTCATGTGACGTAACACAACAATCGTAATTCATACTCCAAAAAGCATATGGGTATTATTCTTTAAATAAGTATTTCTGACTCATACATGTAAGTGTAGGTTTCTAATATGGATGAAATAAATCACTTCACGTATTTTATGCCGTCATGCAGTGCAGGGCTTTGGTGCCCTGTGAGAAAATAGACTGTCATGCAGTAAAGGTATGAGCACGGGTTAAATCCACAGACCAGTATCTTTCGATGCCAGGTGGTCCCCTCAGTCAGCTGGGGCCACTGTAGCAGACCACGGGTAACCTGACCGGTTACCTCCGATAATGCCTTCCCTCAGCCACTCTGGAACCACTTAAAGTATAAAGACACCCATTCCCCCCCAGTAACTGAACAACACACAGCTCTGTGGGTACAACATGATTTTATTGTGCCACACATGGCTTATATGCATAACCCAATGCAAAGGGTCTTCCACACAAAACGACAGGGGTCTTCATCCCAGGATCCTCAGTGCCTGGGATCCAAGTCGCGGGAAAAGGGATCTAGTTTCTTTGTCTCCAAGGCACAGAAAGCCCGCCAGAATAGCCAGTGCCCTAAAAGCGTCCTTAGGAACCCCCACAAAAGTAAAGTTCCCTGACCGTTCTCCATTTGTGAGGTTCCTGTGCGAACACCATGCAAGGGAAGCGTCTCCTTTCAGGATACGAATACTCCCCTTGGTTGTTCGTCTATATGAAATGGTGGCCACCCAGGGCAGCACACATTAATTACGCCCCTTGCGGTTTCACACTTGTTATTGGTGTGAATGTTCTAAGTAATTGGTGTGAACGTTCCAATGGGGCACCGGGGTAATCCCTGTTCGGGAAACGAATGGAATCCGTTCATATGGACGCTCCCGAACGGGAAAACAGGGTACACTACATGAAATAGGGAAACACACAATACAAGTGGAAAACACACGAATAAGCAGTGGTTTTACCACAGCCACAATTAGTGGCTTTTTTCAGCATGACAGGGAGATATCCCTATAATGCTGAACCTCCAGCATGCTTTTCCTGACGTTCATACTGTGATCAGTGCTGGTCAGCTGGCAAAGCCCAGCACCAATATCAATCGGCATGAGAGCATGCAGTGAGACCCTGTCAGTGTATTTCAGACTCTAAAATGGGCCCAGTTGTGGAAAGGGAGCCTCAGTTAACGATTGATACCTGGGTACTCCCTGGTGTTACCCTGCTGATATCAAAATGTTATGACACCCTCTTGTCGTTAAAGCATAGACTTTGTAGAACGTAATGACACATCCTACCTTTTGTTATGGTGTAGTGTAGATAAGTCACCTAGCAAATCCAACCCCATTTGTTGGATTGAGAATCTAGCCTCAGCAAATCAAACCCCATTTATTGGATTGAGAATCAAGACCAGCAGTTCCCAAACTGTTCCACGGCACCCCAGATGTGCACACAGGGGTGCCGCAGAATGTTTCCCAGTGCTATGATTATGCTGAACTGGGGCCAGGTTGACTGTCGCGGTCCTCTAAGACACGACCGGGCCCCTGTAATGTCGGCCGGCTGGGAGCAAGTGACAACCTGTCACTTCCTCCCAGCTTCATGCAGGAGGGAGAGGAGCATTCCAGGAGCAGCTCCAGACCCCTCACTCCTACGAGCAGCAGATGGACTCCAAGCCACCCTCCTAACAGGAGGGAGGTTGGAGTGTCAGTGTGTGTGCACACGTGTGTGTCTGTGCACACATCTGTGTCTGCATGTGTGTCTGTGTGTGCACACATCTGTGTTTTTATGTCAGTGTGTGTATCAATGTGTATATGTCGTGTGTGTATGTGTCTCTGCTTATATATGTGTCAGTGTCTATGTCAGGGGTTCTCAACCCAGTCCTCAAGGACCCCCCAACTGTCCAGGATTTAGGGATTACCCTGCTGTGTCTAGTGTGTTTTCGGGGAAACAAACACTTTAAACACAACAGGTTAATTCCTAAATCCTGGACTGTTAGGGGGTCCTTGAGGACTGAGTTGAGAACCCCTGTGTGTGTGTGTGTATGTATGTGTATGAATATCTGTGTGTGTATGTATGTGCATACATCCAAGCAGTCAAACACCAGCACAACAAACAAACACACTCGTGCAATCTAACAAATATTACATACAAACACACCCCTTCACTCAAACACAAATGCTTCACACAAATGTACATCCACCTTTAAAATATATATTACTGTGACGGACCGCTGGCACTCCGACTGAGTACCTCCGCCAATCAATGCTCCTAGTGCTCGCTGAGGACTCCAACCGACACCATCAGCACTGCAGACCCCACTTCCAGCGATGCAACTGCCCCGGGGTCTCTGCTGTCTCCACCCATCCTGGACCCAAGGCCAGGATCCAGCTTCCAGTGGGTGAACCTCTCTTTCCCCAGAGAGCAGGAACAGGAAAAAGCTCTTAGCAGAACTTAGTGATCATACCCTGGGGAGTATAGTGATTATAGTAATCCCCAGAGTGTATTTCTCCAATCCCCCAAACATGAGCCAAGGCTTAATGCTGGAACAAGACTGATTTACTGGCACACAGAACTCACAATTTATGCAACACAAAACTCCTCCTCTGGGCCAGGCTAGATAATTGAGTTTCTACAATACACAAAGCTCAATTATCTGCTGGCCAGAAATAATACAGTTTTTACAGCATTCATAACTTCTAAAATATACATCACATAAAAATTATATATTCACAATCAATCCATTCAGGGAAACAACATATCAAAATATGGCATGAATCAGACCAGGGGTTCAGAAGTTAGTAAAGTATCTTTTGGGGCCTGGCTGGCAGCATGGCTATCTGGCCCAAACTGGTTTTACAGAGCCCTCTAGCCTGGAGACAATGGGGAAAGTAATCCAATTATCCAGAGATAGAAGCAGACTCCATTGAGCACATGTTCCCAGTAAAACACAAAAAGATACAAAAATACATAACTCCTATCATACTGAATTGAACGGGCCAAATCTCCCAGGGTCCATAGTCACAGGGCAAGAGGCGGGAAAGCAGTCCTCTCCAGGCACAAGTGGCGAAGGGCACTTCGTCACAATTACATACAAACACACCCCTGTATTAAAACACTTAAACTATATACAAGCACCCCTTCAAACATTAACACTATACATTACACTATAGCGCCTGTAAATGCCACAGCGCTGCACAGATATACAACCTAGAAATTTTGACTTGGGTTGCCTTGAAAAAATATTTCAAATATTAAGGGCGCCTTGGACCTAAAAAGTTTGGGAACCACTGATCTAGACTGAGCAAATCAAACTCTATTGGTTGGGTTGAGAATCTAGATTGAGCAAATCAAACCCCATTATTTTATGAATTGGTTTCTAAAGGCAAATTGAAACCTTTACCTAATGAGAATGACAGAATAATTCAAGTCATGTCACTGATATCCAAAAGGTTTATTCACTAAATAAAAAAGTCAGTTTGGTTAAGTTTCCATGTGTTTTATTATAATTATTTTATTATTTATATAGCGCCAGCAAATTCCATAGCGCTTTACAGATGGAGTGCAAATTTACCAAATCATGTAACTTACTCCGTTGTCAATAAATCATACATTTCTGCATTTGCAATATTATCTCAAAAGCTGCATTTTCTTATGTAGGGCTATACTGTTTTCTGCACCATATTTCAGGAAATATATTAAATTGTAAATGATTGCAATGTCTTACATCTCCTATAGTTGTAGAATATACATAATCCCCTTCCCTTTGGGCATAATTTTCATTTTGGACCATTGGCATTTGTACTAAATTGGTGAAGAGAAGAATTCTCACTGGACACGCTAAACTGAAAATAAAAGAATAAAAATTTAAAAACAAAAAGTAGTGTTTTACCTAAAATGTGAATTCACTTCCTTTTGAAATAGATTATGTAATTTTCATCAGGAAGCTCTGCAAGGTGACTCTTTTTAATAAGTCACTGTATTCTGAAACCCGAAACACTCTTTTCTCTATTTGATCATATTTAAAATCACTTTCTTTGCCACTGAGAAGTTGACAAATTCCCACCTCATTAAATATCCCTACAGTAATTGCGAACAGTTCAGTTCTAGGGCTTAATGTGGCTGCAGCCTGCGCTGTGATTTGCTTTTGTGCTATTCCTGAAGATCTGCCGTCTGAAAATATTATAAACTTTCTCAGGATATTTGGACGTCCATTAGTTTTGAGATAGTTTGTAAGGAACCTTAAAGCAGCTGGTAAGTCTGTTGACTCTTCCATATATGTGATGCCTGATAGCCCCGACACAGCATCCTCTAATTTACTGGTAAATGGGACTTCTACCTTCTGCAGGCCTGCACTGCTATACTGAACAACCAATACTCTCAGCATTATATTTATATTCATTTCTTCTGATAGGATATGGGTAATTGCTGTTTTAACAAATTCTTTCACTTTTTTAAAGTTATCGTAGCCAACGCTGCTTGAACCGTCCAGCAGGAACACAATATCTGTAGGTTCTTCAAATTCAACTGCAATAAAAGAAGTTTCAATCAACATGGCTTGCACAGAAAAATATTTAACAAAACAAACCTCCTAAACAGAAACTTAAATCAAAGCACTGAAACACATGCAATCTAATTTCAAAGCTATTTCACATCCGAATAAATACATTTTACCTGGGTAGCAAACTTTTGAAATGACAGGGAGAAGAATGTTGTCATAAATTAAATGCTCTCTGCTACATACATATAGGAAGGATATCCGTGTAAAATACCAAGAAACGATATACAAAAAAATTAAGTTAGAACACATTTAGAGAGAATAACTGGTTTGATTACCATAGACCACTATTACTATTACTGTTCTATGTTAAATTTTGTATTTATTGTGTATTCATATTGGTTTTGTATTTTATTGTACCCTAATGTAACAATGCAATGATTTGTGGACCCAGGACATACTTAACCCCTAAATGACACAACTTCTGGAATAAAAGGGAATCATGATGGAATATTTCCGTCATGTGTCCTTAAGGGGTTAAAAAAGAGAGAAATCCCAATGTATCTTTCCTGGTAAAATATTTTATAAATAAGTAAATTACCTGTGTAATACCATTATAAGCTACAAATGTGGTAATTAAAATCTAGCCTTTTATCTTACAAATGAAAAAGGAGGACATCTCTTGTAGCACACAGCAAGGACTTAATAAAGATTGAACCAGCAAATAATAATCGGATGCCAATTATCATAATTTATTGGTAGGTTAAAGGATGTTCTTTGCCTTTTAGACTGCGAAACATAGGTATCTTGGGAAGTTTAAATATATTGTGATTATCCAATTTTCCAACCCAACTATATAAACGGTTAAAAGTTGAAATTGGTAAATTTAGATTTATATCGTTAACTTGTAAAATCAAACATTATGCTATTATAAAACAGTTTTTATCTGAAACATGTAACACTACTATTCTTTTAAAGGTGCAGCCTTTACTTTTAAAGATTGTGCTTAAAGGGAACTATAACTTTTCTGGAAATTACACTATTAGAGAAAACATTTTTTTTTTTTCGTGTGGTGCCCCAATTCAAGGACATAAGATTATTGAAATTACTGGGAAGTGATAGTTCCTCTTTACAGGATAAATGCATTAATGTAAATGTGTAAAATCAATTAGTATTCTTACCTTGACAAGAGAAATCAGGACAGGCAGAGTCTGAAAAAGTAAATATATATCAATATTGTCAGCAAAATGTTTTTAAGGAAATTAATTGAGCTGAAATGTGATACAGTTTCAGTAAACTGACCTTTGCATATATGTTTTGTGACATTTTCAAAGAAGGTCTCCTCTAGTAATTCATAGTATTCCGTTACGAGGACTTGCATTCCTTGTGCTTTTGTACCCTGGCAGGTGATTTCCTGCAGTACCTTTGTGTGAGGAGCTCTTTTAAATAGGTCCCCAACTCCTATTCCAATAACCTGTTTTACAAAATAAAGAACCTTTGTAAAGTGAGGGAAACATACATTCATTTATTTGATCAAGGCAATTCTTATATTGTCACATCCAATCAAAATAAAAAATATATTAATAAATATAACATTAATCTATTATATTATGGCAAGGCTGGATTTACTCCTCACACATTAATTCTTGCACATATGCTTTAATTTTTAAAGTTAAAATATTTCTTTAAGATAATGTAATGAGAGGTTTAGTATTTTCTTTTTTTTCAATATTTCATTTTTATTGATATTCTATTTGCAATAATTGTAAATGCACATCTCCAGTTCAGAAAATAAAACACATAATAAAGCACACAAACAAATAATAGCTCAAAATATAAGCTCAGTTTCCATATCCTTTTACTTATATTTATTTTAAAAATAATGAATACATTTAAATTCTAAAAGAACCCCACATCCCTATATCTCCAGTCATATATTCTTAATTTAACTTTGTCATTTTTATTGGTATAAATCCTACCGTCTCTTATCCTTTTAAATCAATATCCATCTTGTACTCAAGCTTGTCGTTCAGATCTACTTCTATGCGTCTATGCATTCATACATACACCCATGCGTATATACATATATCTACATATACGTGCACCTGTTTATATAAACTTTTACTTTTTCTGTCCTTCCCTTTCTCTCATCTCTTCCCACTCCTTCTTTCCTGCCCTGCCCTTCCTTTATACTTTTATATATTTTTTTTCACCTCTGGCCAAATAGACCACAATTTAGTATGAGTATGTTCTTTACCAGTAAGATGGTGAGCTATTAATTCGAACTGAAAAGTGTTGTCTACTCTTTCCAAGACTTCTATCAAAGAAGGGGGGCATGTTTTTTTCCATTGAGCCGCAATACTGTTTTTCGCAGCCACCAAAAGATTAAGAATCACAACCCTACATGGCAAATCAGATAGAGAAGAGATTAAATGGACTAAGAAGCATTCTGGCTTTATTATTTTACTAATAGTTTTCTAAATGGTTTTAGCCTAGAACAATCCCAAAAAATATGTTGTAAGGACTCTATTTCACCTAAACATCTCCAACATACCGGTGATATCTGAACATGCATACGTGCCAATCTGAGGAGTACGAAGTACCATCTCATATGTATTTTTAAAAAAGCGTCCCACTGAGAAGCTATGGGATGCTATTTTCGTTATCTTAATAGTCTGTAACCATTGGGAAATAGGGAAAGCTTTACCCAACTCCTTTTCCCATTTTAAATTATGATTCGGATTAACCTTTATTCCCCAATTCTGAAAACGCATAATAACAAAGATAATAGTTTACTCTTTTTTGTTTTCCCCATACAGTGATGGTCAAAGGAAGTTATATCAGAGATATTATTTGTGTATAAGCCTAATAAAATAATAATATTTTTAAGCCTAAGATCCGTGAATAATTCTTTAGGTAATAAGTGGAATTGTTTCTTCGGATCTGGAAAAGACTTAATTCCTTTTTCATCACATATCAGACTTATTTTCCTAACCCATGATTCCACTGCAAGATCCGCAGTTATGTTAACATCTGTAAAGGGGCTAATGAGAAGAGGTAACCTTACCCATAAGCGTAGGAGCCCATTTTTTTCCAACATTGAAGCATATATCTTGAGCTAGAAAGTATTAAAGTTTAACTAGAAGTTTGTATCTTAGTTGTCCACAAAAATTGATCTGTCGTATGTGGTTTCATAAATGCGTTTTCCAAAATGAGCCATATTTGTGGTATAGAACTTAAAATAGGTTTTATTCCCTGCATAAGTATTGATGCTTTATAATATGTTTGTATAAATGGTATACCTAGCCCTCCCAAAGCATAGGGTTTCATTGCTGAATTATGTTATATATATGTGGAGGCCTCTTTTTCCAAATGTAGGTATTTATAATAAACTGACATTTTCTTACTATGCTATGGGTATTGTGCGAAAAAGTATAATCATCATCTTTATTGAATTAACACAGCCTAATAATCATCCCTCCCTATCCCACCATTTGTCCATTTGTTGTTCTAATTTATACTTATGTTTCTTATGGTTTGCCTGAATTAGGAAGCTGCTGGTTTCAGCCAGGTTAATACTTAAGTACTTACGAGATGTTTTTCCGCCAGTCAAATGTATATATATCTCCTTTAAAAGTTGTACTTTCTGATTTGGTAATCCAATAGGTAAAACTTTAGTTTTTTTTCCATTATTTTTATAATATGAGACTCGACCATATCTTTCAAGGAGTGTGATCAAAGAAGGGATAGCCCTCACTGGCTGAGTTAGAAATAACACATCATCCGCAAATAGGGCTAATTTTTGTTCCCCTGCAGGTGTAGTCAAGCCACAAATATCTAGATTTTGCTTAATGTGCCTCACTAAAGGTTCTAAAATTAAAAGAAAATGTATTGGTGAAAAAGGGCAACCTTGGGGGGTACTGTTTTTTTTGGGTTTTTTTTAATATTATATGGATTGGATAAAAAAACCATATGAAATACCTTTGCAGAAGGGATTGAGTAAAATGCTTTTCATAAACTCGATAGGGAACCCCATCTTGCTCAAAGTCATAGTCCTATAAGTCCAATGTAAGCGATAAAAAAAAGCTTTTCCAGCGTCTAATACCATATTTATACCTTGCTGTTTAGTCTTATGTGCCCATTCAATGAGATCAATAAAATATCTGGTGTTATAACCTACTTGCCTATTTGGCACAAACCCAGCCTGTTCTCTTGAAACAAGGTCATCTAATAAGGGTTTAATGCGCATAGCCAATAATTTGGCATATAGTTTTATAGCCTCATTTAAAATCGCTATAGGCCTTAAGTTTGCACCCTCAATGGGTAGTTTCCCTGGTTTCGGAAACATCACTACATATGCTTCCAACATTTCTTTTGGTATATTGCCTCAATGTTTTATATCAATAAAAAGTACAGTAAGGTAAGGTGTTAGAATGGATTTCATTTTAATATAGTAATAATTAGAAAACCCATCTGAGCCTGGTGCTTTTTGTTTTGGAAGGGTTAAGATTGCCTTGCGCACTTCATCTTCTGTAAAGGGATTTTTAATGACATTTTTTACTCCAAATGTGTTTTTTCTTATTTTTAGCCATGATTTTTGGGCATTTGTGGATTGAGCACTATGACTTTCATTTGATTTATTGATTCTTTTGATTTTCACTTTTCTATCCTCTGCTTCTATGCCTGTCTAGTTAGATTACCAGGGAGAGAGGCTTTTAATTTACCTTGTCAGTGTTTTAGACACTGACTTTCTCACTATATACTGCATTCTCTCCCTATCACATATTATAGACAATACTCTCTCTTCCTAGCTCTGTCTGCAATTTAACTCTATAGATGCTGATTTATGACTGAGGGTCCGGGACTGTGCTTAGATCAATATAGCACGTTACTATACACAAGATGTGTTTCTTATTACTAGCACAGTACAGATTTTTATAAGATAAGGCAGAGCAGTATTTAGAGATAATCTGAAAATAGCCCAGTGTTAGGGAATTGGTTTGGGATGGATCCCCTCCTATGTAGCATATACACCTGTTAATAAAGCTGATATTTAGGATTGGGTATCACACCCTTATATGGATTTGGATTGTTTTCCCTACATGGTGTCTATTTCTGGCTTGCATATTAGCATATGTATCACTTGTATATACTTTGGTTTATTTATTATGTTTAGGTCTCAATAATATAAGATTATACATTTTTTATGCCAATATACAGTAATAACTATATTACTACATATATATCCAGGGGATGCAGCTGATCTCGGAGCTTTGTATGCACTCAGACTAGTGGCACCAACTTCTTGTTTGTTCCGACAAAGGAACTTCATCCAGAAAACAGTTAATTTCCTCTGGTGTGGGCAGATATGTTTCTATATCCCCTGTTAAGTTGTACAGTTTACTATAGTACAAAGCTAACTCCTCTACAATATCCTTTGGATTGTAAAGTTTCACATTCTGGGCAGAATTAATATATGGGATTTTAATTTGTAAATAGTTAGCTTTTAATTTCCAAGTAGCTTTCCAGCTTTAATGTGTTTGTTTTAAGGATCGCATTTGTTTCTCAGTTTCTTGTAAAGAAAAAAATCTGTAATTTTTTTAAATATTTCCTATCCTTTTAGATAACTTTTTTGAGAGATTCAATAGGTTTAGTATTTTCTAATACATAGCTGTCGTTATGTAAACAATATTATCCATGACTCGACATACTTGAAGCAGAAGGTCAGTTTCCAGTTTAATAATGATGAAACCCTAAAATAAAATGTGGAACGTAGAGATAACACACTTGCTTACTCACTTTCCACTGTCATGTCAGCATACCAGAAAAATGACCTAACCAGGAAACATTTGTAGTTATTGCACGTGAAACATGTATAAAAGCTGTCTCACTGGTTGAAGTTCAAAAATAGAAAGCGGCCAGGCAACATAGCTTAAATGCAACACATAAAAGCTTCTAAAACTACTAAAACGTAAAAAAAGATTAGGTGAGAGTGGTGTAACGTCTGAACAGATTATTGTATCAGCATTGCAGTTTGATAAAACATTTACAACCAATGGAAACATTTTCCATGAGTGTGTAGGCTATAAAGTCATAATATATACACAATAAATATCTTCCTTTATGATCAGGTGAGTTGAGTTGTCTGTGTAATCTGTATGAGTATATTACTCTGTTGGCTAATCAAACACATGCTATAAATGTCATATGAGACACATAAAATATAAAATTTGTAATGGATGCTTCTGTTTACACAGGCTATGGACCCTGTCCCAGAACCCTCTAAAAATACTACAAGGGATAGTGTCACTACACAGTTATCGGATAGAATGGGGACATAGGTACTCCCCTCCCCTGCAGCCCCTCCATGTGTCTTACCCCACCCTTCGTGTTGCTGTTTGCCCCGGTCATTGAGCACTTCCTGTCAGACTGCTCGGCCACGCTACACGCAGGGCAGGAAGGGAGCAGTACAGCACGTTGCACCCCTCGCTGCAGTGCACCAGCCCTTAAGGTATGCCAGCAGCCCACAGTCACAGCAGCCGAAGTAGCGGTCGGCCACCTGGAGTGATGGACTGGTCGCCGCTGCAAGCCCTGCGACTGTGGTAGTTAAGCCACTGTTGTGAACAGTATAAATAGGTGTGTATTGTGTTAATTAACCCTTGCTTGTTTTACCCTCACTGAGCCTAGGGATAAGGGCTATAATGACTGCTATGCTAATGCCAAGGTGAACTGAAGGAGGCAGACAAAGTGACAGAGAGACCCTCCTGTGGTCCACAACTCCATAACAATATTAAAGGGACACTATAGTGACCAGAACAACTTTAGTATATTGAATTTGTTCTGGTGAGTAGAATCATTACCTTCAGGCTTTTTGCTGTAAACACTGTCTTTAAAGAGAAAATGCAGTGTTTACATTACAGCCTAGTGATAACTTCACTGACCACTCCTCAGATGGCTTTTAGAGATCCTTCCTGGGTCATGGCTGCCTAAAATGCATCCAAACATTCAGTGTCTCCACCCTCTGCATGCAGACACTGAACTTTCCTCATAGATATTCATTGATTCAATTCATCTCTATGAGGAAATGCTGATTGGCCAGGGCTGTGTTTGAATTGTGCTGCTCTGTCCCCTTGTCAATCTTAGCCAATCCTATGGGGAAGCATTGTGATTGGATCAGGCCACCACTTCTGATGATGTTAGAGGTCAGAGAAAGTTCACAGGCACGGGCAGCAGCTGCAGACTTGAATACAAGTAAGATTGTACTGTCTTTAGAGAGGCAAAGGGGGCCAAGGGGGCTAGATGATGGTTTTAACACTATAGTTGTCTAATATTATATTAAAGGAGCACTATAGGGTCAGGAAAACAAACATGTATTCCTGACCCTATAGTGCTCCTTTAATATAATATTAGACAACTATGTATGTAATAATATTATATATTAACAATGTGTGTAAGATATATAATAAAATGATTACGCCAATCATAAACACTAAATTTTGCTGTAGTGGTTATGATAGCAGGAGTACCCTGGTCCAGTTCCCTGGTAAGGGGGGAAACTGTTCAGCAACATTTTGCCCCCTCACCTTGGTCCCTGCCTGGGCTCCGATGCTCCCTTGTGGTCTGGTGAAGCTGCCGTCACTGTCGAATGTATGCTCTCAGCCATTGATTGACAGTCTGTAAAATGAAATTTAGACAGAATTGACATTAGCCAGCCCGCAACTCAAATCACTGAACTGGTCATGGTGCTTGGAGTAACCCCGTTAAGACATAACTGCATAAATGAAATACCTTTCACATGTGACTTAAAACAATAAATGCACAAATCTCACAAATGCAGATTTTTTTTTTAATACTTTTATGCAGAGCTTGACAAATAAAGGACTTTGAAAATCACTGGAGTGGTGACTACAACCAAGGATCGTTTAATATTACAACATACAGAAGAGGGAGTGGGACCCTGAAAAATCCCACAACACTTATAGATTGAGCCAACACTTACTGGCTTTATACTTGTGAGTGTAAACTCCTGTTTTTATTTACTTTATTTTTATGTTCAGACAATATTGCGCTAGTGTTTGTTTTCCTTGTTTCAATTATAGAACTACATCCCTTAACCCCTTAAGGACACATGACATGTGTGACATGTCATGATTCCCTTTTATTCCAGAAGTTTGGTCCTTAAGGGGTTAAAGACTAAAACATTCAGAACTATATGTAAGATACTCCACCTTGTTTATATTTGTGGGTGTCGGTTAAGGGAACCCCAATTAGGTGTTATCTCTTGGACCCATGGAGACTTTGTATTATGATTGGTTTTTATCTAGAAATATTAGCTACTACAAAACATTAATGTGGCCTTCCTATAAAGTGCCACATCAAAGGAACAAAGTGCAAACCTCAGTCGCAAACGCTAAAATAAAACAAACCAATAAAGTGCAATGTGCACAATGTCATTTTCACAGCTTACATTGACCTGCAGTCAGTGCCACAAAGTCTATAAACCAGTTATGCTGGCAGTCAGGCTACTTTGGCCTTAAATGTAAAATTAATTTTGAGTTATATCTGTGAAGATTCTGAGTGTGTAAACAGAAAAGGAATATGAAGTGTATGATGGCAGCAGAGAATGTGGCATTTCATACAAAGAGCAAAAGGGAGTTTAGTTTAATTAAATTTTGTAATGCACTAGGTATAGGCATGGTATCAGGAGCTGGCATGTAGGGGAGCTCTGATTTAGTGCTTTGCAGCCTATTTTCAATGTTGTTCTAAATTTACAGCCAGATTAGCTGAAATGGGAAAAAAATGATTTGGAGAATTTGTCCAGTTCGACCCATATTGCTTTTTTGGTGAATTTTCAACAAGTCATAGCTATTGAATAACTCCAACAGACAGACTTTCCAAATGACTTACATTCATGTTGGGTACTGTGCACAGTGAAGCCAGGGATTTGCGGTCTCGTGCATCAGATCTGCCATCCGTCAGCACTACAGCTACTTTGTGGGTTAGTACCGATTCTTCCATTGTTTGCTTGGCCAAGTCTAATGCTTCTCCAGTATATGTTCCTCCTGCCATCCAGTGCATGTTCTTCACAGCACTAAAAATTTTAAAAAATAATAGCTTTTTTACAAACAAAGGCTGAAGCAAAGAAACTTGTATTTCTATGATTATCTGACAAAGATTATTAAAATGTTCACAAATGGAATGCAAGGGAATCCTAGACTGTAGTGATTATGGTGCCAACAAGCCCCTAGCCCCCCATACGTCTGTATTGGTTATAGTGCTGAGAGTGCCACTTTAAGTGTATCCTGTCTTCTATGATGTTTTTCATTTTTTCATGAAACTGCCCATGGGAAAAAAAAGATATACATATTTCTAGATCTACTATTGAATCTTCTGATGTTTTGAATATTATTTTATAGGTTTGAAAGAAAACAAATGACCCTGCAGTGAGAAATTCATGGAAAATACAGGTCGACAGTACAAAAACACTAGTAAAATCTTTATATTTAACCCCTTAAGGACACATGACATGTGTGACATGTCATGATTCCCTTTTATTCCAGAAGTTTGGTCCTTAAGGGGTTAAAGGGACACTAGAGGCACCCAGACCACTTCTTCTCATTGAAGTGGTCTGGGTACAGTGTCCCTGTCCCCCTTAGTCCTGTATAAAACATTGCGCTTTACATTGCAGAACTAAGACGGCCTCTAGTGGTCGTCTGTCAGACAGACACTCAGAGTTTTCTGGGTCACCTAAATGACACTGAACATCCTCATTCACAGCATGAGGATATCTGGCATCAGTGAAATCGAATGCTTTCCTATAGGGGGGCCTAATGCGCTTGTGGCGCTTCCTGTGCATGCACATTAGCCCCCCCATCGAATTACGTCAGAGGAGGCGGACGTCTTGATTCAATGCTTTCCTATTCGCATTAGCCAACCCTGTCGAATGATGTCAGAGGAGGCAGAGCTGCGACCGGATCTAAAGGACAAGGTGGAGGAAGTCATCACAACAAACCTTCTTGGAAGATTCCCTTTCATTTCTCAAACCTCTTGAGACCCTTGCCTAAGAGTTACAGCTGTTCACTGGTTGTGGAACATTAATGTTCCAAACCAGCACCCTGGGGAGCACTGTCTCAGAATTGCATCTTCTGTAATTACACCTAAAATTTGACTTTTTCGATTTTTAAAAAAACCTTTTTTTTTATATACATATTCTGATTTTGTGTGATCCAATGGAGTCCTTACCATTTGCTTAATCACAGCATAGAGCTCGCCCCTAGGACTGGGGCACACTACAGGTTTCATTGCTCCCCCCATACCTTTGGCAGTGGAAAAACATCTTCTCACTTTGGAAGTGATGGCGCTTTTCACACATCTGTAAGACCAGGAGTCTTCATGTTCTGCTAGTACCACATAGGTCCAGGATAGGTCTTATATTGATCTAAATTGGATGGTGTCACGGTTACGTTCACCCAACACGCTAACTATAGGACTAAACAGGCAACTCAAGCTAGACGTATTACCGGTCCTTAAAGTGGCCGGACTTAACGTGAAGTAGTAAGGAGAGAAAACAGAATAGTCAGACGAGCCAAGGTCAGGGTAGTAGAAGGAAGAACAAACGGTAAACCAAGCCAAGGGTCAGGTTAGCCAGAAATACGGATAACCAGAGACAAGCCGAAGTCAGATACCAGGAAAACACAAGTCGACAGAATGCACTCTCGGGCTACAATAGACCACGACAGGGCAAGGAAGTGATGTAGGAGGGAGGTATAAATAGGGCTAAGAGAGATCTGATAGGCTAGGGAAGAGAATAGGATAGTATATAAAAAGGTTACCAGCTAACCTGAAATTATGTTAGTATCGCTTTAAGAGATTAGAGGTAAGCCGCGCGTGTATCCCAGTCACGCACGCGTTGTCGGCTGGATGACAGCAGCGCCTGGAGAAGCAGAACGGATGGCAGGAACGGAGCAGCGTGAGCCGCAAGGAGGTATGACCGTTCTTATATTGGTCTAAATTATAGCTTCAAAAGACACCAGGATCTTGTGGTCTTAGTAACATCTTTTACAATACATTTATTTATTTAATTTAATTATTTATTTAGTATTTTTGCTGTGCAGAAATAAACATACAGTTGCGTCTTACCACAATAGCAGTAGGCATAATTGGTGTAATACAAAGCTAACATATGAAGTGGCAATTAGTTGAACATTTTTAGAGTTATAACCTTACACATGAACACATAAAACCATGCATGTAAGACAGTCATAAAATACTTTTCTGGCTAAAATTGGTGTTGCAAACTTATGGGTAACGGGATTGTTAAGATTAATATAGAGTTCCTGGCATGGTCTGGTTGGACAGAAGATGTTATTGACCTCGGGTGATTGCGCTATGCTGGTCTACCTGACGGGTACACAAAATGACAGTTGTAGGGTGGGTGCAGTTCATATGCGGGTGTCTGTGTCTCTGGGTGTTTGCCTCTTAACTTCAGCCGATGCCCTTGGGTGGTTTGTCCTGTGTCCGGCCCGAGATGGCTTCGTTCCGGCGTCTGGTACCTCTCCAGCCCCAGGTCTGTGTTAGAGACGTAGGCTCTAAACCAGGGGTCTTCAAACTCCGGCCCCCCAGATGTTGCTGAACTACAACTCCCATGATTCTCTGGCTATCTATGTAATTCAAAGAATCATGACTGGTGTATAGTCGCCATATGGGCAGTCGGAACCTTGGTCAACAACCACCCCACATACCTATCCCCAATAACACGCTGACACTAGGTATATGGGAAAAATTGTCCACAGCTTTATTAACAAACATAGTAACGATACTAATAATTTAAAATATATATAAAACATGGGTCATTGCCCCCATACTCCGCCCTCACATCTATACCTTCATTAAATATCAGGGCAATGACCCAACATAAGCAACACATAAATATATATAAATAACGCTTTAACCTTACTCCAGCATGAACCGATTTAAGTGCCAACCATAAGTAACCACGGTAGGGGTATACCCAGATACCCCTACCCCACCAGGTTCTGAGCCACCTCCAGGACTCGAAACCCACCATCCAGCAGTGACCACAATTCTTCATGTTCCTCACGTTCCTCATGGGGAGCCTATTTTTGCCTTCCCTAGCTCTCTATCCCGCCGCTGTGACAAAACGGGATAAAACAGAAACAACCCATTACAGGGAGGGAGGGAGGGACAAACACAGCTAGGCAGAAATGAATGTGCACATTTTAAAATGGCTGCCTATTAAATAGCCAGCCCCCATCCCATAATCCCACAGTCCTGCTTGGTCCCTCCTATGCCCGCCTCCTAACCCCTGTCAAGGCCCTTTTCCGCTAAGCTGCGCTCTGGCTACATGGGGCTACATGACTGGTGTATAGTCGCCATATGGGCAGTCGGAACCTTGGACAACAACCACCCCACATACCTATCCCCAATAACACGCTGACACTAGGTATATGGGAAAAATTGTCCACAGCTTTATTAACAAACATAGTAACGATACTAATAATTTAACATATATATAAAACATGGGTCATTGCCCCCATACTCCGCCCTCGCATCTATACCTTCATTAATATCAAGGCAATGACCCAACATAAGCAACACATAAATATATATATATATATATATATATATAATGCTTTAACCTTACTCCAACATGAACCGATTTTAAATGCCAACCATAAGTAACCACGGCAGGGGTATACCCAGATACCCCTACCCCACCAGGTTCTGAGCCACCTCCAGGACTCGAAACCCACCATCCACCAGTGACCACAATTCTTCATGTTCCTCACGTTCCTCATGGGGAGCCTATTTTTGCCTTCCCTAGCTCTCTATCCCGCCACAAGCTCGGACCTTGACCCCTCAAGCCGACCGAGCTCCGCCACCCCGAAGAAAGAGAGCCCTCTGCATCCCCTCCTGCAAACCCAAGTTCAGCAAATCCAGACCCACCGCTGAGAGATGGACGCCGTCCGTGTGGTAATAACCCGGCAGCCCGCCTTCCAATTCTACGTGCCTCACTACCACGCCCCCCAATTTCCTCACGAAGCTTGCCATCAAGCTGTTAACCTTTCCCCTGCATCTGTTGATGGCCACCGGGTGCCTCGCCTGCCGCCACCGACGCCTCGGAACGATCTCAGACCACACCAGCATCACCCCAGGAAGCAGATCGAACAACCTGTTCAGGTCCTGCTTCATCCATTTAACCAACCTACGTTGCGGAATGAGGCCCAGGTCATTGCCACCCGCGTGCAGAACTAGCATATCCGGCCTCGCCCCGCTTGCTACCATCCGAATTATCACCCCGCACACGTCGCCCCAGCCAAATCCCTTAAAACCCAACCATCGCACTGTTAGGAGGTCTTTCGGGAAGCCCAGCTGTTGGCCCTGGGCTCGAGCTGCAGCTCTCCGTCCGGCCCAAACGATGAAGGCATGGCCCACAATCCACGCGACATAACCTGGGGAAGAAGGAAAACAACGTAAAACACCCACACCCAGACCGGGGCCCTCCCCCCGTCCGATACAGCCCGCATCACTGATCCAACAAACCCAAGCGCACATACGTGCGGAACCGAGCGGATTCCCATCTCCCAATCTTCTTGACTAACTCGTCCCCCATGCCCAGGCGCGCGGCCTCAGTGGCCGCCCCTATGCGAAAGGAATGAGTCCCATAGGCAGCAGCACTCAACCCCAACGCCCCCATGCCCGATCGGAACACCTTAGTAAATTGAAAACGAGAGAGCGAGGAGCCATCGGCATGAACCAATAAAGACCCCCCAACTGCCGGTCTCAGTTCCAAGAACCGAGCCACTGCCGCAACCGGGCACAGCGATGACCCGGGCAGGGGACCCAGCGTCACATCCCGGCCCTTACCCATGACGTCCGTTTTGGACGTAGCCAGGTATACTACCAGGTTCCCTGCGAGCATGCGAACACCGGATACCTGCAGACCCCCCGACTCTGACCGAGTAGCGCTCACCAATTCCACTATTCGGAATGCCCCAAAGAAGGCCAAGAGAAAAGCTGCCCTGAACAGGGCTACCTCAAACCCGTCGAAGCAGATTCCGGGCAGCACTCGGAGTAAGTTCCCAAGCACCCGAACCGAGACCGGGCGCCTAGCATCCGGTGCCCTCCGGCCCCTCCGATACCCGCCGCCCGAAACCGGGACCACTGAAAGCGAGACAGAGCATCAGCCACCTCGTTCAAATACCCGGGCACATGACGCGCGCGAAAAACTACATTAAGGGACATGCACAGCAAAACAAATCGTCGCAATAGCTTCACCACCGGTTTGGATGCTGCCGACTGGTTATTGACGGCGTGCACCACCGACATATTGTCAGAGAAAAAGACCACTTTGCGGTCGCGGAGCCGATCCCCCCCACAGGGCCAATGCCACCACCAACGGGAACAGCTCCAGAAAAGCCAATTCCGTATGAGGGGGCTTTGCCCCCACACCTCCGGCCACCTCTGAGCACACCATCTCCCCCCCGAAGTAGGCCCCGAAACCCACGCTACCCGATGCGTCGGTGAACAGCTCCAATTCGGCCGTGGACACACCCTCCTGACGGAAGAACACCGTCCCGTTAAAGTCTTGCAAAAAGACCTTCCAGACGTCCAGGTCAGCCCTCATCGAGGAAGAGACCCGAATGAAATGGTGTGGAGAACCGACCCCTGCGGTGGCTGCCGACAGGCTGCGGCTGAACACCCTACCCATAGGTATCACCCTGCAGGCAAAATTGAGCATCCCGATCAACGATTGTAGCTGCCGCAGGGTCACCTTAAGTGCCCGCTGCACCACGGTCACTGCACTGCGCAGTCCGCCCAAATTAGCCAGAGGCAGCCGACATTCCCCAAGCACTGAATCTATCTCCAAACCCAGAAAGCTGAGGCACTCGGTCGGGCCCTCAGTCTTGTCCGCCGCCAACGGCACCCCGAAGTGGCCCGCCACCCACTCAACTGTCCGCAACAGGTGCCGGCAGGCGGGAGAACCCGCCAGCCCCACGCAGAGGAAGTCATCCAAATAATGCACCACCGCTTCGTTCCCCGACTCCACCCGCACCATCCATTCGAGAAAGGTACTGAACTTCTCAAAATAGGAGCACGAAATGGAGCAGCCCATCGGGAGACATAAGTCGACGAAGTAACCTCCGTCGAAGAAGCACCCCAGTAGATGTTGACAAGCCGGATGAACCGGAAGCAAGCGAAAAGCAGCTTCGATATTCACCTTGGCCAGTAAAGCCCCACGCCCGGCCCTCTTAACCAGCTCGACCGCCTGGTCGAATGATGCATAAGAGACCGAGCACAAGTCCCCATCGATATCGTCATTCACCGACGCCCCCCTAGGATAGGACAGGTGATGAATGAGCCAAAACTTCTCGATCTCCTTCTTGGGAACCACCCCTAGTGGTGACACCCTAAGGCCCTCAAGCGGCGGTGCTGAGAATGGACCTGCCATCCTGCCCAACCGCACCTCTTTACTAAGCTTCTCCCGGACCACATCCGGAAATTCCCTCACCGATTTCAGATTACGCGTACAAACCGAACCCCCCCTCGCCCGGAAGGGGATGAAGAACCCCTGTCCAAACCCCGACCTAAGCAGCTCCGCGTCCCCCTTATTACCGTATCGGCTTAGCCAGGGTTCCATCGCGTCGAGCCTCACCGGGGTTAGGCCCCGGGGCAGCAGCTGTCCCACCGCCCCCAGTCGCGGGAGGAGCTCCGGCTCCACCCGACTTACCTTTCTTATAGCATCTCTGGAGCCCGTGAGTCCCACCACAGCCCGCGCATTCATGCTTGAAGCGGCAGGCCGCCCCCCACTTGCACTGACCTTCGTTGAACGACCAGCATAAGCCCTTCTGCAAGGCGGCCGACGAGGCGGACTGTCCCTTTGCGCCAGCCGCGTGCTGAAAGGGCTGTGCCTTCTGCGCCATCATCAGCTTCATCCACAGGGGCAGGTCCATTTGGTCCCACCTCATTCCCGGATTGGCTGCCAAGCGCTGCCGGAACTGCTCATCGTACCGCCACCAAGCCAGGCCGCCGTAGGTGCGATACGCTTCCCAGATCCCGTCCAAGTAACAGAATAGGGAAGAGCAAGAACTCTGCGATTTTTCCCCTATCACACTGGCCAGGACGCAGAACGCCCTCAGCCAGTTCCCGAAGGACTTCGGTATCTTCCGATACCGCTTCCGCTTTTCCTCCTCCTCCTTCTTTTCGTCCTTCTTATCCTCCTCCTTGAGGTCAATGAAGTCCTCCAGAGGAAGAAGGGAGAATATCTCACAGAACTCCCCCTTCCAAATTTTTTCTTTCGCCTCCTGCTTGAGGTGCACCCCCAGCGGGCCCGCGAATGACACGTAAGCATGCTGCCTAGCCGCGTCCGACACTCCCCCCGACAATTCCGCCCGTTCGCACCCCACCTCTCCCGGGCTGGACTCCACACCCGCCTCCCCGCTGGGCGCGGTTATCACGGGAGCCCCGCTACCATGCCCCGCCTCGCCGGACCCTCGCGTCCAAACCTGACCTACGTTGGCCGAAGTACCACCCCCCGCCCCCAATGAGTGGAGCAGTGACTGAAGTGTTTGAACTAGTGTATTGGACCCTAGGGGGCCTCTGGACTCACCGGCCAAGCCCCTCGATCCGTCCGTACCCGGGGCTGCGTTGTCAACCGCTGCGTGACCTGGATGCGCAACATCCGCCGACGTCCCGCCAACCAGGGAGCCCACCTGGTGCCTCGACAACGTGGACGATGAACGGCTCGGAGACCTGAAATGAGGAGAAGACATCCTGGGCAGGGGGTAGTGCTCTCCGGCTCCCCTCCCGTCCCGACCCAGGGAGCACCTGCCTGCCACCAAGGCCTCCCGCCGTGCGCCACTCACCCGCTGTCCCCCGTGAGCCCGCTCCCCCCCGCCCCGAGGACTCCGACTCCTACCCTCAACCCTCGCTGCCCTCCCCTGTCGTCCCCACCCCAAGGACCCTGACCTAGTCTCTACTGAACTTCCCGAGGGAGAGTGCCTGCGCCGAGCCCCCCTTTTCCCCCGCGCCCTGAGGGACCTCGCGTCCCTCACAGGTGAAGAACCAACGCTGCTAGAGCCTCTATAATCTAGCTTTCTATAATCCTCTATGTCTTATCTATTGTACCGTTAGCAATGAAAATCAGAGAGAATTAAAAAATGTAAGGCTTTTCAATGAATCACAAACAATATAAAATAAATCTATATGCAGACGCTGTCCATTTGACACTAACAAACCTAAAGCAATCTCTAATAATCCTCATGGAGGAGATCTCCACTTTTAGTAAAGTATCACATTATAAAATTAATATACAAAAATCAACAACTATCAAAAATATAGACCCAGATATGAAAAATCTAATAAAAAGTCAATATAATTTTACATGGATAAAATATAGTTTTCAATATCTGGATATTAAAATTACAAAATATTTAAATGATCTGATGGAATTAAATTTCATAGAACTATTGAAATCCACAAACCATTTATTAAATGAATGGAGGAAAGTGGAGCTCTCCTGGTGGGGGTGAATAAATTTAGCCAATTCATATATTCTTTTTAGATGGTCATATTTATTTCAAATGATCCCTTTATCAATTCCTAAAATGTGGTTAACAATGATACAATCAGGTTTTGCAGATTTCGTCTGGAAAGAAAAGACACCAAGAATAAACCAGAAAGTGTTATCCTTAAAAAAACAAAAAAACAAAGGAGGTCTTGGTTTCCCAGATATAAGAAAACTGTATTAAGCTAGCATGTTAACTCGTATTTACAGAATGCTAATTTTTCTCCAGAATTAGATGGATGGCAAGAATTAGAGAAAAATGCTATAGGAGGTATAGATATATCTTTAATTATATGGAATATAAAAGAAAAACAGTTAATATTAAATCTAAGAAATAAGAACAACATTTTAAGTCAAACAATCAAAGCATGGATTTAAATTTAAAAAAAATTACCTCAAAGTTAATTAAAAAACTGAAAATTGATATTCTACAATTATCAACCGAACCCAAGATTTAGATTTTAAATTATGGAAACAAAAAGGAATTGAATATATATATCTGATCTTGTTGATAGAGGTCAAATTAAACATTTTGCAAAATTAAGCGAAGAATATGATCTTCCTAATTCCCAGATCTTCAGTTATTTAAGAGTTAAAAATATTCTTAATAAATATTTAGTTCAGGAACATACAACTATAATTTCTAAAATAGAAAAACTATTTAATTACACAAGAATTGAAAAAATATGGCAAACATAGATACCACAAAAATCCCAGCCATACTTAGGTGGGAAAAAGATCTGGGAATCAGGGTAGATAGAGAGGAGTGGGTAAAATAATTTTCTAATTCTTCTTCAATAATTCATTGTCTGAATTTAATTGAAATGCAATGAAAACTATTCAGTAGATGGTATTGGGTTCCAACTAGATTAGCAAAAATTTCCCATAATCAATCAAACATATGTTGGAGATGTAATAAAAAATAAGGAACCTATATTCATTTATGGTGGAATTGTATGTTGGTGAAAGAAATATGGTTAAAATCTTATGAATGGTTTTGAAACTGCTGGGAATAATACACTTTACCTATACTGACCCAGGGCTTAAGCTACAAATGACCGACTGGCCTATTTGAAAAAGTATATTTTAGCTATAACCAATGCTTAGTGAATATACCCTTAGACAATTAAGAGCTGTAGAACATCATGTAACAAGTAATAGGTGTTATATCCTGTATGTTTCTGTCTGTCGGCCTTATTTCCTGTTTTTCTCCCTTTGATCATAACTGCTTAGTAATATGTAATTTAGAACTGCGTAGTACATATCTTTAATTCTTAGTGCGTATACTTTAATTCGTAGTGGGCATACATATTAATTGAACTGCGTAGTTCTAGTGAAATTTAGCTTTGAGCAAGGCCTGAACATGAAAATACACCTGCAAGCTTGCTATAGTTTAAGATGTTAAGATAAGATAAATTATTTTATTAAGATTAGATAATGCTTGTAACGACCACCCCTGTTTCCTGCTGTATTTAACTTGTTACACGGCTCATTAAAGGCTCAGAAGTCACTTTGAACCTTGTCTTGTATCATTCATTGGGGCTCCTCACCAGCTGGTTTGGGGACAAGGAGAAATACAGAGAGTTGCAAATTGATACAAAATACCATGGCAAGGGGAAATGCCTGAAAGAGAAAATTCCTCACTATCAGCAACATATCTGAAATATAATTAAATTGGACACCAAAAGAGGTGTTGTTACATATGAACTGGCTTGATATGTCTAAAGCCTTGAGAATGCTACTTACTCATATGATAATAGCTGTAAGGTTAACCATAGCTCAAAATTGGAAATCTAACAAAAAACCTACTTGGAACAAAGCAAATACCCAATTATACTCGAGTATAAGTCGACCCGAATATAAGTCAAGACCCCTAATTTTACCCCCAAAAACTGGGGAAACGTATTGACTCGAGTATAAGACTAGGGTGGGAAATGCAGCAGCTACTGGTAAATTTCTAAATAAAGAATCCCCAAAAAATGAATTTATTGAATATTTATTTACAGTGTGTGTATATAATGAATGCAGTGTGTGTGTGTGTGTATATAATGCAGTGTGTGTGTGTGTGTGTGTGTGTATGAGTGCAGTGTGTATGAATGCAGTGTGTGTGTGTGTGTGTGTGTATGAGTGCAGTGTGTGTGTGTGTGTGTGTGTGTATGAGTACAGTGTGTGTATGTGATGCAGAGCCTTGGTGGGGGGGTTGGCATTTTTATAATTTTTTAAAAATTATTATTATTTTTTTAATATATTTATATATATTAATATTTTTTTATTTATTTTTATTTTGGTCCCCCCTCCCTGCTTTTTAGCTGGCCAGGTAGGGGGGCTCTCATTCCATGGTGGTCCAGTGGATTGGCTGTGCAGGAGGGGGGCTGGCAGAGAGCTGTTACTTACCTTTCCTGCAGCTCCTGTCAGCTCCCTTCTCTCTCCTCCGGTAAGGTCAGCTCCCTTCTCCTCCACTGTAAGTCTTGCGGCCGCGCGGAGCGTTCCCCGCGGCTCTCGCGAGAGTTACAGGGGAGCTGACCGGACCGGAGGAGAGAGAAGGGAGCTGACAGGAGCTGCAGGAAAGCTAAGTAACAGCTCTCTGCCAGCCCCCAACAGGACCGCCGGGCTTGTAATGAGCCCGGCGGTCCTGGTCTGTATTATGTCAATGTAAGTTGCCATAATACAGACAGTGACTTGAGTATGTCGAGTGGGGGTTTTTCAGCACAAAAAATGTGCTGAAAAACTCGACTTATACTCAAGTATATACGGTATATCAAATCCAAATGGAAAGAGAAATTAGTTTAACTATATTAAATTACCCAAAAAAATATTATATATGGGATCAATGGTTATCAAAGGTCAACTAAAATACAAAATATAATTGTAATAACTGTAATAACTAAAACTATACTAACCTATAAAAAAAAGTACTATACAGGCCCTAAAGGCGTTAGAAGAAGAATATCTATGTAAACTCCAAGTCCCTCTCTACTCTCCCAACGGCAATAAAATTAATGTATGCTAAATGTTGTGTTTTTGTTGTGTAAATCTAAAGAGGAAGAAAAAGAAGAGCGAATTAGAAAAGAAAAAGAATAGTATGTTTATGAATGCTGTATATTTGTATGTCTATTCAATGTTGAAAAAAGAAAAAACTTTAATAAAGATTATGGAAAAAAAAGTTTAAAAAAAATAAAGGTTCCATCAGTCCGAGGCTTATGCCTTAACTGTCCTCTGGAAACTCAAAAATGGGTCGCAAGAGAATACTGAGAACGGGCAGCAGCTGAAATAACCTGCCCTTCGGTCGGTCCCCGCTCTGTTCTCAAGCTGATTTTTGCTCATCTTGTGCCCTTACAGAGAGAACATATCTGAAGCATATCAGACTGGGTGGGACCAGTCTGATATGCTTCAGATATGTTCTCTCTGTAAGGGCACAAGATGAGCAAAAATCAGTTTGAGAACTGAGCGGGGACCGACCGAAGGGAAGGCTATTTCAGCTGCTGCCCATTCTCAGTATTCTTTTGCGACCCGTTTTTGACTCTTCACAAGTTTAAAGGGATAATCCAGACGTGGACCCCTTGCTCACGGTGCCTAGGGAGTTATCAGCTATGCCTCACTGATGATGCCTAACAAGGCTGAAACGATCGTCTGGGGTTGCTGTATCTCTTGTGCAGAGAGAACTTGCTGGCATTTCGGATCTGGACTGCCCGTATGGGTGGGACCAGTCTGATATGCTTCAGATATGTTCTCTCTGTAATGGCACAAGATGAGCAAAAATCAGCTTGAGAACTGAGCGAGGACCGACCGAAGGGCAGGCTATTTCAGCTGCTGCCCGTTCTCAGTATTCTCTTGCGACCCGTTTTTGACTCTCCACAAGTTAAAAGGGATAATCCAGACGTGGACCCCTTGCTCACGGTGCCTAGGGAGATATCAGCTATGCCTCACTGATGATGCCTAACAAGGCTGAAACGATCGTCTGGGGTTGCTGTATCTCTTGTGCAAAGAGAACTTGCTGGCATTTCGGATCTGGACTGCCCGTATGGGTGGGACCAGTCTGATATGCTTCAGATATGTTCTCTCTGTAATGGCACAAGATGAGCAAAAATCAGCTTGAAAACTGAGCGGGGACAGACCGAAGGGCAGGCTATTTCAGCTGCTGCCCGTTCTCAGTATTCTCTTGCGACCTGTTTTTGACTGTCCTCTGGAAACGTTTCGCCCTATAGGGGCTTCCCTAGTCGGGAAAATCTCCATAGTATTTCGGCATCTTTTTAAATGCCCGCCGGCTTTTCTCTTCCGGATCCGGTTTTCTCTGCATGGAACGCACATCTCACGTCACTAGAACCCATGACATGCGCTGGTGCATTTCATTGTTGCTAATCTACTGGTACCAAATAGATAAAAATAAATACAAAAATATTCATGTCTTTGTATCCAGGTCTCCATTCCTTGGGCCAATTTTCACTGGAACTGGAGGCTTACAGAGAAGACATCAAAAACATGAAATTGTGTAGATATGGGAGTATTTCTCCCTCTCTCCAACATGTTCTAGGATTCATATATTAATGGGACATAAGGTAATTACATTGTGGCTATATGAAATGTATTGGAGTTTTTAGCAATGTACTTGTATGCTTTACAGGTTCCACATTTGTAAATTTCAGGTAAACTAGTGTGTAACTAAGTGGTATTTATGGTTCTAGTCTGGAAAATACTTTTCTTTAGGTTGTGTCTTGTGTTTAGGTTAGATTCTTGCAACTGTTTAAGGTAGGATTTTGTAGCGGGCCACTGCCATTAAGTGCCATGCCCACAGAATATTCATATGTTTTGCCCTTGTAATTCATGTCCCCAATGCTTATTTCCCCTTGTATTCTGTGTTTCCCCATGTAAATTGTGATGTATTTGTGTGTTTTACCTGCTCCCCGTTTGGGAGAGCTCATATGAACGGGGACCACCCTGACACCTCATTCAGAATGTATATTTAAAAAGTTCAAAACCACAGACCGCAAGGGAAACAAGTGGCGCATGCTTCCCCTGAATGGCCGCCGGTTTGTATATCCAAATGCCAACCAGGGGCAGCATTCGTATCCCGAACTGGCATACGCACACGGTCTCCGGTCCCCGTGTCAGGGATCATTCTACCTGCTCCCAACGGAGCTATAGTCACTGATTTCCCCCCCCCACCTGGGAACTACGAGGCTAGGCTCGTAGCCGCCCAGGAGAGTGCGGGAATATCCACCGGAGAGAGGGACGCGCGCCAGCAGGGAATCTCTGGAGCTGTGAGTCGGTCTCATGTATGCAGTCCCGCTGGCCGCATGGAAGTCTGTGCCGACCAATGGGAGAAGGAGCGCCCATTTAAACGGGGTTCGTGCCATCCTGGTTGGTCGGCACAAGTGAGCGCTGATTGGTCACTGCAGGGCGCAGGTGATCAATCCGAGAAGGAGCGCTCGTTCAAACTGGGTTTTGTGCCCTTTCTTCTGATTGGTTGGCGAAACTCCTCTCCTTTCCAGAGCGCCGATTGGAGCAACCTATTTTCACGCTCTTTGTTCGGATTGGGCGGCGAAACTCCTCTCCTTCGCCGAGCGCTGATTGGCGCGATTTGGTTTGCGCCCTTTTAGCTGATTGGTTGTTGCTTGGTTTAGGCGCGAAGTTTGAATTCACCGGACTAAACCATGCAACTCCATGGAACTAATTTCGGGGATGTACAGAGCCTCGAGCCCCAGACTTTAGACGCTGATTTCTCAGGCTCTGTACATCCGATAGCCCTGCTATTTGCAGGGATCCCAGATGGAACCTGGGACTATCTAGCTATGTATGTTTCATCCCTGTAGCCCCAATGTTTATCCCCCCTGTATGTAATGTGTTTTAAGGTGTGTCCCTGTGTACTGTTGGTATCTCCCAGAGCGGTCTGTGCATAAAAGCTGTGTGTTCCAAATAAAGATTACCACAGTGCTTTAACCTCCAGAACTGTGTGTTGTCTGGTTACTGTTCCAGCTTGCAGGGAGATGACACGGGGAAAGTCCTTGTAAGGACTAAGAGAGCTAGTTCCCTATCCGTTTCCCATGGTACAGGAAGGTAGCAACCCCTCTGGTGGAGGTACCCAGCTGGGGTACAGGACGCTCCGCTACAGGTTTAGGGTAAAGAGCTATGGCCACATGTTACTCTTTATTCCATCAAGTTCACAAGTCCAGGAAGTTAAGAGATGTAGGGCTAATTGTGGGAAGCTCATTAATCTCTAAGTTTAGTAGGTTTACTTTCAATGTTGCTACAAGTTTGTGAAACAAAGCTTTAGTACTATTCCACACAAGGCAAATGTAATTGATGTACCTTTTCTATATAACAATATCATGTATTCATGAATTTCCTTTTTTCAATTCTTTATTTTTGAGTGACAGTCATGACATTAACATCACATAAAACATTTGAGCATTTTTGTACAGTGTTGATAGATATATGCCTTATTAGTACAAGTCAAGAATAGTATGTGAACAATCCTTCAGGTAATACCCCTGTCAAAAACATGTCACAATTTTATGGTTTAGATATATTATGGATTACATATAAACGAATAGAAGCTGTTAAATTTAATACTACATCTGTTGGTGTTGCAGGTAGAGTATCTTGTGGTTGGATAGGAAGTGCAAACCGTTTACAGAAACTCCATAAACTCACAACATAATATTAAGGAACCAATGGAGATGATCAAGTCATTGATTTTTCCTATCTTAAGAGATAGAAGGAAGGAGCGAATAAAGAAAAGGAAAAGGAAAGGTAGAGTGTAGGAGAAAGAACAAGAGTAGATAGTAAAGGTAGGTCACCGGGAAGCCACGAGTGGCTGGGCGGCAGGAGAGGACAGCCCTAAGTGGGTATTTATGGTCTTTGCGGTCTCAGACTATGTCCCAAGTTGAGAGTCATCTTATATCATTGTACTTTTCCCTTTTTTTTCTTAATAAAATATTTTCATTTTATATATATTTTTAAAAATGAGTACAACAGGTACTGTCCCTCTATCTAGTCTGCTAAACTGCAGCTCAACCAGGGTTCACAGATTTTCTCGAATTTCTTCATGGATCCTCTGACCCTAGCGGTCAGGTTGTCCATCATATATGTATTTTGTATTTTAGCCAATACTACCTGAGTAGGGGGGATTCCAGCTTTCAGCTTTAAGCAATGATTGGGCTAACACCCTAGTAGCAGCTAAGGTAACCTTGTGTAGTTACAATTGTTCGTGCTTGGTCCAGCCCTCTAACGGTCCCTTTCATAAATATACCCATGGGTTGAAGTCTGATTTTCATTGAAAGATTTGACCCATCAGTTCCTGTATTCTTTTCCAATACAGTTGAACTTGGGGGCATTCCCACCAGATGTGGACATATGAACCCGTATGGCCACATCCTCTCCAACATGTATCCGTTGGCGATTTTTTTCATTCTACAAATTTTATGGGGGTAGTATATCACCTGAACATAGTTTTAAACAATTGTTCCTGTAATGACATGCATATGGACACTGCATTATTGGCTTCCCATATGTCTTGCCATTCTACACCTTCTAATATTTCCCCTAAGTCTGCTTGCCATTCTATACCTTCTAATATTTCCCCTAAAACCCCCATTCGTTTGTTTTGGAGCTTAGATTCATTCAGACACTCTCAAAGAAAGACATTGCTTTGTGAGCAGGTTCTCTTATGTGTGCTTTATTTGCAAAATCCTTTAGTTGTAAGTACCGAAACAAATTGGTTGTTGTAAGGTGGGCCCTTTGTTTTAATTCTTCAAATTGTATTCTATTTCTATCAACGTACGATATGATGAATTCTCTGTAAGCCTACTCTCTCCAAGTTTCGGAAGTCTCTTGCTGCCATACCTTGGGGGAATGCCCTATTTCTCCAAAAGGAAATTAGAGGTGATGGGGAGGATGCTAGTTTATATTTAGTGGCCCTTTATCCCTGATTCTTATCGAATTTAGTATTGCTGGGCATGACGTTCGTAGAATCGGTCTGTTTTCTTGGAGGACCCACATGAAAAATTGGGGTAGATCTGCCCCCGTCAAAAGTGACTCACGGTCTACCCATCTCCTTTCCTCTAAGGGAACATACCACATCACAATTTGTGCAAGCTATATAATAGAAATAGAGATGCGGCAGTCCCAATCCATCCCTCGATTTAGGGCGATAAAGGATCCAAGGTTGCTTATTTTGCCATATAAAAGAGCTGATGGCTTTTGTAGGGGCACTAGATCTGATTTAGTCACATTCCAGGGATGGGGGAGGGCCTGGAATAGAAATAATATGCGTGGTAGGATATTCATTTTAAAAGGGTGGATTCAGGCAATCCACGAGATGGGTTTGTCTATCCAGTCACTTAATATCCCGTATAAGGGTTTTCATTAAAGTGGAGTAATTTAACTTGTATAATTTAGAAGGGTCTGCCATTGAATGAACCCCTAAGTATAGAACTATGTGCTATTTCGCGATTGCGTGCCATGTGAATCGATGCAGAGTCTGGCGCAGACATACCTATTGGGAGTGCAATGCATTTCCATGTTTGCTCTATACCTTGAGAAAGATCTGTATCGAGTACTTCTGTCAGTGCCTTCGTGGACGTACTTAGGTTCGTAACTGTCAGGAGCATGTAAAATATGGGTCGCAAGAGTATTCTGAGAACGGACAGCAACTGAAATATCCTGCCCATCGGTGGGTCCCCGCTCAGAACTCAAGCTAGTTTTAGCTCATCTTGTTGCCATTACAGAGAGAACATATCTGAAGCATATCAGACTGGTCCCACCCATACGGGCAGTCCAGATCCGAAATGCCAGCAAGTTCCCTCTGCACAAGAGATACAGCAACCCCAGACGATCGTTTCAGCCTTGTTAGACATCATCAGCGAGGCATAGCTGATACCTCTCTAGGCACCGTGAGCAAGGGGTCCACGTCTGGATTTCCCTTTAAACTTATGGAGAGCAAAAAACGGGTGGCAAGAGTATTCGGAGAACGGACAGCAACTGAAATAGCCAGCCCTTTGGTGGGTCAGGAGCACGTAGTCCG
>OW240915.1:84547485-84611874 GCA_933207985.1 Pelobates cultripes
CTTTCAATGTAGGGTAATAACTGCTTGATCCAAGGATAAATCTGACTGCCATTCTGGGGTCAAGAAGGAATCTTTTTCCTAGCTTGTTGCAAAATTATGCTTCAAACGTTTTTTTTTGCCTTCTTTTGGATCAACAGCAAAAAACAAATGTGAGGAAGGCTGAACTTGATGGACGCAAGTCTCTTTTCAGCTATGTAACTATGTAACTATAGCTTAGTGAATAGATGATGTCCCTGCAGTCTCACTGCTCAATTCCCTGCCATTAGGCATTACCCAGAGTCAGCCTGCACCACCCTGAATCTATTGATATAATTATTGGGGTTATCCTCTCTAAAATTAAACTTCTAGTCATCTTGACTGACCAATGCTTCTATTTTATAAGCTTTTGAAATGATTCAATACTTTTGGAAAACTATTCAAACAATATAAAAAATCTATATTTTTTTTTGCGAATTGTAACCGTCTTGATGAAAGTTCTCTTAGTAGAAATGACACAATGACTTTTAATATATTGATGAAATAAAGCAGATATTTTGACTTAAAGTCCCAAAGTGAAGCATAAATAAATAAATATATATATATGTTTTAAGGCCATTTGGCCTGTATTTGTTGGAGGGGCTTAAATTAATTCACTCCCCTATATAAGGGACATCCCTTACCTGACTCATATCGCTTGAGGTCAGCATCAGAATGATTTCCACTTCCGGGTCATCCAGACGCCAATTTACCTGATTACTCCATGAGGTTTTCTAAGCTGAGCTGTGTCAGGAATCCAGCCACAGGCTTTTCCGGCCTACCACCTTCTTTCTTCAATCTATCGCTGTGGATGGTGTCCAAGTGACTCACAAACCGTAAGTCGACCTAGCCGTTACGCCAGGCATCAGTCCCACGGCACCATGCACGGGTCAGGTCCTCACTTTACGGCTGCATTTTGTCTAAATCTGTCCTAAAACCATTGGATGTTCATGCATATCATTCGTTTAAATTCACTTGTTTATATCTGTCACTGGCTCATTTCAAGCATTAGCATACTCCCAAACGGGAACACATTCTGTTTCAATTGCCTAAACATACTAGGCAATTCTGTGTGTGCATTTCGAATCTCACTGCTCGTTTTGTTTTGTTTCCCTGACATACCAGGCTCACGGTTCGTGCAATTTTCTACCAAACGGGTACTAGTTCATGCATTTACTATTGTACTACACACACGCTTCATGCGTTTACAACCCATGAACAGAACTTTGGTTTGTTACAATGACTGTTAGCTATTATGTTCACTTATTGTATATTGTCAAACGGGCACTGTTTGTTTCCCTGTCACACAACTAAAATGCTGGGGCTTAGCTCACAAACAATGTTTCACATAAAACACACTGACCCATACAGGTCACTCTCAAAATCTCACGTTAACCTTGCATTTGGATTAAACCCTTAAGGACCAAACTCTGGAATAAAAGGGAATCATGATATGTCACACGTCATGTATCCTTCAGGGGGTTAAAGGGTATTTTACCATACAATCAGCATTTCTGACCCCAACTGGTCAACAGCAAAACTGTCTTCACATGTCATATACAATTACTAGCCAATATAAATTACACATAAGATTTGTTTTAAACATAACCATAAACCATGAATTAAACTCCAACACGGGCTCAACTTCAGGTTTAATTCACAATAATTTACATTTCACATCAAGACTAACAGTAGTTCTATCAACACTGCCACCTACAGGTCTGTCAAGTACATTGACAATTTTCATGGGGTTTTTCATGGGGTTTTACAAACACCAAAACACTGACCCCTATAGGTCAACAGACAAACAACATTTCACATACCAATCAGTATCAACTACACTGCCACCTATAGGGCACTCAGCAGATCTCCAGTGCACTTGCATTTTGCAACTCAATGTTCACTTGCCATTCAATAAGGCATACAACAATTCACATAGCAAGCAGTATATCAATATCTGTTATAAATACACATATTATTACACAGTAGCACACGCATCTGTATATACGTAACTGGTAGTATGGTTCACATACATACGGCACTTAATGGGTTAAGATTGATACATATTTAACCAGTATGGATATGATGTTTAATATTTACATATCACGGCACTTTACTTTCACATATACTGTATGTTTTAAGATAAGCTTGGTCTATGCCATATTTCCTTATGCCATACGATTTTATCCATTCGGGTTACAGTTACTACTAAAAAACCTATACGGATTGTCAGGTTCAATACCATACTACCAGGTACGTACACCTGCTCACGTAGTTATCCATCTCTTACCTTCCTTGGAATAGTAATAGTGTACCGGCAATTAGGGTTCTATGGCCCAATAGGTATTACCCCCTTTTTTCTCTGCATTATGCTTCAGTTAGTGGTCCCGCAAGGCCAACACCCCGCCTCACACTCAGAGGCATACATCCCTCGGGCCACTCGTGAGCTAGCCGCCTCGCATTGTATCATAGAGAGGGCCTCACCTGTCACTCCCCTTCCTATTTTTCTGGTTACTGTCACCGAGAGGCCAACATCCTGCCACAACGTTCGGTGGCCACACAAAGTCCCCTTGCGCCAAGCATAGATAGAGCCTCTCAAGCCACTTGGCAACTAGCAGGGCCTCACCAGTCACCAAAAAAAACAGCAAGCCTAATCGTTTCGCCTTAAGGCTTAGCTAGCAAGCTGGTACAAGACCCCTGGGTACAAATATATAATTGCAATCTTTATTGTTATTTAAGTATTTCTCAAAAGATGGTAAGAATCACCTCTTCCTAGCACCCCGGCTAGAAGTGATACACCTTCATCTCTTACCTTCCCTGGAATAGTAGTAATGTACTGGCAATTAGGGTTCTATGGCCCAATAGGTATTACCCCGTTTCTCTGCTTTACGCTTCGGTTAGTGGTCCCGCGAGGCCAACACCCTTCCTCACACTCGGAGGCATACACCCCTCGGGCCACTCGTGAGCTAGCCGCCTCGCATTGTATCATAGAGAGGGCCTCACCTGTCACTCCCCCTCCTATTTTTCTGGTTACTGTCACCGAGAGGCCAACATCCTGCCACAGCGTTCGGTGGCCACAAAAAATCCCCTCGCGCCAAGCATAGATAGAGCCTCTCAAGCCACTTGGCAACTAGCAGGGCCTCACCAGTCACCAAAAAACACCAAGCCTAATCGTTTCGCCTTACGGCTTAGCTAGCAAGCCAGTACAAGACCCCTGGGTACAAATAATAATTGCAATCTTTATTGTTATTTAAGTATTTCTCAAAAAGATGGTGAAGAATCGCCTCTTCCTGGCACCCCGGCTAGAAGTGATACACCTTCAAGCAGAGGAGATGTGGCTCCGACCTAAGGAGGCGACAAATCCCCTACCCTGCCACAGCAAGGAAAGCAGAGTTATTCAAACTCCTCCATACATCAACGGACAACACTGAGGCAGGGGAAGGCCCAGCAACACCAACTCAGGTGACACCCAGGCCATGCTAGCCTCACTCATAAACTCATGAGCCAAAAAATTTTTACGACAGACTGGCAATTTCGAGTCAGTCACAGCCCTCACAAGGCTGGGCCTCACGCTACTGTACAACCAGCACCAACCGAAACTCGGTTACCTGGTACAATCAATTCTTATGACACACAAGACGTTAACCCTGCACGTATGATCCCAGCACATTGGGGAAACAAGGCATATATATGTATGATGATGTATCTATGATGGTCAGACCCAGGGATTCTAGGTAAATCAGGAACTGACCATCCCTTGGTTGTGTTGGCATTTGGAATATGTAGAGATGCTTATTTGTGCAGGTACCCATACAGAAGGGATTTTCTCCCAAACAAATGGGCGAGCACTCTCAGGCTCCAGGTACCAGCACCTCTGAACTACCAGAGACAATTGGTTTTAGTAGTTGCATTGCATATAGACTGTTGCATATATGTTCAAATCATTCAGGGCACATGACAAACCATGTGTCCCAATACAACTTACAAATAACGTACTCACCATCTGTACACACCAATGCATTTTCAACACTACTGACTCATCACCCTTCCAGACTTGTAGTAGAGTTACTAAGGCTCTGGAGCTTCAAAGGGCTCCCATACAGGTATCATAAATAAACTCTCAAGGAATATAGCATGCCCTCACTTACAGTCAGCACAACAGAACCATCGGCTGTAAACACACTCATAGCCAAGATTTGCAGAGGGGTTTTTACTTGGGTTTTCCAATCTCCACCATTTACAGCATGGCACCAAACACAAACACATTGGTATTGTCACAAGGGAATCTTCCCTTAAACAAAGACTAACCATAGACTTATTGGCATCACACACCTTCGCTACCCCAAGTCTCAACTCCCTCATACCCTCCGAGGAGTTTCCTTACTATACACACCATTGATCTACCTTTACAGCTATCACTCAAGCAGGAGTTGAAGCTTCGTTAAGTAAGACCAATATCATCACCACAGTAAACGGCTACCATCTACCCTACAAACTGGCACTTGGCATAAAATGGGCAATCCTTTCCCCGCTAAAAGCAGCTGCTGTGGCATGGGGTAAATCATGGTCAGGGTCATCAATCCGTTGTTACTCAGACAACTAAGCGCATGTCATATCATCAACAAATGCCACTCATCATCCATACGATCATGGTATTGCTGGGGAACTCACTTGGTTGGCCACTTACCACATTTCTTTTACTTTCATGTACCAGGCGGTGGTATACATCCTTGCCGACAATTGTCTCATTTATATTCCAGGCATGTTCATCATACGCTTCCTACAGCCGCCCATACAGTCACGGCCACTCTTTCGTTCCAGAGACAAAATCATGGATTAGACATACTCATGCAGCATAGCATGCACTATCCCACCTAGCACTTTCATCCCATACTTGTAGAACGCATAACACCTATTCACCTGGCTTTAAAGAATCTCATTGGAACACGACATAGCTCAACCTGTGTCATAACATTTCTCCTAGGTTTTGCTTCATTTTTTGCCACCTTAAACTAAAACCATCTCACACACCATTAATTATATATTTTACAGGCATTCAACAACACAGGATAACCTATGGCCAAAACTACCATAACTTCATGCTATCATACCAGACAAGAATATACTATACCATCCCCCCACGTTCCACTCAGAGATTACCAATAGCCTTCCAACTTTTCCATCCTTATCGGACTTATTAGAGCTACAACCTTTCAATTATACTACCAAGTTGGCCATTACCAGCCATGCACACTGCCTTTTATGCCTTTCTCAGGCCAGAGAATCCACTACCATAATCACCACTCAGACAGATCATTGTCTTCAACGATCCCACGTATGTAAACACATATATCATTACCTATTGGCTCTACCACATTCCGAAACGATGCAACATGCACCAACAGTAGAGATAACATACTATCCTACCCACAACAAATGGTGTCCAGTTGCGGTCCTAGATTCCTACCTTCAAAAATCCTTCAAGGAATTAAATACCGTAATGCATTTAAGGAAATGTCTGGTTAATTTGTATATATTGTTGACTGTATTAAATCTTTGATTATTCTTTTTGCCCTCTTTATTTACAGGCCTACCGTATCGTCGGTCTCGGCACACCACAACCGACTTGCTCCCTTTATACTATCCTACGCTTATGCTGGAACCTTACTCCATATACGGCTATTTGCCCCGAACACAAGTTTTAAGGCCATTTGGCCTGTATTTGTGGGAGGGGCTTAAATTAATTCACTCCCCTATATAAGGGACACCCCTTACCTGACTCATATCGCTTGAGGTCAGCATCAGAATGACCCTCCCACCCACTCCTCATTTCAACACTTTCTCTTTTCTTTCCATTTACTTACTTACTTACTCCTTGGTGGGCCCTCTTTATTTACAGGCCTACCGTATCGTCGGTCTCGGCACACCACAACCGACTTGCTCCCTTTATACTATCCTACGCTTATGCTGGAACCTTACTCCATATACGGCTATTTGCCCCGAACACAAATATATATATATATATATATATATATATATATATATATATATATATATATATATATATATATATATATATATATATATATATATATATATAATGAAGAAAATAGTTATTTAACATTTCTGCCTTTTCCTGGTCTTCATTAGCTAACAGACCCCTCTCTGTTTCCAGTGTACCTACACTTTCATTTTTTGTTTTTTTAGAATTGATATTCTTGAAAAATAAATTGGGATTGGTTTTGCATTCTTTGGCTTTCAATTTCTTATTTTTTACTTTAGCCACTTTAATGGCCTTTTTGCAAGCATTATTGACTTCCTTTTATCTTATATATAGGATGCCTCTGATTTGTCCGATTTAAATGCCCTTTTCTTATTTTAATCTCTTGTTTTACTTCTCTACTAAGCCACATTGGTTTCAATTTTCTTTCTTTTATATTTATTACCCAATGGTACATACTGAGAAATGTACCTTTATAATATTTGTTTGAAGAGTTTCCATTTATCCTCAGTGTTTTTTTTTCACTAAGGAGTTTATGCAGTTGTAGAGCTGCCCTAGGTTTATATCTATGTTTCCCTTCAGAGTCAAGTAAAATCTAAAATTATTAGTCAACGAAACAGTGGTGTCGCTAGGAGGGGGCCATGGCCCCCCCTACATCATGCTGTGCCCCCCCCCTTGGGCCCTCCCCATATGCTCTCTGTCTTGGGATATTATACACAAACAGACCTGTATTATACAGAGAGCAGCACTATACAGGGAGCACTGACTCTCCCGGGATATTATACACACAGCCATGTATTATACAGAGAGCAGCACTGCACAGGGACCGCTGACTGTCCCAATTTATTATACACACAATCCTGTATTATATAGAGAGCACTTACTGTCCAAGGATATTATACACAGACCGTAATTGATAGCTGTGCTGCAAAATGTCCTTGGAAGAGTTAAATAATTATAAAAACATGTGAGATTTATTTTTTAAAGAATACATGGCACAACTCACAGGTAACATTTAGTAAACTATTGGGTTGTGCTAAATTCTCAGAAGTGACAGCTATGTGTTAATATGTTCTCATTAAGAAGCATTAACTCCACATAAATAGAATTGTTTACAAATGATTCAGCTCTTGTGTTTATAACTGGCAGTTAGTGTGCAACTCATTGTTCAAACTTGTCTACTCACAGAATGAACATAACTTGGTAAAGTTCAAGTCTTTATTCTTTTTCTTTTATCTTTTTAGCTCTGTAATGTGTAGACACTAAGAAATCGTCAAACTACTATACAATGATCTGAAAGAAATGTCTCTGTTGGTTGTTTGAGTCAGTTGTCAGCCACTAGAGGAACTTCCGGGTTCTTAGATGACTTTTGGTCATCTAAACGACGCAGGACGTCCTCACGCTATGCATGAGGATCTCCAGCGTCGTCGGAATCCCCATAGGAAAGCATTGAATAATGCTTTCATATGGGGAGGTCAAATGCGTGTGCAGCTGGGAGGAGCGTGGGCAGAGCCGACCCAGCGCCAAGGGACATCGACAATGGATTCAGGTAAGTGACTGAAGGGGTTTTAACCCCTTCAGCGACATAGGATGGGAGTGGGAGGAAAGGAGCCACTTCAGGATTCAACAGTGCCAGTAAAATGGTTTTGTTTTCCTGGCGCCTTTAAACTCAGCATTTCACACATTCCCATTGCTGCTGCCACTGAAATAATTCCCAAATGTGACCCCAAAAGGGGAAACCCCCTAGAATACAAAAACAGCATTTTTCTCTCTGGACCAAAGTATTCTGAATAATGGCTATATTATACTTTTAATGCCTTGTGTACTGTTTTTGCTTTAACATTCTACACCCGAAACGGCCTGGATTAAATTAGGTAATATTTTTTTTTTTTGTGGATTCCATAACTATTTTGTTTTTACTATATTAAACCCGTTCTTGTACCGTACGTGAGATCACCTATCCTCAAGTCTTAAAGTTAATGAACAGAGCACATGTAAAAAGTTTAATTGGTCCTGTATAAATGTGTCACGGAATCCTATGCCTTTTAGAGCTTTGCATATTGTTGCCCAATCTGATACTTAAATTTCTGCATTTCTTTTTAGAGTTTTTTGAAGAAACACATTTTTGCATTAAGAAAATTGTGCTTTGTACAAGAGATCAAAGTTAGGCGTGGTAGGGCAGAGTAGACTAACTCTGTAAATAACCTGGGTCATATGCGATAAGGAACTTCAGGTCACACAGAGCAGAAATGTAGTTGGGAGCACACCTATTTTATCTGTGCCCAAAGCCTCCTAGCACCAGTGCACTGTAGTGGTTATGGTGCTTGGAATGCCCTTTTAAGTGTTGTTACTAGAGAGAGAGACATTAGGAGAGATTTTCATCTTTTGTATCTACGATGTGTTTTTGTTATTTCTTTTGAGGGTACGCAAGTAAATCTGCTGTCCCTATAAGCAGATGTGTTCTGCGTGATTATCTTTAAACTTGTTCCTAGCATATAATGGATTGCAATGCGATGGAAATAGATAAACAGTGTGATTTAAGTTCAAACTGGGTAAAAATAGCAAACCTATAATATAATACTGTATATTATATTTAACTGATCCTGCAGAATGTATTCTAAATCACAGGTTTCAAATCAATTTCCCTGGGGGCCACTGGGAGTGTTACTGTCTCTCATGGAGGCCACAGATCTGTACTGCCGGAGAGACGCATCCATATACACAAATCGGCTCTCCCATTGCCAAGACACACACATCCTTACTCCCTTACATGCATATCCCGTAGCACGCAACTCTAGAATGCCACAGGCTCACAGGTTTCTGAACACCAGAAAATACAGGTGTGAATGTGGGTTTGACCAGTGGCCACCAGCAAACTGGGAATAAGAAAGGTATGCCCTGGACTCAGACTTACTTCTCTATTTCAGGACGGGGGGCTGTGAACAGAATTTCCCTATTTAAGGGTCCGGAAAGGTGCCCCATGGCTGTTACTTTGATACCCTTGTTGTAAATAATCTTCCAGGCCTTTAGCAAAATAATTATTGATTGAATGTATTTTGTTTTGTAGGAAGCTGCACAAGCTCTGATTTATGCCGGAATGGCTGGTTCAACACTGGACAATATTCAGGACAAAATAAGGGAGTACTTGGAGAGAGTGGAAGCGTTGTACAGTGCAGGTAGGTACTCTCTCTCTATATACCCCGATGCTGCCATGATTATTCTTATTGGTTTCTGTTTATTGCCACATCTCCTTTTGGATCATTCATGACAATGTCTTAGCCAGTCACAGTGATCATCTAATCACTTGTTTCTGTAGGTTTTTTTCTTTATTCTATTTCCCTCCTCCTTTTAGTCATTTGCCCCCTGTCACATGGCATGTTTAGGAATATTGTTCCTAATATATGCCTATTAGAAGGAATTGACAGACCCAAAAGTGTGTAGAAAATTATATATGTGGGTTGACTTTTTAGTGGATGGGTTTAACCCTTGATGTATACCCTTATAACAATTGGAGGGGGTAGCAGTGCTCCACTGGTCTGACAGTTAAATGTAATCCCTCAGCTTCCCATGCATGTTACTGTTACTGGATTGATGTTGTAAAATAAGCACTGAACTGAAAATCCATGTGTTTTTTGTCTCCCATGTTATAGTTCAAGGACAGAATGCTGACCCTTTAAAAACAAAACATCACTTGGACCTTGAGAGGGCACACTTCCTTGTCACTCAGGCATTTGAGGAGGATGATAAAGGCAATATGGAAGATGCCATCGAGCTGTACTCTGAAGCTGTTGAACTGTGCATAACAACGGTCAGTAAACAGTCCCATCACTGCTGGGACATTTCTCCTTTACTTAAATGACTCTATTACTACTATTATACATGAAATGAATTAGAAATAACCGTAGTCCAAATTAGAATTGCAGTTAAGTTTTATTCTTTCTTTACTTTGCTAAAGCCATAATTATTTAAGTTCTTTACGTGGGCAATGCACCTAATTAGATGATGCATGTTGTGCATTTAGGTTTTAGATGTTTTGCTAGGCCGCCATGTTTATACGTCTCCCACTCAGCATAATCACATCTGCACTTATACAAGGCCTTTATATATATATTGTGTACAAATGTGTGAATTTACGGGTGTAATGAATATGCGTATAATATATGTGAAAACATTGTAGAGTAGTTATAACCAACTTTAATCTTTGAGCTAGACTTCCCATGAAGCATGACCCACCTTACGGGGAGCTATAGTTCATAGACATATACACTGCTCAAAAAAATAAATGGAACACTTAAACAACAATATGTAACTCCAAGTCAATCACACTTCTGTGAAATCAAGCTGTCCACTTAGGAAGCAACACTGAGTGACAATCAATTTCACATGCTGTTGTGCAAATGGGATAGACAACAGGTGGAAATTATAGGCAATTAGCAAGACACCCCCAATAAATGAGTGGTTCTGCAGGTGGTGACCACAGACCACTTCTCAGTTCCAATGCTTCCTGGCTGATGTTTTGGTCACTTTTGAATGCTGGTGGTGCTTTCACTCTAGTGGTAGCATGAGACGGAGTCTACAACCCACGCAAGTGGTTTAGGTAGTGCAGCTCATGGCACATCAATGCGAGCTGTGGCAAGAAGGTTTGCTGTGTCTGTGGGAAATGCATGATATTTAATACGTATTCTCTCATTTATCTGACTTTGTATAGTCTAATGATACTACAGATCAAAACCTACAAGCAAAACTCAAACAGCTGGCTCGACAAGCCTTAGACCGGTCAGTAAATTGTATATTGCTATATGTTTTTAGTACACTTTGAATTGGAATTGAATTTCATTTTTGCCTCAAGCTACTCGATTACACAAATTACACAGCTTATTGTATTTTTTCTGGTGATTATATGTATTCCCTTCAGGCTTTTTGCCGTAAACACTGTGTTTTCAGAGAAAATGCAGAGCTCACATTGCAGCCTAGGAATAACTCCAATGGCAACTCCTCAGATTGCTACTAGAGGTTCTTCCTGGGGCAGTGCTGCAAAGTGAGCAGCCCTGAAATTCGGTGTCTCCACCCTCTGCATGGAGACACTGAACTTTCCTGATAGAGATGCATTAAATCAATGCATTCCTATGAGGAGATGTTGATTGGCCAGGGTGGTGTTTGACTTGTACTGACTGCCCCGATCTACCTCCTTGAGAGTCTTAGCCAATCCTATGTGAAAGCATTGTGATTGTCTCAGAGAATCACTTTTGATGATGTCAGCCAAGCAGGCAGACCAGGGACAGAGCCAGCAGCAGCAGACTTGACTAAGTAGATTTTATTATATTTGGGGGTGGGGTCAGGAGGGCTAGATGGTGGTTTTAACACTATATGGTCAGGAACACACGTTTGTGTTTCTGACCCTATAGTGTTCCTTTAAATTTAAGCTGAGACCTAACATGGGAGCTTTTTAGAATCCACGGCAGGTAACGCTATCAAAATTATGTAATTTCTCCCAGACGTTCCTGGAAGTAAGACTTTTCATCAGGACATGATGTATGTCTTAGTGTATATTTACTTAATTTATGTCCAGTCCTGTAAGCAGATCACAAATTGAAAGTTAGATCATAAATCTACATGTCCAGTAGTAGTGTAACATTATTTAAGACCCTTGCAGAATATTGCCATTTGACTGTTCCTTTCTGTCTAAGGCCTCAATTTAATATTTTTGGATAAGCTTTGCAAATGATTTAATAATTTTTTATAAATTTACCGTTAGAAGTTTACAATCCTTTTTGAAAAATATGAAAACATAAAAATATATATATCATATAAATGAATACATTATGTTTATCCAATAATATTAAATTATTTGAAATGCTTCTCCAAAAATTAAAATCGAAGCCTAAGTGGTTTTTGGTGGAACTATGTTTAATTGTATAAATGTAGCCAACCATCAAGTTTAGGATAGTTAGGATAGGGATTGTAGGATTTTAGTGCAGTTTTATTTTGACATTAATCCTTTACATTCTCCAGCAGCCAAAGCCCATCTATTCCTTGTTATGTGTTCAATATATTTCTTCTGTTAAGCAGGAAATGACTGAAAACACTGAAAATCTGTGTATCCCCTAGTTTGCGCTGAATTGATCCAGGCTCTCTGTTACCATGTGCCTAGTTCTCATTCTCCTTTTGTATCGTTCTAGTTAAATGAATATTGTTTTCTAGTATTACATAATATGGCACCATCATTTTCCATTCCCAGCATCAGTTAACACATTGGGTGTAATGGTATAAGTGAATTTGAAAGGACAATAAACAACTTCAATGTTTTTCTGATTTCTTTATTAATTTCTAAATTTGTGTGGGGGGGTGGGTTTCCCCTAATAGAGCAGAATCTCTGAAAGAATCAATGTCTAAATCATCTGCTAAAGACAAAGCTCCTCTAACCAAACCAAATCAGCCAACAAGAACATTCTTTCCTCTTGGCCAAGACTTCAGCTTAAATGATAAACCGCAGAGTGTACGACCAGGACAGATCAATGAGGCTCCTCGACAGAGGTATACATCGGAGGAGATAGAAGTGCTCAGGTACTGTAATATTTATTTTCTTTAATTGTTTAATCCAGGAGGTTGAAAAATATCTTGATCTCACTCCGTTAAAAGTTTAGCCTCTGTAAAATGGTGTTGGGTCTGCAACGAGACCTTTAGCTGCTTTGATCATTCTGCTACCACAAAGGATAACACCTTTTTTGATAGGAGTATTTGACTTTTTCCCTGAGATTTCTGATCCTTATGTGCTATGGATATTTTCTTTATGTTTGACAGGAAGACGTCGAAGATAAATAGCATTGAATATGTGCCTTTCATGAGCGTTGACCTACGGGAACGTTTTGCTTTTCCAATGCCATTCTCGTGAGTAAACCATGTGATGTGGACATCTTTTTATTGTGTCACACAAAATAAGCCACACATGTCTGAATGGGATCTGTTATAATACATGAGTATAAATAGGATCTATTAAAAGTATTTTGAATGGGATCTATTTTAAGGCATGACTGGACAAATTAAATGACCCAGATAAATAGGATCTATTAAATAACATAAACCAGATAAATAGGATCTATTAAATATCATGACCCAGATAAATTGGATCTATTAAGTAGCATGATCCAGATAAATGGGATCTATTAAGTAGCATGATCCAGATAAATAGGATCTATTAAATAACATGAACCAGATAAATAGGATCTATTAAATAACATGATCCAGATAAATAGGATCTATTAAATAGCATGATCCAGATAAATAGGATCTATTAAATAGCATGATCCAGATAAATAGGATCTATTAATTAACATGACTCAGTGAATGTGATCTATTAAATGACTCTATGACTAGGATCCCTTTACTAAAGACAGCCTGTAGTGTCATAGTGATCTTACATTTAATGGGTTACTCCAACCTCCATTAACACTTCTGCTTTGTGGGGGAACAAAGTGACAAGTGCCCAATAGGGCATTATAAAGTAAAAATATTAGAGTAAAACATTAATGATCTTATTCCAAACAGTTTGTCCACTCATTTTCTTGTAATAGCCCAATAAACTGGAAAATCCAAACTCTTTAGGGATCACATTGTAGTGATGGCAAAGAGTGTAATTGGTACGTATGAGGCTTAATTCCATGAAACAGAGTGGGATTGCTTAAAATGGCTCTTTCGTTATGTTGATCTATTGGCTCCCAGCTATGTGATCTCTTCCTTAAGTCCTGCCGGTTCATCCTCCAAACTTGTCTGGCACCTGGACCAGTTCAACTTTATCATTTTTGAAGTTGTTCCATTCCCATCGGGTGTACTTTCTCATCACAGCCATCTTAAATGCTTACATAAGTATCTAAGATGGCGGAAACATATCTTCTGTACTACCCTGGCGAGTGCATGAAATACATATGTGCCCAGGGAATCCGGTGACTTCTACTGACCTCGGTTGGCTCTTGCGATTGCGACAGAGTAAACACTGATGATAAGTGTTGCGAGGAAGTGAAGCGAGGAGGGAGGGGGATGATTGTAGCCAAAGAAGGCCAATTTTGACAAAGGCCATAGACTTTCACTAAAGCTCCACCCTTTGTAAACTTTTGTCATTTCTGAGGGGAAAAATGCATAAATAAATAAAACCAAAAAAAAAACAAATCAGGGCAGCCAAGGCATGTATTTGGGACATGCCTATGGAAAAAAAATGACAGATCCTATTTTCCAAATGGGAATAGAATTCATTGGCGCAATATGTCGTTAATAGAATTAGTAATATTAACTACGTATCAGATGAAACCTTTATTTAACACATTCCATGTTTATAGATAAAATCAATCTGAAATTAATACAAACTGTGTAACTTTAGAGACAAATTTGGCAAGCTGGCGCTGTCACCCAAACAGAAAGCCATATTCTCCAGATGGGTTCGACCCGATGATATTACAAACAACCCTACAATGATCTACACTGTGTCCAGCTTCAGCATCAAACAGGTAATCCATGGCATTTTATAAAGGAAGAGGAACGTTAATGTGTGTAAACAATAACTGTTATCTATGGTATACTATGCAAACCTGTAATGAATTGCACTTAAGAAATAAATAAAAATTTTAAAAAAATAAACCAGCCTGGGACTTAGAATTAACAATATCACATTCATCCAGTCTTCAGCTGGTCATTTTACATATCTACCAAATAAGATGAATATATCGTACATCTGTTAAGGGATTTTTTGATGTTTTTATATAGATGGCTATGTACAAAACTTAGCATGGCCCAACAAAGAAAACATTATGTTGTCTTAGGACAGTGATGACAAAACTTTGACACTCCAGCCAAATGTTAGCCGTTTACTATTCCTGGAGATTGCAGGAAACAAACTATGGATCACCAATAGATGGCACTAGAGAAAAGATTTAACTTGAAAACGATTCTTGAAAACTATATTTTTAAAGTTCCCTTCTAAGATGTATTTATTTATTGATTATAGGAGCTTATTCTGTAATTATTCAGTATTTGTTAACGTGTAGCAATGTTTATTTGTCACCAGACAATCGTGTCAGATTGCTCTTTCGTGGCTTCCCTAGCCATCAGTGCCGCTTACGAGAGACGCTACAACAAGAAACTCATTACAAGGTATGTCAAGCATCAGCATATTAGCAACCAGTTGGGATTAAACACAGCTCTTAACCAGTGAGAGTAATCAGCCACTTCTATAAACACCACACACAGATCTGGATATTTCCATGTACACATCATTTCAGGAGTAGTAAAAATAAACAAACTTGTCAGCCACAGATTTTTGGAGTGGTGGAACAAGGAATACAGGGCCGGGTCAATCTAGGTCAATTCTCAGCCAAGATTCCATTCCTGTTCATGAAAAAAATTTAAATGGCAGAAACTACTTGGCACGTTAATAGCAGTCACTTTGTTTTTATATAATTCAAGTTTAATGTATTATTGTCATGAATGAAACTATTTGTGAGTCTGATATGCAGAGTGACCAGATCCACCATGTTTACAGGGACACATATATAATTGTCATTTTTATGAAAACTGTGGCCCTGCAGTATGTATAATGCATATTCTGTTGGATTCTTTATTGCTTAATTGCTTAATCTTACACACCTTCTGAATTCTACATTTTACAGGGCTACTATTTTCATGTGATGCCCATCAATATGTATATATGTGTCCCAGAAAACATGGTGGATCTGGTAACCCTGCTTATATGGGCTTTCTCATAGAAACCATAAAAAAGCCTGGACAACTAAAGCATGTCTTCCGAGACCTTGTATTGGCAAAGTGATTAATTGCTTCCCCCTCCCATATCACAAACACATGTCTGGGAGTATACCACCATTGCTATAATGAATAAGTTTGGGGTCATATGTAGTTATTGTGCTTTTTATTATTATTATTATTAAAAGTTAAATGTCCCTTCTGTTTAGAAACAGGGAAATTAGTGAGTAGTTCTCTTGTGTTCATTTACATATCCTGTGATTCTCTGACAGCTAAACTTAATGGAAGTGGTTCCTGGCAACTGTGTTTAGGGGTTGTAGCCAAACTCATTTACGTTTTACTGGTATCATTTTAAAAAACCTAGCTGTAGCTGTAAGTTTAATTCTCACTTACTATACTTTTATTTACGTTTACTTCTTACTTTTCTTTATCTGTACAAATTTTTTTTTACAAAACTGTTTCCCGAAACTGAATTTTGTTTTCTCACTTAGCATAATTTACCCTCAAAATAAAAAAGGAGAGCCAGAATATAACCCGTGCGGAAAATATATGGTGAAATTGCACATAAATGGTGTTCCTAGAAAGGTAAGTGACAGTCTTAATTTCTTAACCTGTTCTCGTGTTACAAAAGAACAACATTGAATGTTTACTTCAAAAGCTATTTGAAGTCACATTTTTCCTCTAGAAGTGCAATAATATCAAAAGAAAGGCAGATGAACTGATAAAACTATATTGATAAAACTGATAAAATATTCCAGCTAAAAATGTATCCTTTTTTATATATACAGTTGCAAGAAAAAGTATGTGAACCCTTTGGAATAATATGGATTTCTGCACAAATTGGTCATAAAATGTGATCTGATCATCATCTAAGTTACAACAATAGACAATCACAGTCTGCTTAAACTAATAACACACAAAGAATGAAATGTTGCCATGTTTTTATTGAACACACCATGTAAACATTCACAGTGCAGGTGAAAAAAGTATGTGAACCCCTAGACTAATGACATCTCCAAGAGCTAATTGGAGTGAGATGTCAGCCAACTGGAGTCCAATCAATGAGATGAGATTGGAGGTGTTGGTTACAGCTGCCCTGCCCTATAAAAAACACACACCAGTTCTGGGTTTGCTTTTCACAAGAAGTATTGCCTGATGTAAATGATGCATCACACAAAAGAGCTCTCAGAAGACCTACGATTAAGAATTGTTGACTTGCATAAAGCTGGAAAGTGTTATAAAAGTATTGCTGTTCATCAGTCCACGGTAAGACAAATTGTCTATAAATGGAGAAAGTTCAGAACTGCTGCTACTCTCCCTAGGAGTGGCCGTTATGTAAAGATGACTGCAAGAGCACAGCGCAGACTGCTCAAGAAGAATCCTAGAGTGTCAGCTAAAGGCTTACAAAAGTCACTGGCAAATGCTAACATCCCTGTTAGCGAATCTACAATACATAAAACACTAAACAAGAATGGATTTCATGGGAGGATACCACAGAGGAAGCCAATGCTGTCCAAACAAAACATTGCTGCACGTTTACAGTTTGCACAAGAGCACCTGGATCTTCCACAGCAGTACTGGCAAAATATTCTGTGGACAGATGAAACCAAAGTTGAGTTGTTTGGAAGAAACACACAACACTATGTGTGGTGAAAAAAAGGCACAGCACACCAACATCAAAACCTCATCCCAACTGTGAAGTATGGTGGTGGGGGCATCATGATTTGGGGCTGCTTTGCTGCGTCAGGGCCCGGACAGATTGCTATCATCGAAGGAAAAATGAATTCCCAAGTTTATCAAGACATTTTGCAGGAGAACTTAAGACCATCTGTCTACCAGCTGAAGCTCAACAGAAGATGGGTGTTGCAACAGGACAATGACCAAAAGCATAGAAGTAAATCAACAACAGAATGGCTTAAACAGAAGAAAATACGCCTTCTGAAGTGGCCTAGTCCTGACCTCAACACGATTGAGATGCTGTGGCATGACCTCAAGAAAGCAATTCATCCCAAGAATATTGCTGAACTGAAACAGCTCTGTAAAGAGGAATGGTCAAGAATTATTCCTGACCATTGTGCACGTCTGATCTGCAACTACAGGAAACGTTTGGTTGAAGTTATTGCTGCCAAAGGAGGTTCAACCAATTATTAAATCCAAGGGTTCACATACTTTTTCCACCTGCACTGTGAATGTTTACATGGTGTGTTCAATAAAAACATGGCAACATTTCATTCTTTGTGTGTTATTAGTTTAAGCAGACTGTGATTGTCTATTGTTGAGACTTAGATGATGATCAGATCACATTTTATGACCAATTTGTGCAGAAATCCATATAATTCCAAAGGGTTCACATACTTTTTCTTGCAACTGTATATAGATGCATTAAATCTATTGTAAAATAATTACATTTAATTTATTGTAAGTGTCCCTCATTGATCTGAGTAATGGGCCAACCTGCATTTTAGAGCAGAACCCTCTAGAATGAGACGACACTCCAATCAGGAGACTCTCATCCTGTTATATGGCATGGGATTGTATGCCATAAACTCTTAACAAGCAGGGCTTAATCAAATAAGTAGTTTATAACTCAACTGCAGTTCCAATCATCACACAGGATGATTATAACTGCATTATAAAAAGGTAGAATCCACGGCATGGCTAATATTCTCCACAGGCTGTTTTCAAGGTGTTTGAGAACTGTCCTGTGTTCTGATATCGGCAGAGCCATGGGCCTCTCATGCAGAGTACGCGGCTAGACTCTCTCTGTGTAGACAGAGACACAACGTCTTGGCTCTTGTTCATGAAGTGTATGAAGAAAATTGATATAAGGCAACCCAGAACAAAGTGTCTCAGCTGCTTATAGCGACAGCGTTTTTTACAAATCAACACTTGCATACGCCACTCTCAGAAATGAGAGTGGGCTCAGGGTGCTCTAAGCATCGTGCACGTTGTAGTAATGTGAAGTGCTTACAGTGCTTAGACTACCCTTGCAATGATTGGAACACTGAAGTAAATAAAAACCAATAATGCATGCCAAAAGCTGGTCAGCTGATAACCAATCAAAGATGGCACCATGGACTTAGAAGCACTAATGTTCCAATTAAACACCTGTGGGGTGGATACCATTATTAAGTGTAAATATTTATAGTTCATATATCTAAAATATGTATACATAAATGCATAAGTATAATCCCGTATACATCTATCTAATCATCCACCTCATACCACCACACACAATCTCATTTAAGGAATCATCTCTCTACAGGTGTCATGCTGGGCCCCCAACAACCAACGAAGTTTTGCTGTAATTAGAATCTGTATTTGTGACAAGGTGTAGTTTATTACTGTACTGCTGCCTGTCTCTCATTAGGTCTAACCTTGGATAAGCGAGAAATACAGTTTCTTAGTGAAAAGACAAGCTTTAAGGCAACACTTAGGGACAATTACATAATCCCTTATTTCAGAGCTAGTCAAAGGGATTGTCCACTTAAAATTTGGCAGTATGTTTTTAACCCAATATACGAATAATGCATAAAAACTATATTGAAAAAAATGATATAGGTTAAGAAAAAGGTTACTTACCCGCAAAGTGTCCTTTTGTACATTGCTTATGCAGGCAGACCCTTCCATCACCAGGATGAGATATTCCGAACATTACTGGGATTAATATTATCATGTCAGCAGGGGATTATGGAATATTCTGTTTATAACGAAAGAGCAGGTCCCACAACATGTGATGATTGGAACTGCTGAACCTCTTGCACAATAAGGACAACATTGACACTGGCAGCCTGGAGCTGTGCGTTCTGGCTGTCTGACTTGACAGCCTTGGTGAGCTGTCTTGTTGAAGCCGAGATTTCTACTCAGATATGAGTGGGTTCATGGTGCTCTAAGGACCATGCATGTTGCAATAAAACAAATGGCTTATGGTGATTTAATTGAATCTTTAATAATTATAATAACAAAGTATTTAACCAGGAAAGGTACTTTCAGATTACTCTGGTTTTCAAGTACGTCCTGGGGATGTTACCTTAGCCCAACATCTAGGGGTTGTTACTATTACCCAATTTAATGGTACTCATTTTATCTACCTCGGAAGGATGAAGGGCTGAGTCAACCCTGCCGGGATTTGAACCTGAACCAAGGGTTGACCAGATTCCACTGATGATGCATTAATTTAAAGTGAATTGTTATAATTAAGGCCAAAATAACACAATAGGATACATTTTCCAAGTTGGCCAAATTTCACTTTGGCTATTTTAGCTTATAATGTGAAATTCACTTTGGATTACCAGCAGTTCACACTTTTGAATTACCGTACCCTGTTATTTTCTGAAAGATGCAGAAGTGTATAAGCTGCGTTTTTAAAAAGGCATTTACATTCATAGTCTGTTACTCTAAGTGCATGTTTCCATTATCTGGGGTCTAATTACAAGAAAAAAAATACATTTACAAAAAACAATGTAATCAGAATATTCTGTCACTGTACCTTTGTTTTAACAGGTCATTATCGATGACTATTTGCCTGTGGATCACAATGGAGAACTTCTGTGCTCTTACTCAAACAACAAGAACGAGTTGTGGGTTTCCCTGATCGAAAAAGCCTACATGAAGGTTATGGGAGGGTATGACTTTCCTGGATCCAATTCAGTAAGTAAAATGGCAGAATCCTATCCCAGTCTCTGATTCTGCCCTGTGACACAGGGCTTGCGTGATCCACTTGCTTATCTTTATACACCCAGTTCTGTCTGGAGTAATGTTTAGGTTACAATTAGCTGTGTTGGGTTGGATTTTTGTATATTATTCTTATTCTTTTACAAGTAATACTAGTTTTACTTCACAAGGCCACCAATTCCTTCCCTCTCTTCTAAATTGCATTGTTTCCTGGTTTGCTTCATAAATACTGTATATATCATTGAAGGTTTCTGGGAGTTGTAGTTCAGCCGTTTGCTTTATACTGCAGGAAGAGGACAAAACTCCCAGAATCCTTTGCAGTAGTGTTTATAGAAATTTAAGTGAGCTAAGTCACAACTTTGCAGCCATTTCCTGGATTTGAAGTGTGTGTGTATGTATATATGATCGAGAAATACATCTTAAGCTAGTTTAAGAAACACTACAATTAAAACAAATGTGTTAAGTTTTATTGGAATGTTCCTTTAGGCAAATTAACCTAGCTACATTTTATGTTTAGTGATTCAAAATGGTTACATTTTTGTTTCCATTGTCGTGTTTATGATGCTATGATATGCATGATTATTGCCAAAAATGCAACGATCACACCATTTTTATTTTGACCACATGGTGGCAGTACGCATTAGTATTAGATACAAATCTATACCAGAGAGAACATTTTATAAATGTCGGTTCTGGCAATAAATGAAAGCAGCAGTTCATCATGGCTAGTCTCATTGTTCATAAAATTTTTCTGTCTATTTTTAAACTATTGGTGTGGTTATAAAATGTGTGTTTTGGAGGGGGGGGAGGGGGGGGGTTGGGCGGAAAGGTGTAGATTTGTGTCTTTTCACATACTATTTCAGCTGTTTAGTCCTTGGTTGGCCCACTGCTGCCATGTTGCACAACTAAACCAAATTAAGCTGCATCTTCATGCTTAAATCTTTTTTTTTTTTTTTTTTTAATACATATTTCTAAAATATTTTTAATTTATTCCATACACCACTTTTATTAGATTAACTAGTAATAACACCCATCAATCCCTCCGCCCCTCTGACACATGCTGTTCCTGTGTTTCTTTACCCCTTTATTCTAGATTGTAAACTCGTTTTCATAGATTGTAAGTTCATATGAACAGAGCCTTCTTTACCTCTTGTCTCTGTAAATATTATTTTGTCTGTCAATTATTTGTTATCGAATATCATTGCATTATTGTAAAGCACCCCGGCGGAATATGTTGGTAATGAGTAAATGCTAATAATAACGATACTAATCTGCTCTGCAGAACATAGATCTGCATGCACTGACTGGATGGATCCCTGAGAGAATTGCTATGCATTCAGACAATCAAACTTTCGACAAAGAAAGCACATTTAGAATGTTATACCAAAGGTATGGTTAACGCCGACAAGATAGATTGCTATTACCCAATGGAAGCAGATTTAGATATGTTAAGTGTCATAACATCCTATTTGGGTTAACTCATTTAATTTTTTTAATTTGCAATGCAAAAAGAGTTACGCTATGGAAAAAGAATGGGTTTGTTTTGTTTAGCTGTAGGTTTCTAATGATGAAAGAACAAGATGATGTCTAATCGTTAAATTGATACGCCACAAGCAAAAAAATGTATAAGTCTTTGCAAGGCAGGTGCTCTGAGTATTGGGAAGTCTGTAATTGGACAGTTACAGAAAGTCAGGTCGGGTTAGAAGGGGAGGGCTTGAAAAGGCTCTGGAGAAGAGATCTTAATATTTAAATAAAATAAAATGACTTAATGTTATTGAAAGTATTTCTTTATATTGTCTTTAGATTTCACAAGGGTGACGTCCTGATCACCACAGCTACAGGAGTGATGACTGAAGAGGAAGGAGAAAAATGGGGCTTAGTTCCTACTCATGCTTATGCTGTGTTAGACATAAGGGAATACAAGGTGAAAGTTAACACGAGATATAATCAACCAGTCTCTTAATTTTTCCCACCTTGTTATCATGCCTTTTTTCAAACTTATACTGTTGGCCCTGCTCTTTAGTATATACGGTCCTTTCTCACTATCTCTGTCCTTTTTCTTCTTATGTCCCAATCTGAGTCTGCCCGTTCCCACATTTCACCCTGATGCATTTTACCATCACTCAATTTCTCTCTCTTTAGTTCTATTGGCTTATTAGATGGTTCTTCCTGCTACTCAGTTGTCTGCATTTTCAACCATTTATTTCTATTAATTTATTATTCTTATTGTTTTTGAAGACATTCCGGTTTCTTCAGTTAAAGAATCCCTGGAGTCATTTACGGTGGAAGGGACGTTTTTGTGAGAAAGATGAGAGAAGCTGGACCCCTGAACTGCAAAAATATTTAAATTTTGACCCGAGAACAGCACAGAAGATTGACAATGGTAATTAAAAACGTTCTTTGTTCTCATTCGAAGTTTGTTTTCTCTAATTTTGAAATACTCACAGACTGTGTTTGGGCTGTGATTGTTTAAGGTACAGTATTATTATAATACAAATATTTAAGAAACAACAATTGCGTTAAATGGTGATTCATTAGCCATGTCAATTCTAGCAAACTAAGCAAACTTCTAATTTACATCACCAACGCTACCTTGGTCCTTAAACATCTTTACCTTTCCAGTTATTTGTTCTGCTTTTACCAGGATTCAGAAAGGAGCTTTAGATAATTGGGAGAAGGAAATCTTTACTAACACAGTTAAATGGATGTATGTGAGTGGTAGAGCAGTTGACTGGGCATGACACACTCTGAGTTAGTGTGATCTGTTTAAATACAGCAATAGTGAATAGATATACAGACTCGGTCAATCCACATCACCTTGTGTACCTAGGGTGATATCACAGGCTCTCCTCTGAGAAAGTGACTTGGGAATAAATTCAATATCAGTCTTGATAAAATAACTATTGGCATTTTACTTACACTCACACAACGCCAATGACGCTTGTAGAACCATCATGGGACTTGCCTAAGTTACAAGTTGGAGCATATCAGATGCTAAATTAGTCTTGTGAATTGCTTAACTGTAAAGGTGGATTCAAAGCACCATTACTACTTCAGCTAATTGTAGCTGCTATGGTGCTATTTGTCTATGGGCACCTTTTATTCTGTCAAAACTGTTTTGGAACAACAGAGGCACTGCATTTTGAATCATTCATAAGTCACTTGGCAGAAGACAGTGGAACTGCACCTAAAGAATCAATGCACCATAACAACTACAATAACCTGTAGTTATGGTGTGTATACTGTCCTTTTTAAAGGACCACTATAGTGCCAGGAAAACAAACTCGTTTTCCTGGCACTATATGGTCTTTAGGTGCCCCGCACCCTCAGGGTCCCACTCCCGCCGGGCTCTAGGGGGAGGAAGGGGTTAAATGCTGACCTTTCTCCGGCGCTGGGGACTCTCCACCCTCTTCGACCGAATGTGCATGAGCGGCAAGAGCCGCACGCACATTCAGTCAGGTCATAGGAAAGCATTCTCAATGCTTTCCAATGGACGCTGGCGTCTTCTCACTGTGAAAATCACAGTGAGAAGTGCGGAAGCGCCTCTAGCAGCTGTCAATGAGACAGCCACTAGAGGCTGGATTAACCCATATGTAAACATAGCAGTTTCTCTAAAACTGCTATGTTTACAGCAGGCAGTGTTAACCCTAGATGGACCTGGCACCCAGACCACTTCATTGAGCTGAAGTGGTCTGGGTGCCTATAGTGGTCCTTTAAGTTACTCATTGTTGATTGGAGTTGATTGTGAGTTGTTTTTTTTTTTTTTTTTAATGTATATTTATTTTTGCGAAATAGAACATTTTCTAAAGAAATCTATCAAGTGTAATTTATATGTATTCTACAAGAACACCTGGTATCTTAAAAGATTCTTAATAAAAACAGCTTGTTATCATAAGACACATCATGTGATTTTTCTTATCTTGTATCTGTTGTTTTATTTGCATAATGCTTTTGTGTGTTCCTTAGTATCTATCACAAATGTCACTTAACAGGTATTTATGGGACACAACAAAGATGGCGTTATTAAAGCGCCAGTAAACCATTAACTGATAGTTGAACCACAGCATTGTGTTCCACATCTGCAGGTATATTCTGGATCACCTGGGACGATCTGTGTCAGTATTATGATGTGATCTACTTGAGCTGGAACCCATGCCTTTTTAAAGACTCAACATGCATTCACAGGTACCTTTACTTGTTAAAACCAATTCCCCAATAATTCCATCAGACATTTACTTGGTCACTAGCTGGGAATAATAACATTATTTGCTGGACTTTTGAGCTGAGGTTTTCAAGTAGGCCATCAATTGGGCATACACAGAGAGCGGTGTTTCTTTTGTTTATTCCAATAAGATGATGAGTGCAGAATTTCTGGATACAATGTGACCAATACATGCATTGATAAAAGATACATTTTATTCTTAGACAGAGCATATATTTAGGCTGTATATGAATATATAGTTTTTGCTTTATGTACTAAGGTGCTATCCTAATTCTAAAAAGAGATAATCAGAAGCACTGGGTGGAAGAAAAGTGATGATAAAAGAGCCTGTAAGTAGGAGAGAGAGGGGAAGCAAACTCTAATATATTAAGCATGAATAAGGAGCAAGGCCGATGTATAGTGTTTTTTCTAAATGGTACAGTAAAGCTAAACTGGCTTTATAGCAGTTGTGCTTCCTCACATCTTCTAACCGCTGCTCAGGCAGGACAGATTGGGAATGGCACATAATAGACTTTGTAAAGATAGTTTGTTGTTTGTACGTATGTTTGTGTGTATTTGTTCACTAAATTGCAGTGTGTGACCAATGAAATCAATCAATCAATCAATAGCACAGTTGAAAATAAAGCTTAGTAGCGATTCTATTACTTTAGTTGAAATTTGATATTGTTTTCATTTTATCGTAATTCACAGTTTATCTATTAGTATGCTATTCACATACACATTATGATCTCACTTGTTACTGTTTAATGATTTAAGTAATGATTTATTATATTTTACAGCACTTGGGATGCCAAGCAGGGACCCGTTAAAGATGCATACAGTCTCGCTAACAACCCACAATATAAACTTGAAGTTCAGTGTCCAAAAGGGGGCGCTGCAGTTTGGATCCTCCTAAGCAGACACATCACTGACAAGGTTTGCTTGACCGAGTAGTTTGTGCACAATAGGAGCAGTTATTCTCAAAGCCATTTTATTTAAAGAACCACTATAGGCACCCAGACCACTTCAGCTTAATGAAGTGGTCTGGGTGCCAGGTCCAGCCAGGATTAACTCTTTTTTTCTATAAACATAGCAGTTTCAGAGAAACTACTATGTTTATATTAGGGCTAATCCAGCCTCTAGTGGCTGTCTCATTGACAGCCGCTAGAGGCGCTTGCGGGCTTCTCACTGTGAAAAAAATCACAGTGAGAAGACGCCAGCGTCCATAGGAAAGCATTGTGAATGCTTTCCTATGGACTGGCTGAATGTGGGCGCGGCTCTTGCCTCGCATGCGCATTCAGCCGAGGAGGAAGAGAGCTTCCCTTCCGGCGCTGGAGAAAGAGGTAAGTTTAACCCCTTCCACCCCCTAGAGCCTGGCGGGAGGGGGACCCTGAGTGTTTTCCTGGCACTGTAGTGGTCCTTTAATATTTTACACTTAGCATTAATATATAAAATGCTGTTTAGTGTTATTATGCCAATCAGTATATTCTTTGCTTCTCCATTGTGCTTGTTTGCCAGCTTTTGAATGAACCTTTAACTTGTGTGATTAACAAGTTGGTTCCCAAAAAACACATCTCACTGTTTTTCCAATGGTCCTTAATCTTTTTTTTTGACAGTGTCTTGCAACCTAGTATATAGCAATACCCATGCAAAAAAAATAATAAAAATCAACACAGGTCATTGTGGTCAGCTGCTTGTGCTATGGTAGATGTGTTGTGCTGGTTCCAGCACATGAGAATCCACTTAAATAGCTGGGGTACCAAGTTTTGAATGATCACCAAAGGAGTAAGACTACTGGTTTAGGCAATAGACAGGACAAAGCCATAATAATTTTGAATAATAAACAGCACATTCCCTTGTTGTCAGGATAAGTCTACAATTACATTAATTAATTGGCAGCCAGCCGCTAGACTGTCCCTTCCAAATTGCACCAGTGCAGTAAACCTAATCTTATTGAGGCTATTTGGGATGGTTAGAGTCTAATGTTACACAGGAAATTATCTTTTACACGCCACATGAGAGCAGTTCAGGGGACAGACTCCAAGTAAGTTGAATATATGCTACATACAATAATTAGTAAAAAGATATATATATATTTTTTTATATTATTACAGTATTTCTTTTCCATTTCCAAGCAATCATTGCATGAATTCCTTCCTAATCAAGTTAATATGTAACAAAGCCAAACTTTAGAAATCGTTAATATGTATGCTATGTCAGTCCGTGGTGTTAACTTTGTACTTTGTGCCAAGCCACACGATATCCATCCCAGGCAGTGAATGTCCGTGCTGATAGTGTTTGACTTTATAGCTGTTTGTCTAAGCTTGGCAAAATATTAACACACAATAAGAACCAAAGAGCCACATGTATTTAGATTATATATTAAAATTACATTCTGTGCTAAGGCCTGGTAAGTCATATAACTCTAATGCTACATGTGTTTGTTTTTTGTTTGTTTTTTTATATGCAAATATGGGTGATGTTCAGATAGGGTGAAATCTATTAATCTCTTAAATTCCTCATATTATTTGTTACAGGATGATTTTGCTCATAACAAAGAGTTTATAACATTGATTGTTTACAACAAGACTGATGGTAAAAAGATTTACTATCCAGGTACGTTTTGTCTCAAAAAGTTCCTTTTGCCGAAATTCACATGCTTGTCTTTTTGACAAAGCATAAAAATGTGTTGTACAATATGTATTTTGCGAATTTTAAAGGAACATTCCTAGGACTATGACTACTACAGCCCTTTGTAGTGATTATGGTGCTAAGAGTGCCCTGGCACCGTGAAGATGTCAAACCGTTTTAGTCCTGTTTAACAACTTACCTAGGTTCATATAGGCACTTGCAGCTACAGGTTTTAGTGGTTATGGTCCTTTCAAGGATCAATGATTCACTGTAATTTAACCTCTACAATAAGTTGCTGTAGTTATGGTGCTTAGTGTGCCCCTTTAACACGGACTAAACAGTTAGGGAAACGTAGCTCACAAACATCTGGAATTCCAAGGTTATCAATATAGACTATCTGGACACCAATACACTTCCGGTGTAATCTTCTGAACACTAAATGTGTTCATAGTGTTCTATAAAAATCTTATAATATGTCTAGGTTTTGCTTTAAATTAACAGCGTTAAAGAACACGCAGTAGTACAATACTACATCATGTGATTGGTGAATATGCAATAAATAGTCTCTGGTGGCATTTTCCAATTATTTAGTTGAATATGCTTACAGGAGATTAATTAGAAGATCCAATTATTGGTTATTCACCCAGGGTTAAGCCTACTTCTCATATAAGTGTGTTATTCATCTCATTAATTGTCTCTGCACGATAAATGACAAGTGATAAGTGCAAAGGTGAATTAGTCTAAACAGTTAACAATACATTCTTAAATCTTTTTAAATTTGGTTTATGTTAAATACTTAAAAGCTCCATATACCAGTTAAAAAATGTATTAAACGAAGTTCATTAAACGCGGTTTGCCATTTTCCAGCTGACCCTGCCCCCTACATTGATGGAATTCGGATAAACAGCCCTCACTACCTTACAAAGATGACATTGACCTCTCCTGGGACTCATACATTCACACTGGTGGTATCTCAGTATGAGAAGCAGAACACCATTCATTATACACTTAGGGTAAGTGTGATAAGCAGCTAATGGAAAGAAGACATTCCAACGCATTTCACTTTATTAAGAAGTACATACGAGGTTTCAGCTGTAGTCAAAGCACATGTGGGAGATCTATACTTGGTGAAACTGTCCTGTGTCTGTTATACATATTTCATGGTTCACCTCCCAATTAAATACCAAGCTCCCAATTGTAATAAAGGTAAAATAGCTTTATAGTCAACACCTGTCTGTGATTAAAGCTATTTTAAAAAATGGAGAAGATTAGGGGTGTATATGAGTAAACCATATGAGAAAAAAAAAAAGTAAATTAACAAAGTCGATGGATAATGATTAATATGGAGTGCTGAAATTGAAAGCAATGAGTAGAGACCCATGTCTTTATTATGAATAGCTCATCTAAAATATGTGTAATATGTCATGTCAAACGAAAAGCTAGCCCGTGTTTACTAATTAATGCATTTTTCTAGGTTTATGCCGGTTGCAAGTTTACATTTTCTAAGATTCCCACACCATACACAATAAATCGTCGGGTAAGAGCTACAGATTTAAATTCACATAGTGGCCATTTATACATTGACTTTTGGTAGATATTTAATTTACTTTGTCTACTTCCAGATTAACGGACAGTGGAAAGGACAGAGTGCTGGAGGTTGTGGCAATTTCAGAGACACCCACAAGAATAATCCTATTTATCAGTTTCAAATGGAGAAGGCTGGACCATTACTGGTAGAATTGCGTGGACCAAGGTTTGTTATTCTCTACTCTTTGAACCTATAGTTAACCCCTTAAGGACACATGACCTGTGTGACATGTCATGATTCCCTTTTATTCCAGAAGTTTAGTCCTTAAGGGGTTAATAAGGGCTGTTCTGCCCTGATGTCCTGCTTCTTAGGACACTCATGTCAAGTCCATGGAAAGCACAGCACAAGCATAATATAAGATGTTCTGTCAGGGTGCAATATACATTACAGTGCTCTAAGCAGAGCTGCAGGAACACCATGCTGAAACATCCATTTCTCACTAGGTACATGTCCCATTAGGCATCACTAGTGATGTGTAGTAATGCAAGACATGTTACTGCCCCAGAAGGCTTTCATTTCGTGAACTCGTTACTATTGACCAGAAAAAGCACAGATTTCTATTCTAGAAATTCCTGGAGAGGGTTCAAGGGTAGGGGGCTGTTGGATAACCGCTTCCCCTAGTGGCTGTTTACATATGCGAAAGCACTTCAGCCCCTAGTGGCTGTTGACATATCTGAAAACACTTCAGCAGTGTTTTCAATTAACCTTCAGTTTCTGCCTGATGGTCTATTTTACTTTACAGTATAGAACTAATTTGTTTATATAACACGTTACTGTAGAAAGCACAAAAACTTTACAGATAAACTTGGCAAAACAATTTAATTTCTTGGCATTAATAGCCTTATAATCTAGATTTATTATCATATGAGCTGTTTTTTGTCTCTTCTTTCATATACACTTTTTATAAAAATATATTTAGAAGACATCACATGCAAAGTGCTGCCTACAAATGTGGTGATAAGGCTTTACATTTTTATACATTGTGAGTGCATTCATATTAGCACCTAAGGTGCTAAGCACTTTCATTTAGACATATTGCCCTATGATATGTTTACTTTTTAGCATCTTCCTTGTTATATGGTATTTAAGAGGATTTAGAGGAGTCCTGTGGATTGTTATTTTTCAGAGAAATAATTCATTTATTTTATCACTCGTTGTTTTTACAAGTGTGTGTCTACCACATCTGAATAAGAACCATATATATTGATATATGTATATATATATTTGAGTGTATTAAAGGGACACTCAATTTTCCAAATAAATAAACAAACATTGTTTCGAAGATAGAACCTCAATGAAAACATCCATGTATTTAATCATGCATTGTTTTCATTCAAGGTATATCTAAAAACAGCTTTTAAAAAAAAGCTACAGATCATCTCTTTGCAAGCCCTCTTTTTGTAATCCCACCCTTCAATCACAGACTGATCAATGCAGCTAAATGGGAAGTTTTTACAAGGCAGGTGTTCTGGATAATTGCTGCCTCTTGAGTTTAGCTCCACTGAGCTAACCAAACCAGGAAGCAACAGAATGGATTGTTTAACAGCCAGGGGGTGTAACAATGTTAATTTATAAAAGTGCCAATTTCAATTGAATTATTTTTGTAAAATGTGCTTTATGGGTCTGGAATGTCCCTTTAATTTTATAATACACTCCTTTAAATCAAATAACTGATCTTGTGACTGATAAATTAGTTTGATAAACACCCTAGGAGTTCTCTAGGAGGACTATGGAGATTAATTATTAAACCCCATACATCCCATTATGCTGTGATTTAAATCTTTCTTTGTGACATCCCATAATGTATTGAGTGAATACAGCTGCAGAATTTGCAGTGTCATCACTTATTTCTTAAATCTAGCATTTGTATTTGAATGTTTTAGAAAAGAACTTACACTAACAACTGAGCCAGTGTACTATAAAAAAATACATGCTCTGTTTCCTTATCACGCAGGCAGTACAGCGTTGGCTTTGAGGTTATTACAGTATCTGCAACGGGAGATCCTGGTTCATCTGGTTTCCAGAAAAAAGGCAGTGGTGATTACAGGTACGGTAATTGTCCTTTCCCTATAGTATGCATGAAGATCTCAATGTGAAATGCAATGGGTTCTGCCCATTTAATTTAATATGAAAACGATAAATACATCACATTTATTCCTGTTAGCGTAAACCTTATCACCTGCTGACTTCTAAGATCAATTATTATTAAAAATCCTCTTGTGTTTGTTTTTAAAGAATTGAATTGTGTATTTAATTCAAAGAAATCATTTGGGATTACTAGTAGGGATTTAGTTGTCTTTTGTATCACAATAAATAAAAAGGTCTATAAAAAGACAATCTCCCTTTATATTACCTTTTTTCAATCAGGATTTCTGATGTCATATACCATGGGTCCTCAAACTCCGGCCCCCCAGATGTTGCTGAACTACAACGCCCATGATTCTCTGGCTATCTATGTAATTCAAAGAATCATGGGAGTTGTAGTTCAGCAACATCTGGGGGTCGGAGTTTGAGGACCCATGTCATATACAATGATATGCAATGCATATACAATGCTAAATAATTACCAAAGGAAATTTATGTTCTGTTCACATACAGCTGTAGAAGGTCCTGGCGTTTGGCCGCCACCTGACAGCATTGAGATATATTTTGTGTTATTATTTGTGCGATAAAATACAAATTGTTGATACAATGTTATGGGTTGATGACCAATAGGACATGTCTGTCCACAGTGCCATTATCCCACTTGTGCACTTCAATCCATATTTCATCAGTGTATGTCTCACACACTAGTGACTGGCCTTCTTTTAAGAAACACTCCAAGTCTTAAACTGGTTATATTTATAATATAAAATGTGTGCAAATAGTATTAACAACACGAAGTGTCATCATGCTGGGCATGATGCTGAACATATTGGTCTTCAATTGTTTAAGGGCTTTTAAAAAGGCACTTCCATCTGAAGCCCTTGAAAATATTATTATATATTCTATTCTCTGACGAATGTAAACATTGTTGTTTCTCAGAAAATGCAATGTTTATATTTGTCAGAGAAAAGGGGACAGCATCACTGCACCAAAACCACTACATTAAAGGGACTCTCCAGTGCCAGGAAAACCAACAGTTTTCCTGGCACTGCAGGTCCCCTCCCACCCCCCATCCCAAGTTGCTGAAGGTTACAACCCCTTCAGTGACTTACCTGATGTTCCTCGGCTGTGGTTCAGGGTCTGCCCACACTCCTCCCCGATATCATCCAGCGGGGGAGATCAAATGCGCATGCGCATTAGACCTCCACATAGGAAAGCATTGAAAAATGCTTTCCTATGGGGATTTCAGCTACGCTGGAGGTCCAGAGATGCTATAGCACACGAAATGTGTGCTGTAAACCCGGAAGTGCCCTCTAGTGGCTGTCTAGTAGACAGCCACTAGAGGAGGAGTTAATCCTGCAAGGTAAATATTGCAGTTTATGAAACTGCAATATTTACAGTTGCAAGGTTAAGGGTAGTGGGAGTTGGCACCCAGACCACTCTAATGGGCAGAAGTGGTCTGGGTGCCTGGAGTGTCCCTTTAAGGTGTGGGGTTTTGGTGCTTAGTGTCTCTTTTAAAGAGATCCTGAACATATCCCATGGGACGCAAGGATTCATGGGGTACAACAGTGATATTGAGGAATTTTCTCTGTCAGGAATTTCCCCCTGCCATGGTCTTTCATACCAATTTGCAACTCTCTGTATTTCTCTTTGTCTACAAACCATATGGTAAGGAGCCCCAATGAATGATACAAGACAATGTAAGGTTTAAGGTGACTTCTAACGGGCTGTGGAACAGGTTATGTTCAGCAGGAAACAGGGGTGGTCTTAACAAGTATTATCCAATTCTAATAAAATCATCTATCTTAACCTACAGCAAGCTTGCAGGTGTATCTTCATGTTTAGGCCTTGCACAAAATTCTAAATTACACATTATTATGCAGTTGTGATCAAAGGGGGAAACACACAGGATATAACACATGTTACACAATGTTCTATAGCTCTTGTTTAGGGGTATATTCACTAAGCATAGAATATAGATAAAGTATATTATTTCAAATAGCTGACATGCTCCAAGTTAGCCAGTTTTAAACAGACTGTACATCATGTCATCTGTAGTTTGAGCCTTAGGTCAATATAGGCAAAGTGTATTATTCCCAACAAACAGTGTTCCAATTAAATAATGAAACCGCCTCTTTCTGTTTCTTGGGGATTCACAGCAAATGGGGTGAGGGGTATTTGAAACAGTATCTTGTATTCGATTTTGATTTATATTTTCCAATCTGTATAATTAAGGACGTGGGGTGGCTCTGTGTGTCAATGTGTTTGTCTTTCCAACTATTTTACTAAAGCACATACTCATTGGTAATGTTGGCCACTTCTCCTTTCTCTTTTTCAGGTGTGGGTTTTGTTATCTGGAACTAGAGAATGTCCCAGCTGGCATTTACAATGTTATTCCGACAACGTTCCTGCCAGCTCAGGAGGGTCCCTTCTTTTTAGACTTCAACAGTGCAATACCAGTCAAAGTGTCACAGTTACAATGATTGTGGATATTCCAGAGATCCTCAGGAACCGCCTCTCAAAAATCCCTTCTTCCACTGAGCACAGCTGAACCCAGCGGGCACTGAGTTTACATGGCACTTGCAGGGCATGGCATTTTTAAGCTGTGATGCTTCTGACACTTTACCATACACAGATTACATGCCCTCATCCTTGAAGAGTCTTATTTTATGAAAGGTTGTAAGGGAAATGGGTACTGTTCATGCCCAGAATTTAATCTGTACTTGAATAATTCAAAAGAATAGTGCTATAAAGAATATTTTTTTCCACCACAGTGCATTGCATTTTGTTTTTAAAACAAATGTATCGGTTAATATATACATTTCAAAAATTATGTCTGCATATAACAGCTACCTTTTAGGTGTCGGATTACAGTATAATAAAAGGAGTGCTGACTAAAATAAACCTTTTAATTATTAGCACGCCTTGTATAAAGCACTGGTATTATTTGTATCACCACATTTTTGCCGTCTTCATTTTGTAGAATGCAGAGGCCATCAGGAAGTGGTGTATTAAAAAAAATGGAGGGGGTGAGGGGGAGAGGAGGGTAGGGAATGCAGGGGGAAAGGATTGCACAAAATAGAATCAGAACACCCACAAACTGACAAAAGAAGAGGGACAAAACCTAGGATTTAGGTCTTGGTAGGGTAACCTTGCCCAGGATGTCTATGCATCTTGTTCACCAAACCATTTGGGTACCAAGTGTTAATGCTAAATTTTAAATGTCTCTGGTCTGGATTGGTAAAAATAATCCAGTACGATCTGGGATTTTCAGATTTTAAAATGGAGACATTGATCAAAGTATTTATCACAATCTAGATTTTGGGCATTCGGCATCTAAATTGACATGAATATCCACTGGACATCAGCCTGTGTGGCTGAAATCCAGACTAAATTTCACAATGACAATGGAAAAAGGTAAAACAAAACTCAAAGCAAGAGTTAATAAATGTGACATTGGACCAGCTCCACTTACTCCCGCAAAGAAAAGTGTAAAGTAAAAAAAAAAAAAAAAATCAATTGTTATTCTGAGTGTCCTTTTCTGGCGTACTTGTATATGTATCTCCGTACCGTGACTTTGATATGAAAAAAAAAAAACTTCATAAAAGTTTCTTGCCAAGCCTTATAATAAAAATATATATATATTATACACACACACACACACACACACACACACAGAGAGCTGCCACATAGTATAAGAGGAAACATTCTAGCTTGCCCTTTCTAGTACTTTTTTGCAGCAGTTTTAAAGTCTGACTTGACAGAAGTTGGAAATTTGAAACCCAGTTTGTAGATATTTTTACAAAAGAAATCCGAAAATACAACTGGGGGAGAGAAATGGGAAAAATGAAGAGAGGGGAGCAAGTAGTGAGATAATTAGTGTGTGTACAACAAGCATGTCAAACACGCGGCCCACAATGGACATCTTTGCAGCCTGGCGAGCCGTAAGTACATGCTTAGTGTTATAGCAGAATAGGCACCTGCTTTCCCTACATTGCAGGTGCCTACTCTGCTAAAACTTACCCAGCCGGGGAGGAGGGAGCTCAATGTCCCTGCTCCTCACTGCTCCCTCGCGCGCGCCGTCTGTAGTGAAGCCGGGCGCCGGAGGCAATCATAGCTGACTTTTTCCACTTTCACTATTTTGGTTTTAAATATGAAATTCACTTCATATTCCCCAAAATTTCATTTGTGAATAAAACCAGCAAATGTTTTCTGAATGCAATTTCCAAAAACCCTTTAAAGCCCAGAACACAGCGAGTGGCTGGCAGAGGTTACTAGGAGTCATAATATGCTTTAAGTATAATTACCTATCCCTGGCACTGGATGGGCGGACATGCTCACCTAAAAACACAAAAAAGGTAGCATGGTGGCCTCTTTTCATATTGGCACAAACTGTAAAATAAATTCTAAAATACACACAATAAAATGTACTCCTTGATTACATGAATTACAACCAGAAAGAACCCATCCAGGTTATGGTAAAACAGCAGAAGCCATTTCGCAAATATGACTGTAATTACATCTTAATATAAAGCAAAAACTGCCTGTCTGTCCCACCCTATTTACACACCATATTAATCTATTATATGGGATCAGAGGGGTCCCCCTGGAGGATAAATGGGTGCTCCCTAACACTCTGACCTTGGTTTAAATGTTGTGAAGAATGAAATCCACAAAATTACCTCTATAGTTATAATATAGAGAAAGCCGACACACATCACATGAACACTTAGCAAAACATATTAAATACATTTAACCAAAAGTAACAACAGTCAATGCTTCGCTAAATGTAGACACAGTTTAATGTTCCTTTCAAATAAAGGGACACTTATCTTTAATGGTTATCGTACAGAGAGACTGGACAGTTTCAGCAATGCAAATACTCCCTTATCTGGGAAACGTAGCCACTAGTGGGGCTTTCTGGTGCGCTCAGTATCGTCACACAGCATGAAAGCGTCACATTTTTCACATAGAGATGCTTGGAGTCAATGAAGATGCTTCACCAATGCTAATGACTAAAATCATCACATCACGAACGATGATCTTAGCCAGGGGAGAAACAGCAGCAGTGGCAGGACTGGCATTCTGGGGGGCAAAATGTAAGTACAACTCTTTTTCATAGATCTAAAAAAGTACTATACCACTCAACTCCTAATAGGCAGCCTCACGCCTTATTATCTGTCAACATGTAGCAGTGACACAGTTACGTAACTGTATCTTCATTGTATTTTATTGTGATTGTATATTTATAAACAAACTTTTTTATAAAATAAAGAATAAATCTGAAAAGAACAAAAATGTAGCAGTAATACGGCTGTATTAAATGTTAGCAATGTACGGGTTTTCACTAAACGAGAATTTACAAATGAATAATTTTCATCAGAACAGCCAAGATGAAGAAAAAAATAATTCTTTAGTTTTGAGGGGTCTTCTTTTAAAGTATATATATTTTTCTCTTTTATACATCTTTTTCCACCAGTAACAAAACATGAAATTATTCATCCAATTTGCAGAGCATCAGGAACCACAGTAGTTGTTTTTACTCTTAAACCATGCTCCCATTACACCTTCTAATGCTTAGAGGAAATCTTCAGAGCTGTAAGTTGGGGCCTAAAGGAAATGAGGTCAAGAAGTAGAGCAGGGAAAGGCAACCTTCACACTTGAGATGTTGTGGACTACATCATCCACAATGCTTTTACAGACATAATGGTGGCAAAGCATCAGGGGAGATTTAGTTCACAACATCTAAAAGTGCTGACGGTTTCCTGAACGAGTGTTTGCTTTGAGATGGGGAAATAAAAATGTAGTGCAAGAAATAAAGGGAATTGATTCATTTTAATGTAAAATTTACAAAAAAATTTGAGTGAAAATAATTGTAAATTCTCATTAACTAAAAGAAATAGTTAAATTCCTAACCTATATATTTCCCATTCACTCATTGTTATGTATTTATTTTTTTATTTTTTTAAAAACATTTATCCCACGCTGTGTTGTGTTTGAATCTTCAACAATACATTTCTGAGAAAACAAATCTGGATTTGCTGATAATACAAAAACAAAAAAAAAAACAGGGTGTGGGGGGGAGAATATATGTTATGATGGTACATATGCAATATACAATAATGTACTAGACTAGGCATTGGAAACTTTTGGCACTCCAGATGTTTTGGACTACACCTCCCATGATGCTTTTTCATCATTATGGGTGTAAGAGCATTATGAGGGATGTAGTCCACAACATCTGGAGTGCCAAAGGCTGCCTACCCCTCTACTAGAGTATGTAAGTGACAAAACAAAAACTACTCTGAAATCGTGACTGTATCTTTCACCTTCAACAGTTTTCACAAAGAAAGGGACGTTACAGCTCACACAAAAACAATAAATTGGAATGCAGTTTTGTTTGCATTTAATACCCTTTAATATGCATCATTTTTTCTACAGAAACATAAAAGCTGTTGCTTAGACTTTACACAAAACAAAGACAGCAGTGATGAGAATAATCACATTTCAGTAATACTAAATTGTCCTAAGAAAGTGGTACATTGAAAACAACATAGAAAATGAGACTAGATAATATTACTACAAACTAGAAGAGACTCCACTGTCTCTAACAGCATCATTGTCTAGTGTTCTCCTCCCAGAAACCCCATTGGACCATGCACTATGAACAGCTAACATCCAATTCGTATCATCTAACCTATTTCAGCTACAAAACTAGAACTACAAGTCAAATGTAGCATTTCAAGGATTTGGATATTGGAATTCGGTGCATCTAGGGGAAGGCATTAAAATGTACTCCTCCCCCTCCCCCCCCCAACTTTGCAACTAGCACTGGACATTTACTAGTGATCATTATTTTGGATTACTATCCTTATCCTTGTAGTGAAAGAAGCTGTAAACATTGCAAATTGCACACGGTAGAATTCAGTCCTACTTTCGTCTGTTCTACAAGACATGAAAAAAGGACACAATCTCAGGATTACAGAATTCAAAATATTTAACACATGACCATTTCGTAGTCTACTTTAAGTCCATCATTCTCTTTTAACCGCTTCCACGTTCAAACACGTAGTTCCAAAATTTTAAACACTTGTCTTATCAGTTCAGTTGATTTTATAGATTTCTTGTGAAGAATGCATAACGTTTCAAGTTTGAAGCATGTCCATCATTTTTGTCTACAATCTACACCATCTCATTTTGCCAGAGCAGGCAACGTAACATTCTCTCTGAGAATGTACTGTAAGAATGAAGAATTTCCCCAATGTGATATACACTGTTATACAGCATAAATACAAATACAAGTTAGACAGAGTAAGGTCAATAGGTTTGGAAGACGCATAATGTAAGGCGTACAATGCATTAGTGGTTAATGTGAAAAAAAAACCTACTTTTTATTTTGACATGAACATGTATGTCTGTAATGGCTGTCAGGCTATTTGTATACATGGAAACATCACATTCAGTTGACAGCTATATTAAGTTGGCAGTACAGGAAACAAATTCAATAATTGAAGCAATTAATTTACTCTCTCCTTATATGTCTAAGTTAAATGTATTTATGATAACCTGCTGTATAGGTGGATAGATGTCTTGACTGAAATAAAACTTATAGTATGTTTTGGGTTGCGTTGAGATCTTTGAATATCTATTAATTATGTGCATACATATATCCTTGACTCCCACATCCATGATGAGATTTTAAAGACCGTTGTAAAAGTGCTTGTCCAAATTGCATCATTGCATGTTCTAGAGTGCCATATCAGAAATCAATCCAATCTCTAAAATGTCAATGCAATCTCTATTCCCATCTTAACATCCGAACAGAGAGGAACACTATTTGTCTGTCAGAACAATAATGGAAACCTCCATAGCAAAAACATGAAGAACAAAAACAATCCTTGCTACAAATGTTCATAGGAGAAGTCATATCCATTTATCCATTTGGCACAGATTGCTTGGGCTTTGCAGCAATTTATTGCTTTGATGATGGCTATTCCTCACTTCATCCCCCTCCCCCCAAAAAAATATCCCAAGAGCATACAGTAAATATGGACAGGAAAATGCAGAGTGACTGCCCTCTAGAAAAGCCACCTGTACTTCATTTATCACACCGTCTCATGCTATGTATCTCCAGCTCAAATTCATCCAGATCCCAGCAGCAGCAGCACACTCGGTGTGTGGTGAGCAAAGATTGTTGGCCAAGATAGTCTCCTCTGTCATATGCCAAGTGGCTCACACTTTATTAGACAAAACCATTGACACCACCTTCCTGCCTGTGCCAGGATCATTCTCTGGCTTTGCATGGTATAAAGATAGCTGTTTCATCTTGTTGTCCAGCGCACAGAATACCGTGGACTTCCTGATATTTTTAGTCGTGTTGCTGTTATTGTTTATTCTGTCTTGGGCTTTGTTTTCTGATCCTTCTGCTCTATTCCCTGTACAAATGCAAAAAAAAAACCCCAGCAAAACATACAGAAAAAGACATTAGTATAGAAGAAAATGTATTTTTGCATATATTTAGTATATTCGTATAGTAAGCATCTATATAAGAACACACAAACCTTTACCAGGGTTTCAGATTATTTTTGTTGCTTTTCCCCCCAGACAGGAATTAACCATACTTATATTTTTGGTATTGTGTATTATGTTGACTTGTGTAATAAAAAAAATATATATCCTGCTGTAAATCGTATAAAATAAATTATATATAGAATGAGGTAGAGGCAAAAAATGCCTACAAAATTCAGAATATAAAAAAAGAACAAGTTAGACCTGTGCTGCAGATACTCCACACTGAAGTCCCAACAGTGTATATACAACCAAAAAACAAACAAGAGTCCTGCGCATCCAGTATAGGTGTGCACACCCAGGTGCTATCACAATTTTATTTGAGGACAAAGTTAAAGCAGCAAACGTTTCAAGCAGCAGCCCTTTCTCAATGCTAATGTCCTGTGCATACCTATGCTGCATGCGCAGGACTCTTGTTTGTTTTTTGGTTATCAAATAAATTAGAATTTGCTGGTATAAAGTAAAGTGATATAAGTAAAAAGTTCATGCACGGGGCGGCGCGTTACCGTCAAGCTGGATGGCAGCAGATTGCATCGGCTCCTCTGCAAACTAGCTATTACAGTGACTAACTTACCTATTGACACCCTATTTTGTCATCCACCACTGCTGGCCTGTGTGTGGATTCCTGTGGGCACGTCTATCTACGGGTACCAGCTTTCGACCTGCTTGTGCGGCTTGCCAATTGACAACTGATCCCAAGCCTGGTCTGCACAGGTGACACTTGATTTCAACAAGAGCCCTTGACTCCCGTGGGGTTATCCCAGTCCCCGCTGGACTTGTTTGCTAAATTCCTCTTGGAGTAGAAAGGCCTCACCAGCCCAACGCAGGCTTGCAACTAAGCTATGCAAAATGGATGCTGCTCACGTCTGCTCTGTACAGGATCTGTTGCCACAAAGCTCCAAATCTGTAAGCATTCATGCCCTTACTAAGCTGGATGCTATTTTCGAAAAATTCTGGGCCAAGTTGGCTAAGCGACTGAGCGTGGAGGATTCCGGTTCCTTTACAGGTAGCAGTGCACTGCAGAGAGAGGCCCTGGGGCTCCTTCTTGGCAAATATTTCCCTGTAGAATATAGCGCCACGTGGGGTCTAACCCCATTACACCACCCACGCAAGCGAAGAGCCATTAGGCGCCACAAGCGGCAACCAGCCAGACATCGCTTTAGGGCCTCACGCAGTGATGCACCCAGGGCCTCACGCTCTTGATGCATGTTTTGTCTCAGCGGTCTAACAGTGCTAGTTAACTATAATTTTCCTTTGCATGTTCATTTGAATGCTAATATTCTGTTTTGCTAATGTAGGCATATTAGAAGTCTGTGTACTCCTTAATTATACAAAGCCTATTAACATGACTAGTAGTTATCTCATTATTTAATGCCTTACTATTCTAGAAAACATAGGCGTGTTTACCGGAAGCTACTGTAACCTTTACATTAAAAATCGTGCTGTTTCATGTGACGCATACTGCTATCTCTGTTATACGTTTTATTGTGTTTTCTGATATTATTGCATTTGCAGTTTTGGCAATAAAGGATGCTTTGTACGCTTATGCACGAAAAAAAATAAAGATTTACAAAAAGGTTCATGCACAAATGATTTATTTCACATATGTAAGCAACGTGTCCAAAGGTCATATCACAGTTTACAACTGAAACACAACTAGACATTCTGGCTGCAGTCTGCTTTGCTCACTGTGAGTGAGGTTTGTGTCCCTGCTAAAAGGCAAAATTAAGTGTCAACCTTTGTTTAAAGGAACACTCCAGCTTGCCAAAGTATTTCATGTGTCTGGCGTTGAGTCATTTTTGTTTTTTTAATTTGGGACGCATTATTTACGTATTTATAACTTGATGCCAAACAGTCCAGTATTCTTCTGCTTCCATTAGCTCCACAGAGCCGCACTGGTCTTCCTTCTAAATGATCTCTGCTACAAGTGCATTAAAAAAACGTTGGAAAGCTGCAAATGCATGCGCACATGCTCACAACTCCAGCACAGAGGCTTCAACATGAACCCCCTGATTGGTCAATTCCCAGGTACATACTGAAAGTATGTGCTGGGGGAAGAGGAGAGGGCTTGCAAAGTCTGCAGAGAGCAGGTCTGCAGCTTTTGCATGGTTTTTCCCCCCTTCCCTCCCCATCCATATTACCTTAAGGAAAGCATGCAAAAAAACAAACAAACAAAAAAAAACATTTTGACTTATAATCAAGACTTGTGTTGTTGGTGTTAAGGAGGTATCATCCTATTACATATATCACAAAGGAAATAAACAATTTCTACTTTCACTACCAATTTTACACACACATTCTACATACCTCTTTCCATATCACACTCCGGTGAGGATGCCCCGCTGCACTCACTGCGAGGGCCAAGGACAGGTGATATTAGTCCAAAATCAGAAAAAGACAAGGGGCTTGATAAATCCAGGCTGCCAGGACGAGGTGCAGAGGGGAATGGGCTGGGGATCTCCGAGGGGCTGGTTGGACCTGAACTGAAACTAGAAAGTGACTGTGTCTCAGAGTCCTCTTCAGAAATCATGCTGTTGAGGTTGTCATCATCAAACACTTCAGAGGTCACTGCAATAAAAAGAAACATACAGTTATCATAGCTTCATATGTACTGTACTTTGGCTCTATCCAAATTTCATTTCATTGGTAACATATGCACCGGTATGCAAACTTCGTCACTCCAGATGCATTATGCGAGAGGTAGTGCACTACTTCTAGGGTGACGGAGGCTGCCTCCCACTGGTGTATAGGGTGTGGGGTTTGAGCTAGACAAAAATATATACAGATATTAAGCACTATAGTATCAGGTACAGAAAGCAAAAAAAAAAAAAAAAAAAATATTGAGGCCCCCAGTCTTCCTCTCTTTGAAGTAAAAAAGGTGATGACACTAATCTTTTCTCCAACCCCAATCTTGCCGCGACTCACTCTACCTTGCTCCGCCTCCATGGCGGAGATCATCAATCTTGACGATCTTAGCAAATCCAATGCTTTCCCATAGCATACCATTGGGAGATTATAGCACATGCGCGGCAAAACGCTTCAAATCAATGCACCTCTTAATATCACTTTGTCTATGTTAATATCACTTGGTCTACGGAAGGCTACTGTCCATCAATTAGCAAATTACTTTCTTTTTATCCATAATGGATAAAACTAATTTATTTTTGGACAAACATCATAAAATGTCAGGAATTTACAATTAAATTAGTCACCATATTCACAGTTTAGTAAATAAGCCCATAAGGAGAGTATATTCTTACAAGACCTGTATGTCAGAGCATCGGATTCCTCATTGTATTTAAGAAAACATCAGTAAAATATTTCTATTTCTTCCTGTTTTTCAACGTTCTTATTGAGATTATTTATGATACACAGCTTGTTTCTCTTTAAACAGGGTTACAATGACAAACATCCTTTATTCCTCTCTGTAGGCATTTGAGGTAGTGGTACATTCACACACGTCAAAGGGAAACCAGAAAACAAAGGGAATAGGAAGATCTCCAGTTGTCTTCAGGTAGTTTTTCTGCATGTCTTCCATCACTATCAGCCATTTAACGGAGGGCCATTCCTAGCTGCTTGTGTTATCTAAAAGGGCAGGAATATGGCAGCAGTTTGCAGACTAATAAGTAATAGGATGCTCGCTTTATATAATGTGATGGCGTGCAAACTGTCTGCAGGGAGCCAATTGGAGTTATTTAATTTTGAGCAGTCAAGAGAAAAATATCACTGTGGCATGCACAGCTTGACACTAGGTCTGCGATAGCCTGGTTTACAGCCATTTACAATAATGATACATTACACATGATGACATTTGGTGTCTAATTCAGGAAAAACAAAATAAAATAAAATTGTGGCACGCACTTTTTGAATGTTGAGATTTCTCATTGGAACTGGAGGTATCTTGCCTCAAAATACACTATACAGATGTATACATTTAAGATGCAAATACCTTTTTTCTCAGCAACGACCTAGCTGTGCACGACAGGAAGCACCAATACACCTACCTCACATCACCCAGAACCTTGGTACTTTCCAGCCTTGCAGACCTCAATTTCCATTTCCTCACTAAAGCCATTGCTCTTAATGCAAACTGTGTGCTAAAGGACCATGGAAATTAAAAGGGTTGTAGTTTTAAAACAGAGCCTCACGGTATAAATGATGAGTACCCCACCACCCACATTCTGACCACAAATATCGCAATTCCTCTTCTAGTGGGTTTCTTTTTTTATACAGAAACAGATTTTTGGCCTTTAATAGCAAATATTATACATACAGATATATTAAATGTAGTTTTCTTTATAAGAAAAAGAAAACAGAGTATGCTTTGCTTGCACAGAGCATTTTTAAACAAAGTATCAATATCACATGATGGCAACCAAATACAGAATGTTTTCATGAGGAAAATCCTGACAGGCACAGTGATCTAATATAGTGTGTCATTAGACAGTATGATTTCTAGAGATTGGTACCTATGACCAAAAGTAGGCATGCCTCTCCCACCACCCTAAAATACTTTACGATTCCATTTTTAAACACACAGCCCTGAAGTATGTATTTGTATTGCTGAAAAGAGGTCTAGAATTTAAATCATGAATGACAACCCTATGAAGAATGTAGACTGGGATAAAAGAAAAGCACTTCAGCTTGTGGGTGTAAATGCATGTTGTACGTCCAACCTTCTAGTACAGTAGTCAGCAACAGATCACTTCCCCCCAGCACTTGTGAACAAGAATCCGCACTTGAGTAGAGCAGGCCACCACAGTTCCTGCCCTTGACCTGTACCTGGCCATCTCGGTCCCCACGAAGCCACCCAATCTGTTAGACATACACAGAGCAGGAGGCTAAGCCTCCCCCATATGCAAACAGCCCCCCCCACACACACACACCCACAAACAAACACAACCCCGCAAGCTGCCCCTCACAAGCAATACCTCAATCAGCACCAAACATGCACACACCAAACACACAATGTGACATATCATCCAGATATACAATTCCACAAGCTGCCCCTATACACAGCCCACATTCATAGGTATCATACACAATACCACAAACTACTCATTAACATCTACAATATAACAGCTCACATACACACAAATACAATATTACAAAGAAACTGCAGCACCAATAACACAAGTACAATATGGCAACATACACACCTCATAAAAATAGGACCAGCACCAAGATTTTGGTGCTGCTCTAGTAGAAATTGTTTTTTGGTTAGTGCAGCAGTGAAGAATATAACTACACTTACCTCTACAGCACTTCCATGTTCTAAGCAACACAAGCATGTCAAAGCAGGGAGATATGCTACTGATGCGCAGGCACATTTAAAGAAGAACTGTCACAAATACATAATTAAATAAATCCCTAAATGTAACCTATAACTTGGCTTTTGGTACAGTAGCGGAGATCCCTGTACCCCGGCATGGTACCTCCGCCAAGGACCGCTTCCTAGCTGGAACAGGGGAAAACCTCAGCGCTTCTGCCCTAGTCGCCGTGGCTTGACAAGGGTCTCCCTGGAGCCTCTCCGTCCTGTAGCAGGATAGGGGACTTGCTCTACTTCCTCCTAGGGACTGGATGAGACACAGTCCTGGAAGCTCTAGTCTTTACAAGGACTTTCCTCGCTGAATTCTGCATGAGCTGCAACAAGGTGCTGAGTAGTCATTAGCTCTTTCCCCTCCCAGTAACTAGACGACACATAGTTCTGGGAGTACAATTGATTTTAATGAGCCAAAATCTGCATCTTATGCACAGACCCCAGCAGTGGGTCTCCATTGTATTTAAAGGACCACTATAAGCACCCAGACCACTTCAGCTTAATGAAGTGGTCTGGGTGCCAGGTCCATCTAGTGTTAACCCTATGTTTACATATGGCTTAATCCAGCCTCTAGTGGCTGTCTCATTGACAGCCGCTAGAGGCGCTTCTTACTGTGATTTTCACAGTGAAAGGTAAGTGTTTAACCCCTTCCTCCAACTTCATCCCGACGGGAGGGGGGCCATGAGGGTGGGGGCACCCTCAGGGCACTATAGTGCCAGGAAAATGAGTTTGTTCTCCTGGCACTATAGTGGTCCTTTAACAAAAGTCCCTCCCAGGAATTTCTGGACCTGGGAGATGACTGCGTTAATGACCGGTAAACTAATTATCTCCCAGGAACAGAGAGTCAAACACAAAAATATAAAACATAAAAGTACCCCAAAACATAATAAAAACATAGAATAACCCCACAAATAATGCATCCACAAACAGCCCTGATCTGAGAGCGCAAGTTCTGCAAATAGCACTCAGATCCATGCAGTGCATGAGAAACGCCACTGTGTTAAAGTTCTGACTGGCTGCACACGTGGTCCTATGCCCAAAAAAGTTCCAGGGTGTTTGGTACTTTTACCGGTCAACTTTCGGGAGCTCATGCAGCTGCAATACAGGGTGCTCCACCTGGCTCTTAGGTAGCTTTTATTCCACTTGGTCTTAGGCACCTTTCCTCCAAAAAGCGCAAACCAAGTTGTCCGGGAACCACACGGTCACCTCATGTCGAAAACCATTCCATAACATGTCCCATCCGACGAGCCAGGTCGGGCGAAACACGTGCGTCAAGGGGTCCTTGTAGTCCTACTCTGATGATCTCGTGTTAGCACACAGACTTGCCACAGCGCTTATGCTTTTATTATTTTTTCACTTATCCACCTAGCGATCACACTATTCTATAAGGGATCATGGCACAATAGTCTCAGCAGGACTAGCAATTGGTTCCCCTTGAAGGCACAGGAGGGAAGTGGTTTAGTTTAAGGTAGCTGAATGTGGGAATTTATTTAAGTGCCCCTCAAGGCACGGGAGCACTGTCCTATCAACCCGATATTTATGGAGTTAATAGAAGTTGTTACCGCAACAGTATATCATTTCATACCAATTTACACAGCATTACTCCCAAACGGTGTCCCAGACCTGGACCATAGTCGGTGGGCAGGAGGCCAGCTTCAACACTCCTCCAGGAGTCTGTGGCAAAGGTACATGGAAAGGAGCGTTTGTCACAGGGACCATTCACATTCCTTTACAAGGTCAACATTACAATGTTGAGATCTGCATTGTCACTAAGCAATATGTGCCTAATTGTTCTATCAATTCTGTTATGCACTTGGTCCAGATTGTTCTTTACTGCTCCTTATATAATAACAGCATCCTCAAGATCTCTTTCAGTGGAAGGTTGAAGAACATTGCTGCGGCAGTTCTGTAATTTTGCACAACTGCAGGTGGAGTTTCATTGTGTTTTATCTAGCATTTATCATGGTTATATAAGTAGATTAATTTACTATTCAAACATAAAAATAATTCTGATTTACTGTATAGGAGAAACAACATCTAAGCTGTAAAAAAAAGGTACATACATTTATGTCTGAACAATAGAAGACAGAGGACTGGGTTTCAGTTCTCTGATCTCTCAGGATTAATGACATACACAACTATTTTTTTTCAACGATGCTAATCTAACATCAGTAACTAGAAGCATGTAGACTTAGCAGACATCAAAATGTTTTGGGACTTTACTAATGGTCAGCATGCCTTTTCATGACAGTTATATCTTCCTCACAGCAAAATACCATTACACTGCTTACTGAAACACAACACACACTGACAAAAACAGTCAGGTAATTGATAGAGGGGTAGATAATTAGGATCTCTAACAAAAAGGGGCATCTCACCGTGGCTACAATAGCACAATAAATGTTCAGTGTGAACAATAATTATCTACATATTGAGAAATAAAATATATAGTAATCAAAACTCAGCCTTGAATTGTCATGGCTCCCTGGTCCTCTGCTGGCGTGGCTGCACAAAAACTAAGCCGCCACGCCAACAGAGATATTTCTGATTACCTTGGTCTCGGCGGGCAGCTGCCCGGTCTCCCTCCATTCCGTTCCACAGCGGGTGCAACGTTCTTAGGAATGCCGGCCGCTGTGGTTGGGATTTTTATAGGAAACTTACCTTCGCCCACATCAAAGATGGCGCCAACGTGCGTGCGACGTCACGTCATGGACGCGCATGTACGTTTTGGGGCAGAGAGACAATTACAGCCTAAGGAGGATTATTTAAACCCAAATTACCGTTTTGTCTGTGCCCTGTTGTGGTTTCCACTAGCTGGTTATCCGAGAGTGTGTTATTGATTGCGTTTTTCTGGTATTTGACTTTGGCTTCCTTTTGACTTCCCTGATTTCTGGTATCCTTGACTTCTGGCTTTCCTCATCATTGTGTCTCATTCTGTGTCCCTGACCTCGGCAAGTATTTTGACAATTCTCAGGTACGGTAAATCCGGCCATTCTAAGGTCCGGTTACACGTTATCCTTAGTCCTAGGTATGATACTATTCTGTGTGCTGGATCAACTATAATCCTGACGTAAATAACCATTCCTTTATTCTGAATATCCAATGCAAAGCTTGAAATACATGTAATCTATGCTCCACCAAATCCCCCCTTTCTTCTCAACTAATTTACCTTGTATCACTCTCCATTCGTCTAAAAGAAAGTAATATTTATTTTTAAGAGTTCATGTTAGAGAAGATAAGTTCCAATCTATTTAAAAGCAATGGAACATCCCAGTGTGTACTTTGATTGTTCCTGTAAGCCTACATTTTACCACTTTGCTGACGAGGCCCAAAGAATTCCAAAACAATCGTTCGGTGTTGCTGTATCTCTCGTGCAGAGAGAACTTGCCAGCATTTCGCTTCTGGACTGCTCTTATGGGTGGGGGATCAGTCTGACATGCCTTGGAATTAGTGCTTTCTGTAATGGCACGAGTGAGCAAAACACATTTTGACACCTGAGCTGGGATTTACCAAAGGGCAAACTATTGAGTTTCTCCAAGCTTTTGTCCGTTCTCATTCTCTGTTTTTTGATACATTTTACTACAGGGGAGGGAGAAGATAAGTGTATTGTCATCAGAGGACTTTCTGGTCAGTGACCAGGGCTTGCATTTCCCCTGTGTTCCAAATGGCTGAAAATAGTCAGCCAATCAGAATAATGCTTTGCCTTCACCAAGACATGTGTTTGAATTCACTGTGATTAGGCAGCATCACTCTAAAAAGCACTGCTTTTTGTCTTGTATAATTAAAAAGCATATCAGACAAGACTCTTTAATTCTTACATATATACACAGTGCCATTTCTTATAAAAGCCATTTTAATTAAAAAGATTAACATTCCTGCTACTGGCCACACTAGACACATAGAAAGTTAAAACTCCACGACACCTCAGCGCCGGTAAGCATCTAAGGCAAGCTGAGCACACCTACTAAGGTATGGCCCTCGCCTAAATACCACGAACTCCACTAAATGTAGGTCTGCAGGACAAACGTTATATAATCACAAAATTACAAAATGTGCAGTCAAGCACAAGCCACGTAACTGTTTTATGCTGACTGTTATATCATGCTTGTCACAGCTATTGTGGCATTTCAAGCCGATTTGTTAAACTTTGCAAACAAAAATAAAGAATAAAAAAAAAAAATAATAAACTTCCTATCATATAGCTTAATACATAATATTATTTCCTATTTTCTTTAGCATATTTCTTCCTTACACCAATGTAAAACATTATTATATAGTTTCTTTTTTCTAGAAACAAAATAATGATGACACATTACAAGTACCTAATGCATACAGACTTTCTGGATATCCTACACAGATGCACAATGATCACTAAATGACTGGCCTGTGGGGTAATGCGTTGTCCAGGCCCTCTGAAGTGATATGGTAAGTCAGGGCTTGGGCTGGAGCAGGCCGCCGTCACTTGCATTTCCTTCACAATTAAACAGCATGCAGGCTTACTAGGGATTGTTGGTATTGCATGAGGGACATCATAGGCCTTAGGTCTATAAAACACAAAGTTGTCAGGATAAAATCCCATTCAATTGAACTGGCACTCGGGCAATTTCTAGATTGTGTTTCTAGACCATTTCACATTAAAATGGTTACAGTGTAAACATTAATTTTCAGTGACTGTAGCTTTAGGTCATGTCAGAAATCTATAGCACCCAAAAGGTAACAAGAGAACACAGAGTTCTCAAATTACGGAAAGTTCATTCCAAGAAACAAATAACCAAAGTCAACCAGGTGATAAGGACAGGGTGACTTGTTGCTGGTGTTCTATTAAAAAAAAATAATACTTAATATCTCACATAAAGCAAAGTCTCAAGCACTGCAAGTTATACCAGTGTTATATATATATATATATATTTTTTTTTAAGTTAAATAATCAGAAGGACATATCTTCTGACATTTGAAAATGCCATAGGGTAGATTATTCTAAGTGGCGTGCCAGGAGTCCAGGATATCACTATGAAAGTTGAGGCAACCAAGTATGACACCTACATAATATATATATATATATATATATATATATATATATATATATATATATATATATATATATATATATATATATATATATATATATATATATATATATATAAATATATATATATAAATATAAATAGTTAACAGGTTTTGGTTATAAATGGTGCTTTAATAAATCATCTGTGACAAAAAAATCAATCGACGTTTCGACCCTGCCAGGTCTTTTTCAAGATCTTGAAAAAGACCCGATAGGGTCGAAACGTCGATTGATTTTTTTGTACATCACAGATGATTTATTAAAGCACCAGTTTTCCTATTAACCAGAAGACCTGTGAGTGCATTTTGATTTTTATTTATATATTTGACGCCAACAATTTGCACCCAGGCATGTGAGTTAAAAATTTATATTTTTTTGGAGGTGAGTGCCAAGCGTTTATATATATATATATATATATATATATATATATATATATATATATATATATATATATATATATATATATATATATATATATATATATATATATCATCCCATTAGCCTATAAGAATATAGGCATTTTTCGCACGAATAATAAACATATATTTAAAGCAGTTTGATACGTACAATTGCGAGTTTGCTGTAGAACCATCACACACTCCAGACAGAGCTTTTAGAAACTATGAACATTGTACCAGGAGAGAGGGATGTTGGAATGTGGGTCTCAGAAGGAGACATAGAATAAGATAAAGAACATCAAACAGGGTCACAGTATAGAATTTATGCGGTGGAAGTTTTACTTTGGGGTTCCAAACATGTATCTATTACAAAACAATTTTCTCTATGTATAATAAATAAAATTTAGATTAAAACTATTTAAAACACATCTATACATTATATATATATATATATATATATATATATAAAAAGATCCACAAATATTACACGTGATCCAATTATTTTTGTTGTTGGTTCGTGGTAAACAATTTAAAGCTGTGCTGATACAATTTTTTTTAATTATAATAGTCGGTAATATTTCTGTCAACATCCAAAAGAATGCTGTAGATCTCCTTAAAAGCCGAAAAGGGATTTCTGTTCACAACTGCATACACATTGAATTGGTCATCTACTATAGTGGTTATCTGTTATTCCTTTTGCTAGAATCACTATGTTCCTGCCAAACAACGCACCATTAAAAAGGAATTCAACATAACTCTATGACAAAGACTCTGATGGGCATCTTTCCATTTATCATCATTATTATGGTCATAGTTTTAATCTGTGGCGTAGTGACGGGTTTAACAGATTAATTAAATACACTTTCGTTCATTTAGCACTATTTAATTTGTCACCCACATTAAAATTAGTGTAGCACCTACCACTACGCCATGGTGGACTTAACATGATATGGTCATATGGTGTAACTGAACCCAAATATTTGTTTGCTGAGATAGTCGATATAGGTAGCATTTTAAGATTTAACCTGTAATTTTTTCAAAAGTTAGAAATAGATTTCAAATTTAAGGCCAGAGTAGCGGAACCAAAAGCACAAACACAAACATGTATTCCTGACCCTATAGGGTTAAAACCACCATCTAGCCAGCCTGGTCCCCTCATGCCTCCCTAAATATAGTAAAATCTTACTGGTATTCAAGTCTGCAGCTGCTTATTTTGTGCCTGTTTCCTTTAGACCTGCCCACTGCCATCAGCAGTGCTTCCCCACAGGATTGGCTGAGACTGACAAAGAGGCAGTTTGGGGGCAGAGTCAGCAGGATTCAAACACAGCCCTGGTCATTCAGCATCTCCTCAGAGAGATGAATTGAATCAATGAATCTCTATGAGGAAAGTTCAGTATCTGCATGCAGAGGGAGGAGACACTGAATGTTTGCATGCATTTTAGGCAGCCATGACCCAGGAAGGATCTCTAACGGCTATCTGAGGAGTGGCCAGTGAAGTTATCACTAGGCTGTAATGTAAACACTGCATTTTCTCTGAAAAGACAGTGTTCACAGCAAAAAAGCCTGAAGGTAATGATTCTACTCACCAGAACAAAATCAATAAGCTGTAGTTGTTCTGGTGACTATAGTGTCCCTTTAAAGTACAAAGCCAAACAGCAACATGTGCTGCTGTATTGACACAGTGTACATGATTCACAATCATTACATGTCCATACACTTACTAGAAATAGTGTCAGATTCCAGTTTGCACAGAGAGAGATCTTCCACTGAATTATTGCCTTCAGATCCTACTCCACGTCCTCTGGGGCCCATGGCCGAAGACCTTCTCCTTTCATGGATCTCGTCGGAGATCATTTCTAAATTTTTTAATGCAGTTTTGTATTCACCTTTTGCCAGCGATAGTTTAGCTTGAAGTTCATCTACAGTTTTCTTTAGTTGCTAAAGAAAAGAAAATGGTACACAAAAGTAATGTAAAGACGAACATGGAAGTGAGAACATTTTTACTTTAGCATCTTAAATATGTAAATTTTTTTGGCAGATTTACAAATTGAGGGAAATCGTGGTGGTATGCAGGGTTGGTGTCACTGTCCGATACGATATAGGAAAAGATGATTTCTACTGTTATTTGCCAAACTCCACATAGAAATTGGAAACACGAAACATGGCTATATAAGAACATAAATTAATTCCGAATTATATCCAAACTTGAAATGATTTATAAGAGCGGTAGAATACCTTAAAGTCAGAGATAGATGATGTTGACCCACATTCACCAAAATAAACAACTGTATTTAATGCTTTATTCTAAGATTCTTAAATTCATTTTTGAGCAAAAGCAATAACAAGCAATCATAAACTATATGTATGAGTCAGTCCTGATTGAATGATGGACATCCTCAATGTTTATGGATAAACACTGAGCTTTCTTAACGTCTATGGACAGTGAAAAAACTTAAAGGTATACTATAGTCACCAGAACAACTTCAGTTTTAAGTAGTTGTTCAGGTGAGTATAGACCGTCCCTTCAGGCATTACCATTTCAGAGAAGGCAGTGAAACGGCCACTAAAAGTGCTTCCTGGGTCAGTGCTGTATATTCAGCATCTCCACACTCTGCATGGAGGTGATGAAATTTCCCTGTATAGATGCACTGATTCAATGCATCTCTATGAGGAGATGCTGATTGGTCAGTGCATAGGGAATCATTGGATTCGCAGAGATCAGGCAGATTGTGCAGCAATGAAATAGTGAGGTTTTGTTTTATTTTTTTAAAGAAGAAAATAGGGGCTGGCCCCCATAAACAGTGTTTTAAACACTAGAGGTTTTGGAATACACATTTGCATTCCTGACCGTATAGTGTTCCGTTAAAGAAATGGGTCAGGAACAAACATGTTTTCCTACCCTATATAGTTTTTAAAAACACATGTAGCCACCTTGGCCCCTGCCCCTTCCCCTGCAAATATAGTAAAATCTTATTCCAATCTGCTAGTGCTGGCTCTGCCACTGATCTACCTCCTCGGCTGACATCATCAGAAGTGGTGATCTCCGCCAATCACAATGTTTTCCCATAGAAACGCATTGGATTGGCTAAGATTGTCAAGGAGGCTGATCAGGAGCAGAGCCAGCACAAATTAAACACAGCCTTGGCCAATCAGTATCTCCTCAGAGATTAATTGAATCAATGCATCTCTATGAGGAAAGTTCAGTGTCTCCATTCAGAGGGTGGAGACACTGAATGGCTGTGCTGCACACTGTGCAGCACTGCCCCATGAAGCACCTCTAGTAGCCATGTGAGGAGTTGCCACTGGAGGTATCCTTCGGCTGTGATGTAAACACTGCCTTTTCTAAGAAAATATAGTGTTTACTGCAATAACATTTTGTATTTGTGAATGCCACAGACAACATTCAACGTATTGAAAGGGAACAGGAGTCCCAAAAAATTATAGGTTTTCTCCTGTCCACACGCTTTTGCTATTAAAAGTGTGACATTAATAAAGTTTACTAACTTTGTTTCCAGCTCTGGGACCCCTCCGCTGCAGCCACCCACTCCCCATTCAAAGACATCAGCATTCCAGCTGATGTCTTTTGCGATCTGCTCGAAACCATTGCTTCCTACAGATATCAGCCACATGCGAGAACACAGTTTCACTCCGTTCTGGAGGTAGCTCCTCTAGTGGCTGTCAGGAACACAGCCACTAGGGATGTATTTAACTATGCAATGTAAACATTGCAGTTTCTAAAAAACTGAACTGTTTTGCATTGCATGGTTAAATCTAAATGACCACTGCACCCAGACCACTTCATTGAGATGAAGTTGTCTGGGTGACTTTAGTGGTCCTTCAGGATCTAAAGATATATTGCTTTCCTCCGAACACTTGTATGCATAACTGAACCTTGTGGAACCTTTATGCTCAAACTAATGTTATTTCACCAATACAGTTAAAACTTGCTGAAACTGATGAAGACCGATCCAGTGACTAAGCCCACAGGCTCTGGAATAAGGAAGGAAAAGCAGAGTTTGCCATCATCTGTATTACTAAACTGGAAATATTACTTTTTCCAAGCTTGTTAATTATGGCATCTTCCAGTTGATGTTTTTTCTAGAACTGGTTTATTTGGAATTCCCCACCCATTAGTAAAGCTAAGTAAACATGAGTGGGTAAGGAGTTCCATGAAGACTGGTTTTACAAGGTAACATTCCACTCAAGTCAATTCAATAAACATATTTTTACTTCCTAGAAGGGCTTATGTGGAAAACTTTAAGATAAGATCAAGAGCAGAGAGGACACTAGATGATGTAGACTTTATCTTTTGATATTTCCGGCAGGTGAGCATGGAGCTATGTATACATTTTAGCAAGCTGCTTTAGGTATCTGGATTTTCCCTTTAAATCTCTGTGAGGTTTGACCTTACACAATGATTTACCATTTATTCTAGAAATGTGCACAATTAACACAATAGAACAGTTAACAAGGTATGAGGACCTGGATAAAAAAAATCCAGATATAGCAAAAATAAAAAATAAAAAATCTGAAAAAAAATAAAAAAAAATAGTACTCACAAATGCAGCAAAGCCTCTCACTGCTGCTCAAACAGAGACAATCCACAGTACAAATCAAACAAATAGAGGCTGCGCAAAATGTTGCTATGTGCACAAACAAAGTGCTACCAAAATTTATTGGAGGACAAAATAATAAACAAACGTTTTGGATACAACCCTTTTCAAAGAGACATGGTGCATTGAAAAAGGGTTGTACACGAAACGTTTGTTTATTATTTTGTCCTCCAATAAATTTTGGTAGCACTTTGTTTGTGCACATAGCAACATTTTGCGCAGCCTCTATTTGTTTAATTTGTACAATAGAACAGTTAAACATCAAACAAAAAATGAAGATTTTACTAACCTCAAGTTGCAAGTAATACTTTGCCTTCAGTTCAAAATACGGTCTGTGTAAAAAACAAAAAAAAAAACACCACATTAATGTTTTTCACTTACAGCCACCAGGGATTACACCAGAAATTCAGGAGGAACAGTGAGTGATAACTTCCCATTCCCCTGCACGGCCTCAGTGTTGGGAGGAAGCAATAACAGAGTGACAGGAGGGGGGAGTCTGGACCAGCGGCAGCCCACCCCCATCTGTCACAGCCAGCCCCACTGAAACCCGCTGCTGCCCAGTCCCACCGGATCCCAGGGAAGCCACACTCCTGCGCCCAGAAGGTAGTAAACAGGACGGTGGTTAAAAAAAATCTGTATTTTTTTCTGTGTGTATACCGGTCACGTGTGTGTATGTATGTATGTATGTATGTGCATTTGTCTCTGTATATCTATTTGAGTGTATCAAATAATAAAAAAGAAAACAAATACTTTGTAAATGTGTGTGTGTGTGTGAGAATTTGTGTCTGTCAGTGTGTGCATGTGTCTGCTTGTTCATCTGTGTGTGTGTAGGTTACCAGCCCCCCTTTGATCACATGAGAATAGTGTTTTTACTCGCTTTTTCCCCCCAACGGCGTGCCAGTCTTGCCACGGCTGACCTGCCTCCATAGCGGAGATTATCAGTCTTGATGATCTCAGCCAATCCAATGCTTTCACAAAGAAAAGCATAAGGAAGCTATTGAACACGATCGGCAAAATGATGCTGCAATCAGCATGTTCTCATAGAGCTGCATTAAATCAATGCATCTCTATGGTGAATGTTCAGCAATTCCATGCAGAGCGTGGAGACGCTGAATAAAGGTGCAACACTGAGATAGACACTTTAGTGGTCGTTTGAGTGACTGCCACTAGAGGTGTTACTAGGCAGTAATGCAAACGCTGCCTTTTCTCTGCAGGAATAGGCTTTAGACACCAGAGTTCTGGGGAGTGTAATGTTCCTTTAAGAATTGTATTTTTGTCATTGAAAAAAAAAAAATGGCTTCCAACTTTTTTACCTGGCTTCTAGATATAAAGCAAATTTGTCAAGCCTTGGTTTAAAGAGTTAATGTTACAACTTTGAGAGCCAATGATTTACATCATATAAAATAGGCCAAGTCATTCACATTACCGGCAAAAACAACGCTCTATTAATAGCTTGCACTTCACACCAAGAGTCTCTGAGGAAAACTGTCTCCAGGGCCTCTTTACTTCATCAACAGGCACTTTAATTTTAACTGAAAAATGCAAATGCAACACTATGCAGCAATATGCAAATAATAAATGATGGAAGAAAAAATATATATATATTTTGTTCTCAATGTTGTGGGACACAACATTTTTTTTTAGTGAGACACTACTTTATAGCACATGTGCCTCAGATTTCGGAATGTTGTTGTTAATACTTGGGGGTTTTAATAGAATTGGGCTTCCTTTTTAAACGTGACTTCTGCACTATACACATTTTACCTCACACCTCTAATAAGGGAGATTAACTTGGTCATGTCCCACTGTTAGTCATTTGTGCAATGAGCATATAGGTAGAGTAAATAGTAAATAGAGTGTCACTGATACAGCCTTGTATAAGGCTGTATCAGTGACACTCTATTTACTATTTACTCTACTATTACCTCTGATTATGGGTCACTGATATTTAGCTCACTGACAACCCGCTCCCAAGATATTCCTACAGTCTTTTTAAACCTTAATTTTCTGTGAACATAGACCTCTTTTTTCGTTAAGCCATTTAATACTATCTGTAATATGACTTTTCTCAGATCGAATTAAGCACTATAGCTTTTGTCACAGTTGATTACATACTGCAACATTGTATTGAAAACTTTTGAACAGGTCCTCTGTACTTGCTACTCTTTTGAAAATGTATCCTTTATTTTCTATGTTTAGATGCTAGTACGTTACCAAACGAGCTGCACGTATTTTTAATCTTTAAAAGGTACTATCACTTTAGTGTTGCAATCCTTATATCACAATATATTGCAACCAATTGTATATAGAGTATTATTACTCATTACCCTGTGTTAAATCAAGTTATCTATTTTTAACTTATTTATTAAAAGTTAATTTTTAATTATTCGTAGGGCACTCAATTGTTCTGTTTTCTGTAATTACTACCTTGGTAGTTTTTTGTGGGTTAACCCCACTATGAGTGTTTTCCCCATAGCTTCCATCCACCCTTTTTTTCCTCTTCCAATAAGTGAACAGCTCATACAGAGACCTTCAGATAAATAAAGCTGGTGACTGACATTTTCAGATTTGAGAAGCGTCACTTTTATAACAGTCACCTGGGTCACCAGAGGAGCAGAAGCTTGGTACTATTCAATAAACAACTAGTCAACAGACCATACTGTAATTAGAGGTCCTTGCTACGTACTTGGATTTGTTAATGGTCCTCTTCAATTTCTTCTCTAGTTGCTTCATTCTGCCCATGGCAGCATTATATTTGGCAGCTGTCTCCTTGTGTACCAGCTCACTGCGTGTTTTCTTCTGTTCTTCCTCCATGACCTGGAAAAGAAAACAGTATATGAACCCTCATCATATATATTGCTTTCCAGCAGCTTTTATTCAAAGATCATATTTTTGTAAAAATACATAAACACAAACAGCATGAGTAATGCCTAATTCATATTTATGATGGCTTAATAAACATTCTTTGTCTGAATGTGTCAGTTCTGTTTCATTAAAAGGACCAGTATAGCTTTAGGAATACAAACCTATATCACGAGCGCCCCTGGTCCTAGTCAGACCTTTTTCCCACACAGAGACTCTCTCGAGTAGCTCACCTCTCACGCTTCCACCATTGTAGGTCCAATCCAATGTTCTTTAAGGGAGCATTGGTGATCTGATGTGAATAAGCGGCAAGCACCATGCACGCCAAATGCTGCTCAATAAAAAGTATTGAATGCAATGCTTTCCTAAGAGCTGCAACGTGATGTGACCAAGTTTTACTGAGTGCAGTGGAAGCGCCACTAGTAGCTGTCGGGAAGAGGTGTGTTCAACCCTGCAATGTAAACATGCAGTGTATACAAAACACAAGCTGTAAACACCAGCACCCGGAAATGCCAAGGAACCGGGTTCGTGCTGATGTCCTTTTGTATTAAAATATATCACCTTTCCAAAACAGTACAAGGATTCCAGTCAGTATGCAAGGCGGTCGCGTACCATATTTGCCCACATCCATGCATACACGAGTAGTAAATTCATCTAGTTAATCTTATAGTTAACAATAGATTAAACTAAATTAGCGCACTATTAATCAAGTTTGCAAACTGTATATTTTTGTTTCAGAGCCATTGTGATAATGTGAATCACTGACTCTGTACACAAATTGTAATATTGTTAGATCTTGTAATGCCACACCAGGTTACCCTTCTGACACATTCCCTGACGTGCTATTTCCATTTTAGGATTGGTATAAATACATTTCAAATTTATTTTACAAATATATTATACTCCTTCTTTGGTGTTAAAAATTTTTTTTTTTTTAAATTGTACATAGATAGTCCCAATTAATTATTTTTGTTTTGACATAGAGACCTTTAAACCTGAGAGTTGCACGTTGTTTACAAGCCATGAAGGATCTGTTGATAAAATACAGGATATTTAAAGGAATGCATTTCCATTCCAACTTACGTTGGCTTTAAATCAGCTCCAATCAGAATTGAAAGGTGCCAGTTGACGTGCACAATGCACAGTTAATGAGCTACATGGTGTGTGACTCACCACTGAAAAGTGTCACATTTAATATGCTTTATCCTGTTAATGTGTTATCACAGAGCTGACGAATGCCATCTAAGCAGTGTATGGATACAGGGCCGCCATCTGGGGGTGACAACCGTGACGGTTGTCACAGGCCCGGCGGCCCTGGGGGGCCCGGTGTGCTCTGGCAGTCCTGAGCCCCACTTTCTTTCTCTGCACACATAGATAGCGAATATCGCTACCTATGTGTGCAGCCGCAGGCCCCCGGCTCCCTGTTACCGCAGAGGAGGCCCAGGCAGCACACAGCTTCTCCTCCTCTCTTCTAATAACGCTCGCGAGACCCGCGGAGCGTTGCCATGGTAACCGGGTCTCGCAAGAGTTATTAGAAGAGAGGAGAAGCTGTGTGCTGCCTGGACCCCCTCTGCGGTAACAGGGGGGGGGGGCGGCCATCCGGACCACCACGGATGGAATCTCCCCCCTCCCTGGACACAGGTAAGCAGGGAGGGGGGAGAACATTTAATTTAATAAAATATTTATGTGAAAATGCCCCTTCCTCCCCTCTTCCCCCTGATCACACATTTACACACACACTGCATACACTAACAAAACACAACACACACACTGCATTCACTAACACAACACACTCTGCATACACTAACACAACACTCTCTGCATACACTAACACACACTCTGCATTCACTACACATTTACACACACACTGCATTCACTGCACTAACACACACACTACATTCATTACACTGACACACTCTGCATTCACTACACACTAACACACACTCTGCATTCATTACACACTAACACACACTCTGCATTCATTACACACTAACACACACTCTGCATTTACTAAACTATGCACACACTCTGGATTCACTATACTGACACACACTCTGCATTCACTACACTAACATACACTCTGAATTAACTGTACACACAGCATCCACTACAAAAACATCCTGTATTCACAGTACACACACTACATCCACCACAAATTGAAACACTCTACATTCACTATACACAGACACTGCCTCTAATACACACACACTACATCCACTACAGACACTGCATCCACTAAACACATTTCATCTAGTACACACAAACACTACATCTACTACACAAACACACACTACATCACTGTACACACACTACATCCACTACTCAAATACACTCTGCGTTGACTATACACACCGCATCCGCTACACAAACACACACTCTGCATTCACTGCACAAACAGTATCTAATACACACAAACACTACATACATTACACACATTCTAATTCACTTCCACTATTCACACCACATTCAGTCCTGCATCATTGTGAGCGGACTAGGTGAGGCGTGGGCGGGCCCGGGAGCCCAGACCTTGTGCTTTGTCATTGGCCCCAAAATTTCTGATGGCAGCCCTGTATGGATATATCATAACATGTGTCCTACTTCTTAGCTTGTTTTAACTAGGAACACATCGGTCAGGATCATGTAATATATTGAGTCCTAAACCATCCAGCTGTTAAGGAAGCATTTCGTACAAATTGACGATTTGCTCTCTGGAATAACTACTGCTTTTCTGAAGCACATTAAGAACAAAACACAAAACAAGAAGCAAAACACATTATGATAGAGCTAGGTAGAATTTTAATAGCAGTTTCTCCTTCATCTCTGATAAGTGTCTACTAAGTCAATGAGCCTAAATCAGCCACTTGTGTATTTTCAAATGACACCTATAAATACTTGTTTTCAAACTCAAAAATATATTCAAGGCATATCTGGTGAAATATAAATTCCTCCCCTCTAACCCCAGCTTTTGGTCACTCTTAACTGGAAGATGACAAGTATTTTCACTTGTACAAAAGGAAGATGCATAAATGTTCACATAGTGCACATGTCTCTGATTTTATGGGAGTTAATAATTTTACATTTGTAAAGTAAGTTTCTCGGTCTACTCGGTTTATACTGTAAATGAAATGAGAATCTATCTTTGTAATCTAAGAATACATTAGTGGAGCAACAGAAACAATCGAATGGGTAGAGATACAGATGCATGGGTAGTTAAGTGTAGAAAACATGATGTCTTCATAAGGTCAGTAAGAGTTAGGGATGTTAAAATCCAGGTTATTATAAATGTGGTTAAAAAGCTGCACTTTTATGACTATCCAAGAAGCCTTGTGGCTAGCTGTGATTTTTATTAAGGTCATTGGTGCAAATCAGAGCTGTATTTCATGAACTGCTCATAATCTCCATCTCTTTCTTGAAGATTTGTGCCAAAACCAACTGAATATTTTGATGCTTGATGAAGGATTAAAAAAAAAAAAAAAAAAAAAATGTTTTTAATATTATATTATATATATATATATTCTAGTTAATCTTATCGTTAACTATAGATGAATCATGTTTGCGAACTGTATATTTTTATTTCAGAGCCATTGTGATAATGTGAATCACTCTGACTCTGTACACAAATTGTAATATTGTTAGATCTTGTAATGCCACACCATGTTACCCTTTTGACACATTCCCTGACGTGCTATTTCCATTTTAGGATTGCTGTAATACATTTCAAATGTATTTTACAAATATATTATACTCCTCCTTTGGCGTTTTAAAAAACAAATAATTCAAATTGTACAGAGAAAGTCCCAATTAATTATTTTTGTTTTGACATAGAGACCTTTCAACCTGAGAGCTGCACGTTGTTTACAAGCCATGAAGGATCTGTTGATAAAAGACAGGATATTTAAAGGAATGCATTTCCATTCCAACTTACGTTGGCTTTAAATGAGCTCCAATTAGAATTGAAAGCTGCCAGTCGTAAACCAGGTGACAGGCACAATGCACAGTTAATGAGCTACATGGTGTGTGATTCACCACTGAAGCCACAGTATATATAATTATATATATCTATATCATGTGGCAAGGATGGGCCCTCAACATGGAATTATTGATAAAAGCATTGCAGGCTTCATTAAACTATTCTATGATGTTTTAAAAAATTATTTTTACTATTGAAGCTAAAGACCACCATTTTGGTCAGCACATAAAAAGGTAAACAATGTTCCTGGCATCCAGAAAGTAGGACATTTTTGCAGTTGATGCACAATGATATCAGTGACATGTAACGGTCATCAGGTCTTCTTGAAAGGTAAGGTGGCTTCTCTGAATGATCCAAAGTATGTCTTAATCTGCCATTAGTTTATCATTTTGATCTTTCAACGTCATCATGCAGACTAGGCTATTACCAATTGTTAATAAAGAGGAAAAATTGTTAGAATCCTCCACCTGAAATTTCTGTCACCAGTTGTAGTTATTACATTTCTTTTACGCGGACTCTGCAACATCTTCATTTGGTATGAAAATAAATATCGGATTGAATGGTCTCCAAAAACTTAGGTTGTAATACTGTTTATCGTGACGTGTGCCTGTTTCCATTAACACATTCTAAGAAAACCAGAGAAAATAAAGGTCTAAAGGGAGAAAAATAAATCTCACGGTTGCAAAACTTTTTAACATACCAGCAATACAATTCTCTAATCATTATGTGAGAAAAAAGGCAAACAATGCTTTGGGGCAATTTCCCACCTTCACTGTCAACAGCAGCTTCTGTAGCATTCCACATTTGTTATTCAATATAGTGTTACCAGTGTCTATATATTTAAGGGTCTGTAACCTAGCATTTCCCTCCTAGTTTGTCCTGTACCAGTGAAAGTGATGTTGTGGACTTGGCGTTATGATCGTAAGAGCAATATGGGAGATGTAGTCCACAACATCTGAAGTTGAAGGTTGCCTACCCCTGTCCTAAACCATTGTACTCCGTTTGATTATAAAGCGGTCGACAACAGAATGCAGCAACTAAAATCTGATGTGTCATACTGTGTATTAACTGATCTCACATTCTGTTCCATGGCCACTTCAGATAGGCTGTTTTGTTTTGTTTTGCATTTTTTAACACTTTTTTTTATTTCCCATTTATTCTTTTATTTAACATTTTATTGAACAATGCATCTTCCTAGAAATGTGGCTGCAAGTTTTCCATTTATAGTACTACAACGTCAAGCTAGTTGTTGCACCTTCCAAAGCCAAGTTTGGTCTGTAAGGGATGAGAGGACTACCATACTCTCTTTTTATTATAGTGGTTCTTGATCTCGCACATATTCTTTAATATAGCTTGATGACTTACTAAAGGCATTGATGTAAGGTTATTAGAATTATCCCAATGTGTCTTTTAAAAGAGTCACTCAAATAAAAACCAGTGTTTTCATAATGCCTTCTGTGCTGGCATCCCTTCCCCCCACCCTAACCAAAAAAAAATATGGCGTCTCTCTCCTTCCCTGGAAGGGGACTGATGTCAATGAGGACAGACTGAAAAGAGGACATTGGCAGCACAATGGGGGGAACGGGGGAGAGAGCCTCCATTGGCTAAATGGTTCCAGCATGATGTGTTTGCTGGAACCAGACACCAGTTTTGCACAGACATGACAATAGCCCAGCTAATGACACTGCCGGTTGTGGAGTTACCAACTATGGCAGCAAAAGGATTAAATCTCTGTACATACAGATAGTGATGTCGCGAACCCGAAATTTTCGGTTCGCGAACGGCGAACGCGAACTTCCGCAAATGTTCGCGAACCGGCGAACCGCCCGAAACGCCATTGACTTCAATGGGGAGGCGAATTTTAAAACACCCAGGGACTCTTTCTGGCCACAATAGGGATGGAAAAGTTGTTTCAAGGGGACTAACACCTGGACTGTGGCATGCCGGAGGGGGATCCATGGCAAAACTCCCATGGAAAATTACACAGTTGATACAGAGTCTGGTTTTAATCCATAAAGGGCAGAAATCACCTAACATTTCTAAATCACAATGAATATGGATTGACACCTGACATATGACATATTGACACCTTGACATATGGATTGACACCTGTCCTCAGAGCCCCTGATGCACACGGACACAGAGCAGAATAGAGACTGGTCCCCCTACATAGGGTCACTTGGCAGATATGGATTGACACCTGTCCTAAAGATCCCTGGTACACACTGACACAGAGCAGAATAGGGACTGGTCCCCCTACATCGGGTCACTTGGCAGATATGGATTGACACCTTGTTACAAACTGCTATTTGTAACGGCCTTTAAATGGCTCGCTCCTGCTTCCTGGGTTGTGGAGAAGCCTACTTGCCAGCCTCTCCCGCATGACTCATGGCCCCTGGGAGATTGTGAAATGTATGCACTTTATTTGGTGTATGGCCTTAAGACCGTCGGTGGGCATAGTTTATGGACTTCTTATGTGACTGGTGCTGGCCCTTTAAACACCTTTTAATATCAGAGATTGGGACACTGCCCTTTAAGGTCAGGTCCTCAGATTCTGTTGGGACACGCCCTTTAAGACGGGTGTCCCCTGTATGTCCCCAGACCTGGAAAACCCTTTGTGCCTGCCTTGCTATTTCCCACTTGGTTCAGTA
>OW240915.1:84611974-84650318 GCA_933207985.1 Pelobates cultripes
CTTATCCCTAACCTAGCTATGCTTTTCCCTATCTTATGAACAGCAGCTACACTTTCCCTCCTCTTACTAAGCATGCAGCTTGAGAATGAATCTAAAATGGATGCTGTCCAGTAGGTGGGAGGGTCTGCTAAGGAGGCTGTGCTGCTAATTGGCTGGAATGTGTCTGCTGACTGTGAGGTACAGGGTCAAAGTTTACTCAATGATGACGAATAGGGGGCGGGTCGAACCGCGCATATGTTCGCCCGCCGTGGCGAACGCGAACATGCTATGTTCGCCAGGAACCGTTCGCCGGCGAACCGTTCGGTACATCACTACAAACAGACTGCAGGCACCATGACCACTTCAAAACACTTACGTGGTTATGGTGCTTGGAAAAACGTAATAAGACCCACGTTCCCCAGAGTTTGTTTCACCCCAATAGAAGCATTTTGTTTAATCTAATGTCTGTTTCTTTAGTGTGCTAGTTGCAAGCTTGTTTGCGTGCTTTTCTTTCGGTTCACCATTCATCATTCGTATTTTGGTGGGTTTGTTAAACATGACTTTTAAGGTTTATATCTTATATTTTACATTTACACTCACATTCTGTTGTACGTAATCTCTTTTCTGTAGAACGTCAGCATGATACTGCCTGTACGTTCTTTCATTCTTTAAAAGTGAATATATTAATAGCTATTGATGACTTAGGAAGCAACTTTAATAATTATTACTGTCTTTATGCCGTATTCTTGTACAACACCATGCAATGATAAGATACACTTAACATACGAATGCTAAATTGTAGGTAAGAAAAACAAAACAAAACAAAAAAAATAACCCCAGTATTGTGACTGTGAAAAACAAATCATGTTTAAATACATTTCTGTGGCTATTGATCATAGCAATAAACAGTGCAGAGATGTAAACTTTGGCATGGTAGTGGTTGCAGACTCACGCACAGCGATTAGGGAAATACCCCACCCCAAACATAGAGACTTGAAAAAAAGAAAAACAGAAATTGCACTCCCACCTATGATTTGCATTTTTTTCAATTGCAGAATATAATTTTATCCACCACATAAAAATCCACAAGAGAGTGAAATTTGGCAAAAAATTGTAAACAGACAATGATTTCAACAACTCTGACAACTAGAAAATTGGAGTTCATTGGAAATGTATTTTAAAACAGCTGTAATATTGAGAGAAGCAATGCTAAAAAATGATGTGTGAAACAATATTTGAAATATATTTTTAGTATTTAATCTGTATGCCATGGGAAGCTTTGAATACATTTTTCATTGAATGTAGTGGACTAAAACCTTTTGAGGCATGTTGCAAGTTTTGGCCCCAGGCAATGAAGAGCCATTTCATTTTACTTACTTCTGAAAAGCTAAGAAACACTGTACTCTTAAGATCTGTATATCTCAACATCTAAAACAGCATCTCCTACATATACACTATTTTTCATTGATGTTCATATACTGTGCCTGTCTAAAATAGTAATGTGTAGAGCAAATATTATAAAGTACAAGGCTTCCATTATAAAGGATGCTCATATTTAATAACACTGAAGGGACTCAATTTGTTATGCAAACGGCTCAGCACCACATTAGCTAGAGAAGAAATGTTTAAGAATGCTGGTACGTGAAGGGCCATGAAGAGCGACTTGTTATTGTATGACTGCTTATGTTCATTTATGGTTTCACTTCATTGTTGCAGTAAAGAAGTTCAAGAACTGATAAGACTTGTGACGGAACGCTGGCACTCCGACTGAGTACCTCCGCCAATCGATGCGCCTAGTGCTCGCTGAGGACTCCAACCGACACCATCAGCACTGCAGACCCCACTTACAGCGATACAGCTGCACCAGGGTCTCGCCGTCCCCACCCACCCTGGATCCACGACCAGGATCCAGCTCCCAGTGGGTGAACCTCTCCTAAATCCAGAGAGCGTAGCAGGAACAAATCAAGCTATTGCAAGAGCTTACTCTGGGGAGTAAGTGATTATAGCAATCCCCAGAGTGTAGGTATCCCTTCCCCCAAACATGAGCCAAGGCTTCAAGAAAGGTACAAGATGATCTGGTTTTAATGACCACACACTGGCTTTTATGCAAGTCCCCATGCAAGGGGACATCCCACAGGGTGGGACACAGTATAACCAATCACAGACAATACAAACAAAACACTCCCACAGTGACATCACAATCCCTCCTCTCTATCCTGGAGATAATTGGGAAGTAATCAAATTATCTCCCAGGACAGAGGCAAGACTCCATTAACCACATGGTTACAAAAAGACATAAAATTACACAATGTTACAATTACTACATAAAACATATACATGCAACATATCCCCAGATAGCTTAGATCTGAGTGCACATTATTATTGAATGGCGCTCAGATCACATACATACAATTCAATCGCCATGGAGCCAAAGTCTTTTCCATAGTCTTTTGTTACACAAATAGGCTCCATGGCATAGCTATCTGGGGTAGCACTACTACCATACTGAAAGTCCAGAACGCCCCAGCAAAAATACACAAATAAAACTTTCTGCAGGGGAAAATACAGCTATCATCACAGGGGCCATAGTCGGAAGGCAGGAGGCTAGCCAGTAGTCCCCTCCAGGCACAAGTGGCAAAGGGCACTTCGTCACACATCTTCCCTTTGGGGGGGGGAAGACTAAACAGGTACCTGACCTTCTGCCAGTCAGTACCTAGGTTAGTCGGGCAGCCCACCAACAAAGAAAAATACAGAGTAACCCCCCCCACAATAAATGGTACTGGCCTGTAGGTTCAAGTTTGTAGTGGGACAGCGCAGCACTCTCGGTCTCCCTGGTGCAGCTAGGCAAACTGCTGGTGTTGCTTGGGGGGCAGAGGCCAGCGGCGCTCTGCCCTGCTGCCAGCTCTTCCACTGGGGTAACCCGTGGTAAGTCAGGCTCTGATACAGGGGAAAAGGGCGGGGCAGAGGCTAGCGGTGCTCTGCCCTGATGCCAGCTCTTCCACTGGGATAGCCTGCAGGGTCTCAGGCTCTGAACAAGGGACAAGGATTGGGCAGAGGCCAGCGGCACTCTGCTCAGGGGCCAGCTCTTCCACTGGGATAGCCTGCAGGGTCTCAGGCTCTGAACAAGGGACAAGGATAGGGCAGAGGAAAGCGGCGCTCTGCTCAGGGGCCAGCTTTTCTGCTGGGAGGGGGTCAGTGGGTATCACAGGCTCATCCACTGCCCCCAGGACCCGGTCGGGATGTATCTGGGAGGGGTAGGCTTGCTTACCTCCTCCTCCTGGTATCTCTGCGGGGAAGGTTGGGGATCTGGACCGCCCGTCCAGCATCCCTGTAGGACTGGCACAGAGACCACGGTCCCATCTGCGCCAGTGGGGTTAGGGTTGTTCTCCCCCTCTCCTGGTATCTCTGGCTACTGTTGGAGTGGAAGGCCGGTTGCCTCCCCTACCCAGGACGCTGGTTGCTGTACGGAGGAGCGATCTACCATCACCTCCTCCTGGAACTCAGGCCGCCGCTGGGGAGAGAGACCAGTTGTCTCCTCTCCCTGTATATTATACCGCCGCTGGGGACCTGGGCTGAATGCCCAGCATCCCTGTAGGGCTGGCAGAGAGACTTCGGTCCCATCTCCGCTGGCCATCTCTGTGTGTCCACAGGACAAGTCTATGAGGTCGCCCACCTCTAGCTGCTGTTGAAGAGGGAGGCCGGTTGCCTCCCCTCCCCAGGACGCTGGTTGCTGTACGGAGGAGGGATCTACCATCACTCCTCCTGGAACTCAGGCCGCCGCTGGGGAGAGAGACCAGTTGTCTCTTCCCTCTGTACGGTGCACTGCCGCTGGGAAGGGAAGTCGCTGCTCTCCTCTCCCTGTAACTCACTCTGTCGCTGGAGACAGGGTGTCAATACCCCCAAACTCCACAGTCGGTACTCGAAGTCCCGTGCTGCCTGGTTCTCAGCACTCAACTGGCGCATCAATTGATGGACCACCTCATCTGAAGGGTTTGGGCCAAACCCGCGCGTTTACTTCCTTCATGAAATCAGCACCCTCATAGCACTGTGACAGGCAGATTTGCAATTCACTGGCTGCTGTCCAGGGTCTTGCTAGCTCCATGTTGCTGTAGGTAGGGACGCTGCGCAGAGGCTAGCGTTGCCCTCAATTATAAATCCGTAACTCCACACGTTACCGGTGTCTCCGAGCTGCTGGTCCTCGCATTAGGACGCCATCCCACCGCTGCCACCAAATGTGACAGAGCGCTGGCACTCCGACTGAGTACCTCCGCCAATCAATGCACCTAGTGCTCGCTGTGGACTCCAACCAACACCATCAGCACTGAAGACCACACTTCCAGCGATACAGCTGCGCCGGGGTCTCGCCGTCTCCACCCACCCTGGATCCACGACCAGGATCCAGCTCCCTGTGGGTGAACCTCCCCTAAATCCAGAGAGCGTAGCAGGAACAAATCAAGCTATTGCAAGAGCTTACTCTGGGGAGTAAGTGATTATAACAATCCCCAGAGTGTAGGTATCCCTTCCCCCAAACATGAGCCAAGGCTTCAAGAAAGGTACAAGATGATCTGGTTTTAATGACCAAACAACGGCTTTTATGCAAGTCCCCATGCAAGGGGACATCCCACAGGGTGGGACACAGTATAACCAATCACAGACAATACAAACAAAACACTCCCACAGTGACATCACAATCCCTCCTCTCTATCCTGGAGATAATTGGGAAGTAATCAAATTATCTCCCAGGACAGAGGCAAGACTCCATTAACCACATGGTTACAAAAAGACATAAAATTACACAATGTTACAATTACTACATAAAACATATACATGCAACATATCCCCAGATAGCTTAGATCTGAGTGCACATAATAATTGAATGGCGCTCAGATCACATACATACAATTCAATCGCCATGGAGCCAAAGTCTTTTCCATAGTCTTTTGTTACACAAATAGGCTCCATGGCATAGCTATCTGGGGTAGCACTACTACCATACTGAAAGTCCAGAACGCCCCAGCAAAAATACACAAATAAACCTTTCTGCAGGGGAAAATACAGCTATCAGCACAGGGGCCATAGTCGGAAGGCAGGAGGCTAGCCAGTAGTCCCCTCCAGGCACAAGTGGCGAAGGGCACTTTGTCACAAGACTGATACCCAGTATAGAGACACACTGTATAAAGTGCATTCATCAACATGACAAAGAATCTGTTGTTGCTGTGGTAACAGGCTATTTCTACAGCTATGGCTACAATAAAGCCCTGTTATGCTTCTGTGGAGGAAAAAATAAAAGAAATAAAAGACAAGACGGTGTCCCTCCACATTCAAACTACTCTAATCTGCCTAATTCCATTTTGCTAATTTGTTTAGGTGGTTAATACAAACAGGATAGAAATGGTGTTGCAAACACTGCAAAGGGATCAAAGGAACACTTCAGACAACTAAAACACTACCACTGCTGCCCTTTTTATGTGTGAAGGAAGAGTATGTGCTCTTTAAATTTTATTTACAATATTTCAATATACATTTTCACTACCTTGTTACACCCCCTTGTCTCTCAGACAACCAGTCAGTGTTCCTTTATCGGTGTTCTGCCTCATCATGCCACCGAACATAAAGACTGAATTTTCACACCAACCATCGGCACTCCGGATGTTGTGTCCTACAACTCCCCTGCTAAATTGCTAGCATTATTGCTGTAAGAGCATTATGAGAGATGTAGTCAACAAAATCTGAAGTACTAAAGATTGCCTATCCCGGTTCTACTTTATTAGGGCACACTGAGTGATAAATGTATATATTGCAGTTTCTTACAATTTAGGGGCAGCATCTAGGCACGAGTCATCTAAATTAAGATATAGTGATTTGGTAATTATTGTGCTCCCTTAACATTATGGGCTGTGAAGTTCAACAACAGCTGGACTCCTTTGCTCCTTCTTTTAAGAATACAAATAAAGGATGTATGTTGGGATGTGTTTTCTACAGCAATAACGCACTCTGATTTACTACAAGAAAGATCAAAGAGGGTCATTGCAATGATGATTTGATCATGCTAGATCATATCATTACACATGGTGCTAATGGACAGAACAAATTCATCAGATGTCAAAGCTATCCAGATACCATATGAACATGCCAAACCGCATAATGTTGTATAAATGCATATATAACAGGCATGGTAGAAAGATTAAATAGATAGATTCACACACACTCAGGAAAAGTATATACAAAATATATACATAAATAGGTATACCACCTATTGTAGACATAAATATGTTGGTTACATCTGAAAAACAAATGGAACATACATAGTGCTTTCCATATAAATTAAAATAAACAAATTATAATATTTGCGGATTAAACTCACAAAGGTGGAACCTCATAGGCTCTATGTACATCACTCTTGGGTGCCTATTCAGGCTCTCGATAGATTCCTGTTGAAAGAACTCGAGGTCCACAGTAGTAGATGCAAATACAAATTTATTGAAATAAAATATTAAAAAAAAATATAAATAACTAGGGACTTTGTCTTTAGGTGTTAAGGGATTACACCTTTTTTCACACTCACTCTTATTGTTTGTATTTAAGGTTGGAAGCGCCTACACAACTATATACTTTTTGTATATTTTGTCTTGATATATAACAGGCATGCCTGGACAGGCCATCGTGTAAACCAGGCAAATCCCCGGTGGGCCACAATGGTCAAGGGTCGATCTCCCTGGTCGTCCATGCAGGGCAGACACTCAGTGAGTGTGGCCTATATATGTAAGAAAATCCATTCAGGGGCCGGTGGGGAGAGCGGCGCAGGAAGCGGCGAGTCTCACCTACGGCAGGGACCCCAGTGCCCTTTGGGGAATAAACATTTCTCTTCTTTTTTTTTTATTAGTATTTTTTTCCCTAAGCAGTCTGAACCCCTATGCGCGTACACACACACACACACACACACCAGTTCCATAAATATAAACTAAAGCCCCCTATTTACACAGTCACACACACTTACAAAACACTCCCAATCCAGGCACACTGTACCCCATACTCACACTACAGCCTATATTAATATACACACACACACTATACATACACATAATACATCTCTAAGCACATTATAGCCCTGAATGCACACACACCCTCCAGACATACATTACACCCCATATACAAACACATACACTACACCTTCTTGACACACAAACACTCACTATAGTCCCTAAACACAAACTACCCTGTACACACAAACTACAGCCCCTACATACACCCACACAACCACCCTATAGACAAGCATGCACACTACACCCTCTAAAAATACTGCACCCCAAAGATAAATACACACACATGCTTTCTCGCGCTCGCTCTACAAATGCTAGACAGATGCGCGCATACACACAATCTCTACAGCCCCTAGACGCACACACTTTACATCCAGTGTAAATACATACACACTACAGTCCCTAGCCACAAATAATACACCCCACAAACAGTCGCCTCTTTGCACACGCAATCCTACAGAGAGCTTCCCCACACGTACACAAAACGCTTTACTGGCCATGCCCCACTTTTGTCCTCTGGTATCCCTCTTTTAGAGAAACCAGAGACAAGTCGCCAGCAAATGCAGAGCTGTGCTGTGTAATATAAGCACAAGGCATTGATCCCATGCGTGAGCTTTTCAGCAAACTAACACTTACTTTGAGGTGGCGTGCATCATTGTTGATGACATGACATGCCCCCTCTCTATCCCCGCCCTCTCCTACTGGGCTGCTCTGCCTTTAAATGCATAGGCTGAATTTTTTTCCCAGTACGGCCCTGATAACAGGTGACCAAATATCACATACATTTTTTTATATGGGTTAGATTATATAAATGGGAAAAAGGTGGAATATCCAGTGAGTTCTATATCTGTTTACCCGTTGTGTTGCATGGTTCAGCATTTCTTGCCAAGCAGAATCAAATTGACGGTTTTCATCCTCAAGCAACCTCTGCTCTGCTAGGGAGATGGTTTCCTTGGCCGCCCGTAGAACCTCTGTTGCACGCTGGAAGTCTTGGGTGGCTCTCTGCGCTTCCAACTGAGCCTGGATAAAAGATTCAGCATAATGGCAAATTATTACATGCATTCTTGTTAACAATTTACTGTACCTGACGGTTGTATAGGAGTGGAACTCAAAACACAACCGGAAATTCTACATATATATATAAAAGACACAATTCAAATAAACCATGATGGAACATGCAAAACTAGCATTATTCTAATACCGCTTCATTTATTGGGGACTACACAATTTCAGATGCGGCTTAATGCTGTAATGCTCAAATCTACTAAACATTCTAATGGCATAGTTCACCTTCATAATTACTGATACTATGGAGAAACATCAATAGTTTGGGGCAAGTAAATATAGGTCCTCAACACTGCATATTCAGTGTGGCCAACAGGTGTGTCATAATTATGTGAAGGGCAGGGGACGCTAGCCCCTGATAGCATCAACAATGCTATTTAGTGCCCCAGATTTGCAAAACTGAGAAAACTTGCACTCCTCACATGGATATCCAGAAGTTACCAATCAAATGTGGGAAAAAAAAGTTAAAGTGTACTAAATTCTTAAAATAATTTTTATAAAAGCAAAGATAAATATTCAAAAAAAAGCTTTTTTTTTTTTTTAAATTCCAGAAAACACTGGCATGAACTAAGACATATATTTACTCGATGTTGGGATGAATGGCTAACCAAGCAGCTAGGTAAATTTGCCACACTTCAGTAGTTTTTTCGGTCCACTAAAGGAGCTGAAGTGAAAAATTAACCTGCAGAAGTATAGAGAAGAAAGCTACCAAACAGCCATTTCATTCCAATAATGCTTTGCAGGTATATGTCACATGAGAATTCAGGAAACATTTCACCTTGAGCACTGATAACTGTTCAAGGTCTGTAAAAATATCACAATAAATGGAATTCACCACTGAGAAAGGTTGGCAGACAAACTACAGAAATACTTTACTAAAATTACTTTACATTTATAAAATAGGTTTTTAAAAAAAAATGTAAATATTTATTAATTGGCTAAACAAGTATTTTGTCAAGTCTTAGAGAATTTTTCATATATACATTTTCTTTTTTTAAAGCGCATCTGTCAGAAGAAAACTGTTGCCACTTTGAAGGCATTAACACTCAATGTCTGCATTGTTCTAAACAAATAGCTACCATATCTCGGTATGTTATTGGCACATTTCTTGTTTTCTTATACTGTATAACTGTGAGGAAACAGGATGTGCAGATGGGCTTTCAAACAGATAGACAGCAGGACTCATAACTGCAAATCCTATGCTACTAACAGGATCGAAATGTAACCTATCACTGCAAACCTGCCTTCACAACATGAACTTTGGGAAGAGAGGGGACAGCCGCACAACCTCCCTTCTACCGAAGGACTCACATATCCTTCTCGCAGTTGCATGATGATGCTGGGGGGGACAGCACACCTTCCCCAGCTCTCTGTGGACTCCATACCTTTGGTTTTTAACTCAATGCCAATAACATAGCAGCACAGTCACTCCTCTCTGACGAGCTAGGTGTAGCGAAACGCGCGCGTCAGAGGATTGTGGTATGCTGCACGTGTTGGATCTTTAGTGCAGCACACAGACTGGCGACCGCGCTGCTCATTTCTTATATTTTCATTTATTATACTTAATTTTTGCAGATCTCACCTTCATGATTTATTTATTTATTGGTTCTCTGGGGGGTTGGAGCTAGGTGCCCTCGAAGGCACGGGTCACATATTCATAGAGGGTATCATTCAGACGTTTTTCTCTCTCATATTGTTAATAACTTTCTATACACATTGTGTGCTATCAAACAGATATTTTGTAACTCTTTCTATTATAACCCTATTTATATATGTGTATCTCTCCCCTATCCTGTTCCTCCCAGGCATCTTTATGACTGCTTTACTGTCGGCTCAGTGTATACATGCTGTGGTTTATCTATAGATACACTCTGTCTATTTAGCCTACTAGCAGAATTTCTCCGTGTAGATTATCGTTTTTCTACTCTAAGACCTGCTAGTTTATCAGTTTCATACTGATCCAATCTTTTTCCCCAGTTTGCTGTGATCTATGGAGATTTGATATCCACCAATAATTTTTAGTTATTCAGAAGACCTATACAGTCCATGATCACGGCTTTGATTTTTAAAGTGACAGACTTTATAATCGATTTTCTTATCATTAGACAGATGTTTTGGCTCAGTATATATTTTTTATCACCATGAGCAACTAACTACCCTCCATATTGATTTATACTTTGGACAAGACATATATATGGTCCATCATTCTATTATGGAGGTTTAAAGTGCCAGTTCTAATATACTTACCGATTCATCGGATTGGCATTTTGCCTCTCTAGTCTGGCATATCACCAGCCATAACTGACAGTAATTGTTATCATATTTTGATCTGCGATTATATATAATTTTATTTCATTCGTTCTAGACGATCTACTTTTTTCCTGATAGATCTGTCTAGCAATTATTTTAGATTTTTGGTGTTTATATGGTAGCACGTATTTGGGTCATTTATTTGTTTCAATCAATAAACTTTTATTATTTTTGTTTTTAGTGGCTTTATCTGGCCTTCATAGTAGGCTAATTGTTGGCTATCTTGAATTTCGGTGATGCTTTTATTTTGCATCATGAATTAGATACACTTCATCTTGTTCTCCTCACACTAGCCAACACTTCAGTGTGAGGCTTCGAGCACTTAGCATGTTCGGAGCACAGTGCTGTGTCTCCCGCGAGCGGCAAGGACCACGCAGCAAGCCGCTCGCGGTCTAACACTAGAGCAGCCCGGTTGCTCACTTACTTACCTTTACATTAGAACGCTTATCATAACTGGAAAAATTCTATATATAGGGAGAGATTTATCAATGCAAAAAAACAGGTACTATTGAACACTTAGCATGTTGCATTTAAAAAAAAATAAAAAAATAGCACCTGTTTTACCTTGACAAGTCTGATTCCCAACTTTTCTATATCGACATATAAAGGGTTAATACAGTCAAGGGTATCTGATCAAAGAGTTTCCAGGTATGGTCTGCAGATGTTACACAAAGAAGACTTGTGAATATCCTTGCAAAATAAGGATAGCTGGTTTTATTTCTACATGTTCTTGTAGACATTCATATAAACTAATAATGTGGTATGTACTTTTCAATTTGTTATTTTAATTTCTTCTTGCCTTATTTAACATGAGTCCATCAAGTTTTCATTACAACACTTGGTTTTAAAGAAGTCCTGTAAGGGAAATCAGCAAAAAAAAAAAAATATTATATCTTGCACTAAAAACCCCCATCAATTTTCAAATGTTCTAAAGTATTTATTTTTTATCTAAAAACTCAAAATGTAACAGCACTTACTATAACATCACAGCTATTCACTCCACAGCAAAATAAATAATTTTATAAGCATGACAAGTTTTAAGTGGTCTGCCATAGTCCATTACACATGGAGATTACTTTGGTTAGTCAAAGAGCAGTGAACCAGACTGGACAAAGGATTCATGTCACAACTCATAGACATCAATACAATAAGCTCTTTCAGGAATACACTACTGACTTAAAGTGTATGGACACACAAGGTACCTAGCTATGCAGATATAATGTGCATTGCATGCCAATGGCTGCTTATAATGTCTAGAGTCGCAAGTGGTCACTGAAGATTACACAGGTGAAAAACCAAATTAAATATGTCAATAAAAAAAACTAGCCAAGCTGGTCTTATTTTCTCATTTCATCTAGGTCATCACATCCAATAGCTTTTAATTTTTTGTCCATTCAGTAACTCTGAAATGATATAAATCAAAGCAATCATTTGCACCAGGGTCAGAGACATTGCTAGGTTACTTAAAACAATCTCTTAATATAGTCATTTGTCCACAAATGCTGGAGAAAAATATGTACACAGGACGTCAGGCAGCTCCTACCTGGTATTCTATGGTAACCCCCAAACCATTGCTGTATGGAATGCAGTGGTCCAAAGACAAACATGAATGCACAAAGACTGATAACAGCAACCAGATTTCAAAACAAAATAAAAAAGTAGTCTTCTTTATTCTCCCATATACGGGTATTAAAATTCCTCCAGCAACATACGGCATCAAAATTACAAATAAAGGCAGTTTAAGCGCTCCATACCCGATTACTTTAACCTGTTTGATTTAATTTATTTTAAAATCTTGTTTGCGGTTATCCATCTATTAGGTCACTTAAAGATCCAACAAAAATGTCAATAACGGTACTGTGTTGTAAACGTTAGAGGTTAATTTACAGCTGAAAGTCATACAGGTACCGTATTTTAAGAGGTGAATGACACATTTGGATACAACAGAATACATTTGAGAGATATGTGGTATCTCTTACAGCGCAAGAGTAACTGCAAGACATGCAGAAAGCAACTAATATTGATTGTGAATTTGAAATTATGGTGTTTGGAGACTAGGTAAATACACTGCAGAAGGGCTGTGCAGAAAATTAAACAAGGCAAAATGGGTTTCTTCTAGATGCACATTGTTGGTTAGTGAAGGAACAAGACAAGTTGTGGACATAGGTCCATTTACCTAAGGAGGTAATGGTCTTTGGAACCCCCACAAATCTTAAAGATTAAAACACAGAGGAAAAAATAATCAGTAGTGTATACTATTTATATCCATTTATCTCTTTGACTAGCTTCTACCAATTTCAAATCGCTGCCTCATCACAAATCCAAATAGGAAGCGTTCTGTCTACAAGCGTTGCATGTTAACATACTGCTTCCACAGTGCTCACATTTTATTTATTCAGGATTTCCTGTTTGGAACTCTTGCCAGTCAAGGAGGTGAAGTTATGGTCATAGTGCTCTATTTGCAGACATTGTCCTAAGAATCCCCACACTGACTTCAGGGTGATCACACCAATCTTTAAAGAGTGCGCTTAAAGGGATATTACAGTGCCAGGAATACAAATCTGTATTCCTGGCCCGATAGCTCCCTCTGCCTCTCCCCTCCCTCACGCCCCCAGCCGTAGTGAATAAAGAGTTAAAAACCCTATATTTACAATATCTCACAAACGTGAGTACACCCCTCACATTTTTGTAAATATTTTATTATATCTTTTTATGTGACAACACTGAAGAAATGACACTCTGCTACAATGCAATGTAGCAAGTGTGCAGCCTGTATAACAGTGTAAATTTGCTATCCCCTCAAAATAAAAACACACAGCCATTAATGTCCAAACCGTTAGCAACAAAAGTGAGTATACCCCTAAGTGGAAATGTCCAAATTGGGCCCAATTAGCCGTTTTCCCTCCCGGTGTCATGTGACTGCTATTGCTCTCACACTCTCTCATAATGGTCACTGGAAGTTCAACAAGAACTCTGAGGATCTGAAAAAAAGAATTGTTGCTCTACATAAAGATGACCAAAGCTATAAGAAGATTGCTAAGACCCTGAAATTTAGCTGCACCACGGTGAGCAAGACCATACAGCGATTTCACAGGACAGGTTCCACTCAGAACAGGCCTCGCCATGGTCGACCAAAGAAGTTGAGTGCATGTGCTCAGCATCATACCCAGAGGTTGTCTGTGGGAAATAAGCGTATGAGTGCTGCCAGCGTTGCTGCAGAGGTTGAAGTGGTGGGGGGGTCAGCCTGTCAGTGCACAGACTATGCGCGCACACACACTGCATCAAATTGGTCTGCATGGCTGTCATCCCAGAAGGAAGTCTCTTCTAAAGATGATGCACAAGAAAGCCCGCAAACAGTTTGCTGAAGTCAAGCAGACTAAGGAACTGGATTACTGGAACCACGTCCTGTGGTCCAATGAGACCAATATAAAAACGTATTTGGTTCAGATGGGCTCAAGCGTGTGTGGCGGCAACCAGGTGAGGAGTACAAAGACAAGTGTGTCTTGCCTACAGTCAAGCATGGTGGTGGGAGTGTCATGGTCTGGGCCTGCATGTGTGCTGCCGGCATTGGGGAGCTACAGTTCATTGAAGGAACCATGAATGCCAACATGTACTGTCACATACTGAAGCAGAGATGTCTTCCCTTCGGAGACTGGGCCGCAGGGCAGTATTCCAACATAATAAGGACCCCAAACACACCTCCAAGACGACCACTGCCTTGCTAAAGAAGCTGAAGGCAAAAGTGATGGACTGGCCAAGCATGTCTCCAGACCTAAACCCTATTGAGCATCTGTGGGGCATCCTAAAACGGAAGGTGGGGGAGCGCAAGGTCTCTAACATCCACCAGCTCCGTGATGTCGTCATGGAGGAGTGGAAGAAGACTCCTGTGGCAACCTGTGAAGCTCTGGTGAACTCCATGCCCATGAGGGTTAAGGCAGTGCTGGAAAATAATGGTTGCCCTAGAAAATATTGACAATTTGCGCCCAATTTGGACATTTCCACTTAGGGGTGTACTCACTTTTGTTGTCAATGGTTTAAACATTATTGGCTGTGTGTTGAGTTATTTAGAGGGGACAGCTAATTTACACTGTTATACAGGCTGTACACTTACTACTTTACATTGTAGCAGAGTTTCATTTCCTCAGTGTTGTCACATGAAAAAAATATAACAAAATATTTACAAAAATGTGAGAGGGTGTACTCACTTTTGTGATAAACTGTACTTATCTGAACACAGCTTCGATGACCCTTGGTCTCAGCAACACCTCCTCCAACGTCCCTCAACAAGAGGGCAGTAAGGCGCATGTGCGGCAAGTGCTGCGCGCAGATTAAGCCTCCCCACAGAAAAACATTGAATCGATGCTTTCCTATGGGGAATTAGCGGACACTGGATGTCCTCATGCAGAGCATGAGGACGACCAGCGTCAGTTATCAGAGTAAGAGTCCGTTAACATCTAATGAGCGCCTCCAGTGGCTGTCTGGTAGACAGACTTAATGCTGCAATGTAAACATTGCAGTTTTTCTGGAACTGCAATGTTTTACATTGCAGCACTAAGTGCAATAGGGACACTGTATCCAGACCACTTCAATGAGTTAAAGTGGTCTAGATGCCTATAGTGTCCCTTTAAAATGCTTTCCATTAACTTATTTTTGTAAACAATTTTTAAAAATTTATTTTCAAACAATATCAAATTGTTATTTATGTTTTGCTCATAACACATTTGTAAAGCATACAAAAAGAGGAAGCGATTGGCCTTCAAGCACAAAGGAGAGCGGAAATAAAATCTATATAGTTTATGCAATATTGTCACATTAATCCCCTCCTTTTGGGTTTTAAAGTAACAGAATTGCAGGTTTTAATTACACTGCAAAACCCTATAGCTAAAACATAAAAAAACAAAAAAACATTTGCCAGAAATGAAGAAGAAAATGTTTTGTGCATTTTGAGAAGAAATGATTGCTTTAAATAACCAGAAATTGTTTTGTTTTAAAAAAAAAAAAAAAAAACTTTAAAGGGATTACTATATTTAAAAATAAATAAATGAAAAAGTAGAAAGGTAAAAATTACCCTATACTTTTAATCCATCAGATATTGCATTAAAGGGACACTGTAGGCACCAAGACCACTTCCGCTCAAGTTCCGCTTGAACTTCGCCGCTGGCTTTTGGAGAGGCCTGATTGCCAGCCTCTTGCCCTGTGACTATGGCCCCTGGGGTGTATTGTCCTTTAAAAACTCTATTTGTGCCTATTGTATTTTGGAGCACTGTTTCTGCCCCTTTTAAATTGTACTGGAACAGTTCTGCACTTCTGAACTGGCACTTCGGATGCAGCCGAAGTGCAGAAGTAGCCGCCATTTGATATACGAACTAAACAGGCAACAGAGGGTGGTAGTTAATGGAATATATTCGAAGCTTGGACTTGTCACCAGTGGGGTACCACAGGGATCTGTACTTGGACCCATTCTCTTTAATATTTTATTAGTGATATTGCAGAAGGTCTTGATGGTAAGGTATGTCTTTTTGCTGATGATACTAAGATATGTAACAGGGTTGATGTTCCAGGAGGGATAAGCCAAATGACAAATGATTTAGGTAAACTAGAAAAATGGTCAGAATTGTGGCAACTGACATTTAATGTGGATAAGTGCAAGATAATGCATCTTGGACGTAAAAACCCAAGGGCAGAGTACAGAATATTTGATAGAGTCCTAACCTCAACATATGAGGAAAGGGATTTAAGGGGTGATTATTTCTGATGACTTAAAGGTAGGCAGACAATGTAATAGAGCAGCAGGAAATGCTAGCAGAATGCTTGGTTGTATAGGGAGAGGTATTAGCAGTAGAAAGAGGGAAGTGCTCATGCCATTGTACAGAACACTGGTGAGACCTCACTTGGAGTATTGTACACAGTACTGGAGACCGTATCTTCAGAAGGATATTGATACCTTAGAGAGGGTTCAGAGAAGGGCTACTAAACTGGTTCATGGATTGCGGGATAAAACTTACCAGGAAAGGTTAAAGGATCTTAACATGTATAGCTTGGAGGAAAGACGAGACAGGGGGGATATGATAGAAACATTTAAATATATAAAGGTAATCAACACAGTAAAGGAGGAGACTATATTTAAAAGAAGAAAAACTACCACAACAAGAGGACATAGTCTTAAATTAGAGGACAAAGGTTTAAAAATAATATCAGGAAGTATTACTTTACTGAGAGGGTAGTGGATGCATGGAATAGCCTTCCAGCTGAAGTGGTAGAGGTTAACACAGTAAAGGAGTTTAAGCATGCGTGGGATAGGCATAAGGCTATCCTAACAATAAGATAAGGCTAGGGACTAATGAAAGTATTTAGAAAATTGGGCAGACTAGATGGGCCGAATGGTTCTTATCTGCCGTCACATCCTATGTTTCTATGTTTCTAGTTTTAAGAAAATTCTAAGGTTAAAAAAAAAGAAAAGAAAAAATAAAAAAAATAAAAAAAATTTATAAAAAGGCAGAGCGGACGACATCAGATTTTGTCCAAACATAGCAGCTGTCACAAGTACTGCTATTGGTTGGCTGCAGGCAACCCCTCCCACACCAGGGTTAGACACTCCTATCATGAATAGAGTATCTGATTTTAATCTACAGAGACCCTGCACAGGTTTAGTGAAAAAGTCGTTTATTCTACCCGCTGTTCTAATTGCTTTGGATGAACTGCTACAACTAAGCCAATGTCAGTTTATATACAGCTTGGTTGACTATTTAGTGAACTGAACAATGTGAGAGTGGGTTTAGGGTTCTCTTTTAAAAAAAAAAAATATATATATATTTTTTTTAAACTCTCTCTCGCTCTCTCTCTCTCTCTCTAGCTTGAAAGAGTAAATGTTAAGTTTTGTCTGTTACAGTCTGTGATGTTACCCTCTAAGCTGTAATGCCATCACTCACAAAAGGCATATATGTGCCCTGTAGGGTGTGGCTGTGGCTAGCATTGTTTTGATGAACCTTTTTCTTAACCATGTGGAGGCGGCCATTTCCTGTGTATGCCCTGACAGATAACATGATAAGGCTTGTAAAACATATGAGATCTATAGCAATTTTCTCATGTTTTTATATGTTAACATTCTTGGCGTCTATACACGTTTTACCTAGGAGTATGTAGAAATGGAAAACCCAAACCAAAGCCCTGAGTTGGGAAAGAGAGTAGTAATGGCAACCAAGACGTTCTCTGTGGCCAGACTCCCCACCATTAGCCTTATAATTAAATACTAAATCCAAAATATGTGCATACGTGCATGCATGCACATGTTATTAACTAAACTATGCAGGGAAATCAATAAGAGTTTCAAATTGTGGAATAAAATGGTTAAAAAGGAAAAATTTACCAGTCTGCCTTATTCCAGTTTAAGGTATGTTTGGCTTTTTCATCCTAAAATGTTACATTTCAAACAATTCACACTTTAGTGAATAACCCTCTCATTTTAGGGACGTCATTTCACCTTTCAAAAAAATAAAGATACACAGAATAGAACGATATTCATTCATTTTGACAAATTCATCATGGTTTCCACATTCGGTTTATCCTATTTCCAAGAGTGACAATGAGCGGATAGTTACATAATTCTAGCTGAATACTGGTACCATGATTGTTTTGTGAAAAGCTTTGCAAACACAAAGAACTATCAATGACTATATTGTTACTTGTTCAGATAAATCTAACAATAGCAAAGTCAAACATTACTTCCTCACCCTGGCTTCTTAATTACATCACACTTCCGTTCAGCATCTGAATACTTGTGAGGGGTTATTTTGATATAAGACATGCAGTTATGCAACAGTTGCTGAAAAATATTGAAGCCCCTCTATATACTTGCATTCGAAAATCCTCGAAAACCGGGACGGATTATTATTTTTATTAATACTTAACCTGGTTATTTGCATAGTCCGGTTTATTTTTATACTAGGCAATGTGATAATGGATCACACAGTTAGCGGTTTGGACCCTAGATAGCCCCTTTGCCAGGCGCAACCGGAACTATGTCTAGCTACTGAAATGCTTGTACCACATGCGATGTATATACAACCTTCTCTGATGTATGACACTTTGCACTCTGCTTTTTATGGGACTCCTGTATTATCAATGTACTTGCCATATTGTATGCCGTCCGATATGTGTCCCGGTTTTCTGAGACAAAAAAAAAAAAAAATAACAAATGTACTTATGTATCTGTTAATTATTTTAAAGGTATAAGAAGATATTGCCACTAACACCCAATGGTACTTATTTTTACTCCATTTAAGAGGGGGGTGGGGGAGATGCACTTGACGATCACTAGACTATTAATGTTAAACCATACACTATTAATGTTCACAGTGCATCCTTTCTACAATGACAGTTTTATTCCCTTATGCCAGTAAACAATATTGAATTATTTATAATGCAATATAATTTGTTCCATGACAAAGTCATGTTTGTGATAATGCTGATGCTCCAAGTGCACTTCAGCATCTGTACAGACTAGATGGGCCGAATGGTTCTTATCTGCCGTCACATTCTATGTTTCTATGTAAGGTAACAAGAGCACGCGTGCATTTGGGCATTCCTTTACTGGTGCTGTGCATGGTGTGTTATTTCATGAATATTCCATGCTCTTGCTATGCCTAGACATGCCATCTATAATCATTACTTTCTATCGGAGCTGAGAGACGGAAGTGACACCCTGGGCAGCTCAAAAAAGGTTATTTGATTTCAGAAGTGACAGAGGCAGAGAAAGGCAATAGCTGCAAGGGTCCTAGAGCACTCCAATACTGAAGGCTGCCTGCACAAACATTTTATTCCCAGTTTGTCCAAGGTAGAAGGAACAGACTGGAAACAAAACAAATATAACAGGTGGGGGCATGTCCTAACCGCGCATGTGAGCCCGGAGCTCCTCCGATACCGCGGCTACCACAGCGTGGAATAACCGACAAACTACCAGTTAAACACAGCAATCACAAGGGGAATTCATCTCCCACCCGATGGCGACGAAACTGCAAAAGAAAATGAAACAAAAAACTATGCATGCCCACCTGGAGAGGAATCAAGTTATGGAGCATGGTGAGCATGGTGAGCAAGATGGCGCTGACAGGCCCAAATCCCCAGCATGCGATTCTGAAGCAGGGGATAGTAGACACAGCCAAGACAGCCCAGCGACGAACTCTTCTATAAGATCGATCATGCAGGAACTAAAAGCCTCATTCAAAGCAGACCTGCAGCAAATGGCAGCAGACATCAGGTCAGACATCAACAGCATAGGGGAACGCACCGCGCCTGGAAGAGTGCATAGAGGAGTTAATTGATGCACAAAACTCCATGGCAGAGGCCTACGCATCCCTAATACAAAAGCATTGGAAGGGAAAGTTGCAGATCAGGAGGATAGAAGCCTAAGGAATAACATACGCATAAGAGGTATCCCAGAATCTGTTACACAGACAGGATTAACCCGATATGTGCAAGATCTATTTAAGATGCTTATCCCCTCGCTGACGGATACAGAATTGATCCTGGACAGGGCGCACTGTCTCCCCAAACCCAAACAGCTCCCAAATATAACGGATATCATAAATGTAGTTGTTAAATGCGGATATGGGCTGTAGGGAAGAGAAATCAGGCTGGCACAGCTGAACTGTTAGGTTGAAGAACAATTTGTCAGATAACAGCAGAGTCTGACCAAACATGCTGCTCAGCCAAATAAAAAATAAATAAAAAGGAGGTGGGGGGCAGACAGCCATGCAGAGGAGTCGCATGGAAGATCAGCTCCTGCGATTTCTTGACAATTTGGTCCCATAAAACTGTTTGGCTCCTCATCTGGTGATGAAACACGTCAGGCACCTGAACGACAGGGTGCTGGCCCTGAGGAAAGGCCAGTAACTCGACTTTTGGCCCCTTCATGGGTGAAGAATCTCCATGACAGAGGCCTACAAAAGGTGGTGAGTGGGGTGGATGCAACATGTTCCATCTGCAACATGCTGGTCTCTTCATTCTGATTGGTGCTGGCCCTGCTTAACCCTCTTTGATCCCAGCCTACCCTGGAGCCCTACTAACGCCTGTGTTGATCAGAGATATCACCTAATCTTCAAGGTGGTGGCTGAGCCGGATATGCACTCCATGGAGGTGATCTCCCTCGGAGCTCTTGTCATCCACAGCAGGCAATCCTGGTGCAATGTTATCCGAGCCTCAAATGATTCCTGAGGCCCGACATGGGAAAATACCAATCGACACTGAGAAGGTGAGGTACAGGGTCCTTTATTAGACGTGGCATGCTTTTCTCTAGTGTTATTTGCTCTTCAGCATACTCTTACCCATGCCATTCTGTTTAGCATTTTTTCATCACTTAACCTACTTTATATGTTTTACCAGAAACGAATATACATCTTGGTATATTATAATATAAAAAAAAAAATGTGCAGTGATTTAGACATGTATTGTACTCTTCTAGTTAATACTTTCTGATGAAACCCTTTAAAGTGTCTTTGTTAATCCGTTAAATTTACAATGCACTACAAACAAAGAATAAAAAGTATATTTTATAAAAAAAATAGTTTATTTAAAAAAAAATAAAACAATATGAGAACTAAACATTTCATGACAGTTGTCCTTTACGTTGTAATGTGGGTGTAATTATTCCTTAAATGAAAATGCACATAAAAAATAAAAAAAATACTAAATACTTAAAATCTTTGACCAATAGATCTACCAAAAGATTTATTTACCTGCCTGGCCACTTTTCTGGCCTCCCAGTAAGGTTTAGAGTCTTCAACAGCCTTGCCAATTTTCTTTACCATTTCATCCAGCTTCAGCGTTGCCTCAGTCAGAACTGAGCGAAATTTCTGCCTGGCATCCTGAAATTTAGAATTACAATGTTGATATATTAGGGATGGATAATAACGATATGCTAAACTTTCTGTAAAACTATTTATCAGTGATAATCTGTCATGTTTTCTGACTTTGTATTGTATGAGAAGTCTGCATACAACCCCAGCACAGCTTGTTACAGCCCCACACAGTATACAGACACACTTCACTTCTACAGCCAAGCCTGTGTACCTCAGGCCATCACGAGTGGAAAAGGCTCAGTATGTGATGAAACACAACAGCTTGCAGCACATGGAGAAAGCCAGGATGAGGAGGACCCAGAGCCCAGTGCATTGGCTAAACGCTCTGTGAAACCCACTTGGAAGGTTAAAGAGAACTGTGAATCCATGAGAACTGAACTATCAACCATTTTGAAGCAGATTTGGGATAAAATCCTCACCCAAGTTGAGGTGATTTCATGTCCCAGCCAAGAGGTATTGCAACTAGAGGGCGCCATAAAGCATCTCGCTGCTTCATATGAACTGTACCAGACTACAAGCAATAAATATAAAAAAAAAATATTCTGCAAAACATTAAACACTGAGGAATCATTCGAGCAACTTAACAATGTCTAGCTTCTTAACGTGGAAAGAGAAAGCTTTATCCTGCTAGCTAAAGCAAAGGCAGAAGCAAAATTAACGCAGCCACAGGACACTGTATCTCACAGATCCGAATCCACAAGGCATTCTAAAAGTTCCTCTAGATCCCAAAGTTCAAGGCACTCAACGCTTAGTGAACAGCTTATAAATGCTCGCGCCGAAGCACAGGCTTTCAAAGTACAGGCGGCATATGCAAAAAAGAGAGCGGACATGGAGGCTGAGGCTGCAGCAATGCAAGCCGAGGCAACAGTAATGGAAGCTGAGGCAGTATCTAAAGCAGCACGTCAAAGGGCAGCAATGGAAGCTTAAAAAGCACGTCAAAGGGCAGCAATGGAAGCTTAAAAAGCACGTCAAAGGGCAGCAATGGAAGCTAAGACAGCATGTCAAAGGGCAGCAATTGAAGCTTTAAAGGAACAGAGCAACTACGAGTCAGCCGCAGCAAAGCTAAAGATTTTGGAACATGCTATCGGTACAGAGGAAAATGCTAGTGAAAGGGTCAGCGTCAAGGCAGATATGGAAGATCCTTTCGAACGCACTAAGAACTATGTTCTAAACCACAGCAGAGAGCACTCAATTGCTTCCATTCTTCACGACAACGCAAGGACTTCACCACACCACCAGGCAAAAGCTGTTCCAGCAACTTCCTACATGCAAAACCACCCCAGTGGATCTCCCGACTGTCATGCTGAGTCTGTATATGTCACAGAACGGAACACCAATCTGCAAGCAAGTCACCAACCTCCTAACAGTACCGTTCCAAAATTTAACCCAACAACTCAGCTTAACGCCCTTGCTGCACCATATCTTCCCACGTCCTTTTACAACAATACCATACACAATGCAAACCGCAACATTCAACCAGCAACCTCCTACGTAAAGTCAGAGGCAACTAATACAGCAGAGTTCGTAAAGTATATACTTCAACGTGAGCTCACCAAGTCAGGCCTAGTACGCTTCAATGACCATCCTGAAAATTACAGAAGCTGGAAAGCCGCCTTCAAAACTACTATAGGTGATCTTGGGATTACTGCTGCTGAGGAGCTGGATCTGCTGATCAGGTGGCTTGGCCCAAAATCTACAGAATGCATTAAGAGCCTCAGGTCAGTCTACATCGACAATCCAACTGCAGGTCTCACCACTGCATGGGAGCGGCTAGAACAGAGTTATGGTAGTCCTAAAGCCATAGAGAATGCATTGCTCAAACGATTGGAAAATTTCCCAACGATATCCGGTAAGGACAATAAAGAGTTCCAGAGACTCAGTGACCTTCTTCTCAAAGTCCAGCTTGCCAAAACCGACCCTAAACTACCGGGCCTCAGTTACCTGGACACTGCTCGAGGAGTTAACCCTATCATTTACAAGCTTCCGTATGGCCTACAAGAAAAGTGGATCCAAATTGGGTCAAAATACAAACGGGAAAACAAGGTTTCATTTCCCCCTTTCTCCTACTTTTGCGAATTTGTCAGGAACATTGCTGACACCAAGAACGATCCTAGTTTTGCATTTGGTGAGTTCAGTACTCCCTCACTTAAAGGTGACAACCTACATATCAGCTACAGGAACCGTAGAGAACAGACATTTCCGCTCTCACCTCAGCTCCCGCCTCAAACAAGAGCGGCAAGATTGAAAACCCAAACCGATTATGTCCTATCCACAAGAAGCCACATCCCCTCAAAAAAAGTGTATCGGCTTTAGGAAGAATCCCCTACAATAACGAAAGGAACTCCTAAAGACCTTTGGGGTATGTTATAGGTGCTATGCTTCCACTGATCACTTTGCCAAGAAATGTAAAATCCCTATCAAGTGCATAGAGTGCGGTTCCGAGGACCACGTACAAGCTCTCCATCCACTCGAGTCCAACCCTTCACAATCTGCAAACCTTTCTCCTAGGCCAAATCACGTGCCTAATTCCACCGTGATATTTTCCTCATGCACTGAAGTCTGTGGGGAAGACCACTGTGACAAGTCTTGTGCTAAAATATGCCTAGTGAACGTTCACCACAAGGATCAGCCAGAAAAGACTTTAAAGGTGTATGCTATCTTAGATCAAAGCAATCTATCACTTGCCCGATCTGAACTGTTTGATCTATTTTGCACACCCTAAGCATTTGCAGTGGCACTACAGAGGCCTTTGGAAGAAGGGCCCATGGACTTATTGTGTCCTCCCTAGGAGATAACATACAATTAACCTTACCTACACTTGTAGAGTGCAACCAGATACCAGCCAAAAAAAGAAGAAATACCTACACCAGAAGTTGCCTTCTACCACCCTCACCTAAAGTCAATAGCAAGTGAAATCCCACCACTTGACAAAGATGCTAAAATTCTTCTTCTGCTGGGAAGATATATTCTAAGGGTCCACAAGGTGCACAGGCAGGTCAGCGGACCCCCAGATGCTCCATTTGCCCAGTACCTGGACTTAGGCTGGGTCATCATAGGTAATGTCTGTATAAGCAAAATGAAAGAGCCTACTAACATTTCTTCATTCAAGACAAATGAATTGCCAAATGGTCGTAATACTCACTTTGAGCCATGCCCACAACACTACTGGGTAAAGGAGAAGGTAACTAGCTACAAGTTGCAACACAAACCTTTCCCACACATACGATGACAGTTTTGGCTCTACAGTTTTCAATGCATGCAGCGAAGACAACACGTTAGCTCCTTCAGTAGAAGACAAAGAATTCCTTAAAGTAATGGACAACGAGTTCTTTCAGGAAGATTCCAATAGTTGGGTAGCACCCCTACCCCTTCGCCTCCCGAGAGAGAAGCTACCGAACAATCAAAATCAAGCCATTAAAAGATTCTCCTCCTTAAAGCGCACCTTAAGCAGAAAACCAGAGATGGAAAGACATTTTGTGGACTTTATCCAGAATATCTTTGATAGAGGTCATGCTAAACCAGCACCTCCACTGAAAGAAGGAGAATAATGCTGGTACCTCCCTTCCTTCGGCGTGAATCACCCACGAAAGCCAGACCAAAATAAGAGTTGTCTTTGACTCTAGTGCCCAACATAAAGGCATCTCACTTAACAACACGCTCCTCACAGAGCCCAACCTGCACAACAGCCTGATTGGAGTCCTAATTCGCTTTAGACAAGAACCTGTAGCAGTGATGGCTGACATTCAACAAATGTTCTACTGTTTCATCTTCAAGGAAGACAACAGAAACTACCTCAGGTTCCTATGGCACAAAGACATCAACAAAGAGGTAGTTGATTACCGAGCGAGGTTGCACATCTTTGGGAACAGCCCTTCCCCAGCTGTAGCAATCTATGTACTAAAAAAGACAGCCCAGCTTGGAGAAGCTGAGTATGGATCAGACGCTCATCAATTTGTCGAAATAAACTTTTACGTAGACGACGGGCTCAAATCCTTTCCTACTGCTAAAGAAGCAAATGATCTTCTCACCAGAACAAAGGAGATGCTATCCATAGCAAACTTGAGACTCCACAAGATTATTTCCAACAGCCAAGAGCTAATGAATGCATTTCACTCTGAGGACTATGCTGCCAGCGTGAAAGACCTTGACCTTGGGTCAGACCCGCCTCCTTTGCAGAGAAGTCTAGGACTGCTGTGGAACATCAAAGAAGACACATTCACCTTTCAAGTGTCAACCTGTGACAAACCTTTTACCAAGAGAGGAGTCTTGTCCATAGTGAACAGCATCTATGACCCACTGGGATTTATAGCCCCAGTCACCACCCAAGTTAAGATACCTTTAAGACAGCTTACTACTGATAATATAGATTGGGACCCTCCGTTACCTATGGAGAAACAACAAAGATGGGAGAAATGGAGAGGTTCTCTGAAGCCACTAGAACAGCTCCAAATTCCACGCTGCTATGCCCCAGTCTCCATTTCAGCCGCTAACCAGAGGGAAATCCATATATCTCAGACGCATCAGTTGAAGCTATAGCTGCAGTGGCCTATTTGAAGGCCTCAGGGATCAATGGAGACATACATTGCAATTTTGTTCTAGGCAAGGCAAAGCTAACACCAAAACCTGCACATACCATACCCAGACTTGACCTGTGTGAGTCGTGCTAGCCGTGGAAATAGCCGAAGTCATAAAGAGTGAAATGGACATTAAAATCGATTCCTTCACATTTTACACAGACTGTAAGATAGTGCTTGGATACATTTACAACCAAACCAAACAATTTTACGAGTACGTCAGTAATCGAGTAGAACGTATCAGAAGGTTCTCTCTGCCAAAGCAATGGCATTATATTCCCACTGACCTTAATCCTGCTGATTGTGGGACAAGAGCTATATCCCCAGCAGCTCTCCATGGATGCTTGTGGCTGTCGCCTCCAAGATTTCTTCATGAAAACTCCTACTCAATTTCCACTGACGTTACCTATGAACTGGTACATCCTGATGATGATAAATAAACCAGGTCTGTGAACACCACGCTGCATACCTCTACGAGTTCAAATCCAAAACTCAAGTCACATCGTTTTGAACGTTTCTCAACCTGGTCATCAGCTGTTAGGGCTGTTGCTTATTTGATTCACGTTGCCCATTGATTTAAAAGGAGCTAAACATCAGAGTGTCATGGATGGCATATCTGTACCAACCATCCTACCGCGACGGAAATGGAGAGTGTACAACAAGAAGTGTACATGGAAGAATTGCACAGATTCAAAGGTGGAATACCCTTATCAAAGGATAGTTCATTATTTAATCTAAACCCTGTGGTCGATGACAATCAGTTGCTGCGACTTCGAGGTCGAATAGAGAAATCTGACCTGTGCAGCAAGGAACAAAACCATATCATCATACCAGGTCAGCACAACATCGCCACTCTTCTAATCCGGCACCATCATGAACTAATACAACACCAATGTAGACAATTTACAGAAGGCGCTATCAGGTCAGCCAGTTTGTGGATTGTTGTAATGAAAAGAAGAGTTTCTTCCCGGCTTTTCAAATGTGTCAAGTGTCGCAAGATAAGAGGTAGACACCAACTACAACAAATGGCAAGCCTGCCAGCTGATCGTTTAAGCACAGATCCACCCTTCACTTATGTTGGAGTTGACGTCTTCGGTCCGTGGACCGTGGTAACTCGAAAGACTCATGGTCGAGCAGCCAACAGCAAAAGGTGGGTCGTGTGGTTTACTTGTCTCGGCATACGAGCTGAACATATTGAAGTGATCGAGTCAATGGATTCTTCTTGTTTCATCAACGCTTTACGAAGATTCTTCTCAATCCGAGGACCTGTCAAGTAGCTAAGATCCGACTGTGGTACCAACTTCGTTGGAGCCTGTAAAGAACTTCAACTAGACAATTTCTTAGAAAGCAATGGATGTACTTGGCTGTTTAATCCACCACATTCTTCACATATAGGAGGATCCTGGGAGCGAATGATTGCAATCGCTCAAAGAATTCACGATTCCATGTTACAGGACCGCAAGTCTTCACTATTGACTCATGACACTTTGAGTACCTTTCTCTCGGAAGTATCCGCCATCATTAATGCAAGGCATCTAGTACCAGTATCTTCTGATCTTGATTCTCCAGTGATTCTTACCCCAACCACACTCCTTACTCAGAAGGTTGGGACTACTGTGATATCTCCTCCTGAGATCGACCCGAAGGATATCTACATGCGTCAATGGAAACAGGTGCAACACCTAGCCAACGTGTTTTGGCACTGCTGGAGAAAGGAGTACCTGCATATCCTTCAAAGTTGTTCCAAATGGCAAACACCCAAGCCCAACCTCAAAGTAGGCGACCTTGTTCTTCTGAAAGATAGAGAAGTCTGTAGCAATGAGTGGCCTATGGGTCTTGTAACAAGCGTAATGCCCAGCGATGCGGGAAAGGTTCGGAAGGTTGAGATTAAAGATAACAAAAGGAGGTTCCACATGGATTTTCTCACGACCAATCACAGAATTGGTACTACTTCTCCCAAGCAAGTGACTTATGCAAGAGTACCAGACTGTACGGTACTATGGCGGGGAGAATGCCACTATAACTGTTAACTATGCCACTGTTGAAGCTCCACAGCTATAAACTGTAGACTTCAGCATTCTAGCCATCTGTTATTGGACTTCATGTTTTATTGTTCATTTACTGCATACCTTCTTTGTTTTGCAGGTATATCGTATTTATGGTCTACACACCAGTATTATTTTCCAATGTTTTCTTCACTTACAGGTTCAAGTTGGACTTATATATATATATATATATATATATATATATATATTTTGAAATCTAAAGATTTCAGGCGGGGAGTGTCATGTTACATGGCATTGTTTTATTATAATGTACTGTTTTTTTAATGTTCATCTTAAGTTTGTCTCTTTGGCCGCTCTGTAGTTTGCATACTGCTTCAGGTACTCCCCTCCCCCTCTACTGTCCTAGTGTTTTCTATGCTGCACATTCATATGTGACTTGTGATATCTCTCCTAATCTGTATGGAAGAATCGTTCTTTTACCTGTTGTAACTGCACATTCTACAGATCATACGATGAATAAACATCGCTAGATCTTCTTTCATGCGAGTTGTGACTGAGTAAACTATCTGGGAAGGTGATTTGGTATGGATAATCTCATCAGGGCAATGAGCGCCATGTGCTCTTGAAAACCACATTCATAGCCTTTGCAGCCGGTCCAGAATACATTGCTATGATCTTGTACTCTAGTAATGCAAGTGTCTGACCTTTTAGGATCTTTGTGGCTATACCCAGGCAGCACAAAAGGTGCTGATGAAAAGCTTACCACATGGTTGGTATACATTTGGTAGAATGCCAGTATACGTATGGCTTACATACTCATAATAACCTAGTAATGTCAAAAAAAAAAAAAAGCCCATCAAATTCAACTTTAAAAAATATCTGTTGATCCAAAAAAAAAAAAAACACAACTATTTGAGCAAAGGCAATTTTAATGTATGAAATGTACAGGGCAGATTTCATACACAGCTGCTCCCCAAGACATGCCCAGTATCACTTAATTCCATAATGTGTGGTTGCACATCCATCCATGAATGCCATTTTTGTAGTCTTGATCGATAACATCAGTGATAAATGCAGAGAGAGTCAAAGAAACAGTTCGAAAACATTATACTCATTAATCTACTTAAAGGACCACTATAGGGCCAGGAAAACATACTCGTTTTCCTGGCACTATAGTGCCCTGAGGGTGCCCCCAACCTCAGGGTCCCCCTCCCGCCGGGCTCTGGGGGGAGGAAAGGGGTTAAAACTTACCCTTCTCCAGCGCTGGGCGGGGAGCTCTACTCCTCCGATCCTCCCCTTCTCCTCTGATTCGGCTGAATGCGCACGCGCGGCAGTAGCTGCGGGCACATTCAGCCGGTCTCATGGGAAAGCATTGTAACTAAATTACAATGCTTTCCTATGGACGCTGGCTTCTTCTCACTGTGATTTTCACAGTGAGAATCACGCAAGCGCCTCTAGCGGCTGTCAATGAGACAGCCACTAGAGCAGGGGTTCTCAACAATAGTCCTCAGGACCCCCTACCAGTCCAGGGTTTAGGGATTACCTGGGTGTGTCTAAGGTGTTTAGAAAAAAAAAAAAAAAACACCTTAGAGTCTAAGGTGTTTTTTTCCCTTTTTCTAAACACCTGAGACACACCCAGGTAATCCCCAAATCCTGGACTGGTAGGGGGTCCTGAGGACTGGGTTGAGAACCCCTGCACTAGAGGCTTTGAGGGCTGGATTAACCCATTTATAAACATAGCAGTTTCTCTGGTTTATAAAAAAATGGGTTAACCCTAGCTGGACCAGGCACCCAGACCACTTCATTAAGCTGAAGTGGTCTGGGTGCCTAGAGTGGTCCTTTAAATTAGTATAATGTATAGATACAATTTTATTCCCTACAAATAAATACCAAATAATTATATTTGGCATGACTGGTAAAACTGGACATTTCACTCTATGTTCAGTGCCTCTTACAGCAATTAAAAAAGGACATTGCTCAGAACAGTTCTGAATAGGGCATCAATGACATACAATCATCGGCTAGTAGAAGCAAAGTGGATTGCCCAAGCTCTAGGGTCCTACAAGTCACGGCCTCATACAAAAACAACCATGGATCTAGGAAGGCATAGAATGGTAGTTATATTAAATCCTAGCATTTATAGGGTTAAGGCATACTGTAACCTTTTACAGTCAACTACCTGTCAAAACAACCTAAGAATTACAGCGTTTTTTATTTCTATAGGCAAAAATACAAACTTTTTGAAATTTGAGAATAACAATCCAAATTACATTGATCAATTTTAGTTATTCTAGAACATTAAATTATCAATTTGAATCTTCTAGAACAAATATTTCCAAAAGCATTGCAGAGTAATCAAACCAACTTTTACCACATTGGAGAGTTTGGCAGTTATATGACTTGTTAAGCGCATTACTAGGGGTTACATTAGAAACACATTTAACCCCTTAAGGACTGGGCTGTTTTTGCGATGTTGTACATTTGCGACCAGGCCTCTTTTTACACTTTTGTGGTCTTTGTGTTTAGCTGTAATTTTCCGCTCTCTCATTTACTGTTCCTATACAAATTATATATTGTTTTTTCATGACAAAAAAGGCTTTCGTTACACACCATTATTTATATAATCTCATGTAATTTAATTTAAAAAAAATTAAAAAATATGATGAAAAATTGAAAAAAACACCTGAAGAGACAAACGACCACCTTGACGGAGGGAGTGACTACACAAACAAACAGGGAAATCACCAGAATCAACATCATAATAAATAAAACACCCCCTCCCCCTCTCCCCCCCCCAATCCCCTCCCCCTCCCACTGGCCCCCCCTGGGGGAACCCGCGGACGGGAAGGCGATAAAGTAGAGAAGTTCATAAGACATAGAGGCTCCAGACGGAGGGGCACCCCCTAAGCAAAGAAGGGAAGAGAGGGGGAAGATAAGGGTAGCAAAGGGGGAAGGAAAAGAACAAGAAGGGGAAAGCCAAGAGCAAAAAGAGAGAAAAAGAAGGAAGGGAAAGGAAAGGGAAAGGTGTAAGGAAGTCCAGAATGAAGGAGACAAAGAGAAGCAGACAAGAAAAACAGGAAAAGGGACAGGGGTTCACAGTTAAGGATAAGACAAGGAGAAACAAGCCTAACTTTGCACTCACGCCAAAGGCGGGAGTTAAAGACGGTACAAACCACCGCCACCCCAGCCAGATCAACAGGGGTAGACCCCACTGTCACCAAAGATCTGAGAACTGAACGCGCAAGGCACACACAACACCCGATTTCTCCCCCATACGGTTGGTCAAAACACACCACCTGCCTAGACACAAGACATCAACCACCTTTGTCACACTGGGTGATATACTATAGCCTCAACAACCGTACGAGAGAGGGAAAACCCCATCCACACAAAGGTTTATAGGACCCATGAGCCCAACTAGTATACGTCTTTAAACTAGTTGATGACTTGCATGTCACTATGTCGTTCACAATAACTATCTCATGTCTGAGACATGAACTGGGAAAGCCTTTATTGGACCTGCGTGTCCGCGACAATGTGTTTTTTTTTTCTTCTCTCTCTTTCTGCATAAAATGAAAATTCCTTGAATAAAAGAAATTTACAAAAAAAAAAAAAAAATTGAAAAAAAAATACATGTTTTTTTACTTTTACTTGAAAAATCTTTTACTCATCTACAAAAGCGAATGAAAAAAAAACCTGCTAAATAGATTCAAAAAATTTTGTCCTGAGTTTTAAAATATCCAGTGTTTACATGCTTTTTGCAAGTTATAGGGCTATAGGTACAAGTAGGATATTGCGGTTTCAAATTTATCAATAGGGACATTGTAACACTATTATCTGTCATACATCTCTGAATAACACACCACATGTACATATTTTTTTTAAAGTAGACAACCCAGAGTATTCAATATGGGGTATGTCCAGTCTTTTTTAGTAGCCACCTAGTCACAAACACTGGCCAAAGTTAGCGTTCATATTTGTTTGTATGTGAATAAAGTAAAAAACTAAATTGAACGCTAATTTTGGCCAGTGTTTGTGACTAAGTGGCTACTAAAAAAAACTGGACATATCCCATTTGCAATACCTTGGGTTGTCTTCTTTTGTAAATGGTATGCCTTCATGGGGGTAATTCTCATTCCTGGGCTACCATACGATCTCAAAAGCAACGTAATCAACCTGGCCATTTTCAGTGTAAAAATATTTGACCCATATATTTGACTCTGTAACTTTCAAAAACCTCTATAAAATCTGTACATGGGGGGTACTGTTATACTCGGGAGACTTTGCTGAACACAAATATTAGTGTTTCAAAACAGGAAAACGTATCACAACAATATCATCAGTAAAGGTGCTGTTTGTGTGTGAAAAAAGCGGAAAAAAAGTCACTTTCACTGACAATATCATTGCTGTGATATGTTTTATTGTTTTGAATCACTAATATCTGTGTTCAGCGACGTCTCTCAAGTAAAACGGTACCCCCATGTACAGGTTTTAGGGTGTCATAGAAAGTTACAGGGTAAAATACAGTGCTAGCAAATTAAATTCTCTGGACTTTTCCCACTTGGGTTGGCAGGCAGGTCCCTCAAATTGCAATTAATAAAATTACTTAATTATGTAAAAATATTACATAAATACGCACGTAGAATTTAAACATATATGCATATTTATAGATTTGAAGTCTACGCGTATATTTAGATAATTTATGTAATTTTGTATATGGACATATGTATATTTCGTATTATATATAATCTAAAAATACACTTAGTATGACATATATATGATATAGACATATATTATATGTCTATATATCATATTTATATACACATATATAATTATATATATTTTTATTAACATTTACATTATTTTGTTTTCCCCCTACAGGCAGACACATGGACACCTATTGTGACCATGTGATCGCTCTGTTGAGCGATCACATGGCCACAGGGGTCCTAATCCGCCATGGGGAGACTGTCTGGGCTGCTGGCAGTCTCCCCATAACGGGGGGGGGGGAACGACGGCGACCTGCTAAGTACATCTGACCGTTAGGACGGTTCAGGACCGTCACCGGTCGGCAACGCAAAAGTGCCAATGACGGTCCTGAAACATCCTCGGTCGTTAAGGTGTTAAATAAGACATTGGCATTTCCAGATATTCGGTCATCTTTTCATCAGTGTTTCAATAACTGGAGGATAATTTTATTGTTACATTTCCCCCTTTGATAATATTGTAAAGCGCTACGGAATATGCTAGCGATATATAAATGCCATTAATAAGAATAATAACAACAACAACAACAACAACAACTAGACGCCAGAAATAGAAAGGATAGATCATGGTTATTTAGATGGATGGATTCAGATTAAAAAGCTAGACAGAGACATAGATAATACAAAATAGATAAACTAAATGAATTAAGAGGGCCAGGCAACAACACCCCTGTATACTTTGCATAAATAAATATCTAAAATAAAATCTCTTCTGTGTACCTCAAGTTCGATCTCCCTTCGGTTGATGTCATCTGTAGATTGATTCAGCTTCTCAAGTTCTCCCTGGTGAGAAAAAAAATAAAAATAAAATTTTATATCTCAAAATGCATAGGCTACATCTACAAACAAGCAACATGCACAGAACAAACACAATCCTCGAAATTCTAATCTTGAGATTAATGACCTTCAATAACTGTATGAAGCACAGCATTGTTTGCTTTAACCTGCAACAATCATTCAAACAGTTCGTAATATAATGCAGATCCCAGTTTAAGATGAATATTAGGCATTACAAGTAGTATTTAAAAAGCACCACTCCAAGCACCAGAGCAACTTCAATGTAATTAAGTTGTTTTGTTTGAGGCGGTTCCTAGCATCTCCTTATCAGAAGGGAGTAAAAACTGTAAACAAATGGATTAACTTTTAAAGTGTTCAATCTGGTGACTGGTACCTCTGCCCCTCCACTTTCAATAGTGCTTAATCAGGATGCCCTGGACCTGGGTGACAACGATAGGCTGAAAGTCTATCAGTAGCTCTCCATCTACAAAACAGAGGGAGAAAGGTACATTTATTTTTCACTACATTTGGCGAACGGGGTATTACTGCTTAAGGCTCGAGTCCTTCAGGTAAGCCATTAGCTGGGACATATTCACAACATAACTTCATTCTGATGAAGTAGTGAAGATGCCCATGTATTCCCTTTAATGTGACATCATCACATGCAATGTCACTTAAGACCACAATAACACTCCAGTGATGAGACCAATTAAAGTCTAATCAATATGGCAGATGCACATGCTTTAAGTGCATCTCATGCACTCACCACTATGGGCAGAGTTTTCTATTTCCATGAACAGACATCTTAGATTCTTGTTGGTGGAGGTATTTAGATAGATAACCTGATAGGACTGGCACACCATAAAAATTAAAAATAGAAAAAGCTGGTCCCTTAGTCCAAAAATGGTTGAGGGGCAAAGATGCAGAGATCCCTGGGCTAAAAGCCAACAGATCTGCTTTAATATTCTACTAACTATGCATAATTAAAATAATATCAATGTAGATATAATACTCACATTTTATTAAAGTTTTTAAGTAGTGTACCTACAGTTTGCACAAACTGTCCTAAATTTAGGGTTCTGTCCCTGGGTTGTTAACAGTACAAGCAGATATTTAGAATTACCCTGTACAGAGTAACCTCAGTGTACTAAGCGATTCAACAGCAGTATGAGCATGGGCTGCCCTGACACCTTGCCAGTCAGGCATGCTAGGTAAGTACAGCACACCAACCTAGGCCCCACGCCCCCCTTCCTCCCACACTAACACCCCCTGCCCATGTCAATGCTTCCCTTTGCTGTGAGGCATGAAGTAGCACTATGTTGGCATGATATGAAACCCACCCCTCAGTGAGCCAGTGATTGCCAAAAAGGTGGATGGAATGAATTTAGGTGATTTAGAAGTCTAAATTTCATATTATTAATTGTTAGTACAGCTTGAGAGAGGATGGGCCATGAATGCCGAAAAGAGCCCCAGTTATTGTCAAACTGCTTCAAAACTGTTAAAAAGAAACAAACAAACAAAAAAATACAAACAAACTGAAGATGGCTCTCAAACATATGCTAAGGGAGGGCAGAGCCTGACTGCTATGATGAATGGCCACGCAAGATGACAACTCCATGCAGATCGACATGCTTTTGAACAACATAAGTCACCATATTTCAGTTAAAAGACGTGGTCCTCATAAGGGAGTAATTTGACCCTGAGTAAGTTACACTTGCAACCTATGTGATACGGCCTACAGGAATTATTAAATTCTGGGACCTAGCTGAAGTGACTGAATGGAAGAAGTAGCCACTCTAACCACTAAAGACGAACCTGCTCTACTCGCCGTTGTATGTTTCCTGGTCCTCTGCACAATAGACATCTTTTGAGTTTCACTAGGATGATCTTCAGTTCACTCCAGGAGCTTGTATTCCAAGATCATATCCATAATGTTTTGCGGATTCTCCCTTGGTGTCCCAATGCATGCTTACAGAGAGCATTCAAATGCGGATTGGTCCTTTATGTACCCACAAATACAATGTTACATTAGTCTCACACATCCACTATGTGTTACCCTTTTTGGAGCTGGAGGGCATTTTACATCAAAGAGTCTCAGCCTCAGGATGGAAGCTGGACAATTAACCTATCTGCAGGGGTCTGTAACAATTTATTACATTTATAAAAAAAATAAACAGTGCGGAGAAAAGTTACAGTAAATACAGCAAACCTTTAAATATAGAAGAAAAAAAAAAATATGTAAGTGACATAGGGAAAGTTTTACATTTGCAGTTACTGTCTTAATGTTTCAGAATTCTTGGTTCAGTAAATAATTTCCAATACTTTTGATGACATGTTCTCAACGAATGAACTAAGGCCCATTTAACTTTTCAACAGACATTTCCTGTAACAAAGTCTGTGGGGGTGATGGGGACGTTAACTGGAATGTTAAATAAAAAACAAAAATGTGGATCTCATTAAGCAAATTCTCAAATGTCGAGGGCAAACTTTATTCCTATAACATGCAATTCTACAAAAACAAACCAAGACTGAAAGCAGGGGGTGGGTTGCTCTGAATCAATATGAAGCAGGGGAGAATCTGCTGCCAAGTCATTCTTAAAGAAATATTACACAAAAATACTGAAACAATGTAGTCCCTAGTCTCACTCTTATACTAGCATTCAGGTGGAAGATTGAGTATAGACTATTCATTGTGGCCCATACTTGTTTAACTCTTCCCTCAAGCAGTACAGAATTTAGCATTCATTGTATTTTTATTAATATCGGGGTCTGGATGACCCCCTCCCCCCTCTTTCTTAAAGGGATTCTATAGTGTTAGGAATACAAATCTGTATACCTAATACTATAGAGCGCCCCCCCTCACTACACCCCTGTCCCCTCGTAACTCTCCCAGCAGCAGCTAAAGGGTTGTCGCTCCACCTCCTCAAATGTCATCAGATGGGAGAGCCAATGTGCATGCGTGGAAAGTGCCACAAGAGTTTTAGGACCCCTCCCCCTCCCCCTCCACTCCCCCCCTCCCCTCCACTCCATAGGAAAGCATTGCTTCAATGGGGTTTTAACAATGCTGAGTGTCCTCATGCAGAGTCAGTTAGAACCAAGACATGCCTCTAGTGGCTATCTGATATAGGCAGTTCATAAAAACGATGATTTACATTGCAGGACTAAGTGGGACTGAGACAGGGCACCCAGCCCATTTCAATGGGCTGAAGTGGTCTGATTGACTATAGTGTCCCTTTAAAGTCCTCAGCGGTTTTCTTTATAAGATTGGTTGTTGTGGACCTAAAATATATTTTTTGCATTTTAACTTCAAGTACATTGCTGTTCTAGTGATGCAGGTATCTTCATCCGTTTTTACTTATTTTAGATCAAAAATGGGCCAGAAAAGTGTCTAAATGTGATGAAGTAATTAAGAACTTTCATGGTCCACAACAGCTCTGTGTACTGGGCACTTTAACTAAACATTCAGCGTTTATTGACATGGATGTTAAAGGAACAGGTCTGGGTGGAGAAGTCTTACGTGCATGATATAATGTCACAGAGCAACAATCTTAGTTCTGTTAAGCACTATGCAATGCTGGTTATATTCTGCATAGCAGAAGGAAGATCAAGTCTCCTGCACATTTCTCCTACCTGTCCATGATATTGTACTTTGAGTGACAGTTTTGGGTTATTACCCATGCCCCAACATCATGAGTTATTTATCTGGGGTCCTGCTTCTTTGAATTTTTGAGAATTCACTACAACTTTGGTAATAGATGTATGTCCCAGTACATTACAGAATGAAAATAAATGCACACACAAAAGATAAATGGTAATTTAATTTTATTTATTTTTTTTAAATCACTTTTGTTCAAAGTAAATGTTTAAGACGTGTATTAAAGGAATCATTGCTTTGACTGTTTATTCTCAATAGCATGTCCTGCCCCGCATAATGATAACATCGCTCTGTGCTCTTGGTGGAGGGGGAGGGGGGAAGGGGGGAGACACACTCCCTGGTTAGACTCAATGCACAATGTTTGATGTATCCAACTTCAGTGAATAATAATAGGTATTGTAGTCCACGTTGCTGAATGGTTGGACTGCACTACTTTGTGAAAAGCATGGGGCGCTAAGCAATTATTTCTCCACCGTGCACAGTCTAAGGAGAGAATAAATGGTCAGTGCAAGGGAACATGCATCAGACAGAATGTGGTCAAGTATGGTGGCAAAAAGAAGAAATTCAGACTAGAAGGTATTTTGCACTAAATTTCCCATTGATAACCTATTGAAAAAAATATACAGCATCTCACAAAAGTGTGTACACCCCACACATTTTTGTAAATATATTATATCTTTTCATGTGACAACACTGAAGATATGACACTCTGCTACTCACTTTTGTTGCCAACGGTTTAGATATTAATGGCTGTGAGAGTTATTTTGAGGGGACTGCAAATTTACACTGTTATACAGGCTATACATTTACCACTTTACATTGTAGCAGAGTGTCATTTTTTCCAATGTTCTCACATGAAAAAGACAAAATATTTAAAAAAAAAAATGTGAGGGGTGTACTCACTGTTGTGAGATACTGTATATATACACTGGTTCCTTTCAATACAGACACACAACATAATCGGAATTTTAGGTGACAATAGTCCATGTCTAGAATGAAGGGTCTGAGCAAATCCTTGTCAGCAATAGCTAATCAATACGCCTTTAAGTGTATGTCCCTGCTCCATGCTGAATATGCATGCTAGAAGAGGTTTAATAGCACAACTACAACTAGAGAGGACAAAAGTACTAGAATAGCTGGCAGAAGAGGTACAGTTCAAACACACGGGCTTTAATCATCACTCCATTACTCGTTAAAATCACAGACCACAAATTATATACTATTAATGACAGGGAGTTACCAGCAGCCGCCATTGAAAATCAGGCGGTAAAGTAGCAGCTAATACCAACCATTTTATTCTACAAGAACCATAAAAA
>OW240915.1:84659726-84674260 GCA_933207985.1 Pelobates cultripes
TGTATATATATCTATGTATATATAAATAAATAAAAATAATACGAAATATACATATGCCCATATACAAAATTACATAAATAATTATATAAATATACACGTAGACTTCAAATATATAAATATGCATATATATTTAAAATTCTAAGTGCGTATTTACGTAATATTTTTACATAATTCAGTAATTTTATTGATTGCAATTTGAGGGACCTGCCTGCCAACCCAGGCCGAAATTCCAGAGAATTTAATTTGCTAGCACTGTATTTTACCCCGTAACGTTCTACGACACCCTAAAACCTGTACATGGGGGGTACTGTTTTACTCGGGAGACTTCGCTAAACACAAATATTAGTGATTCAAAACAGTAAAACATATCACAACGATGATATTGTCAGTGAAAGTTACTTTTTTTGCATTTTTCACACACAAAATGCGCACCTCTTTTACTGATGATATACTCTGAAAGTTGTGATACGTTTTCTCCAGTTTTTAAACACTAATATTTGTGTTCAGCGATGTTCCCGGAGCAAAACAGTACCCCATGTACAGGTTTTATAGCATTTTTGAAAGTTACGTCAAAGAGTGGTCAAATATTTTTGCTACTGAAATGCATTGCGGTTGGTTACGTTGCCTTTGAGAGCGTATGGTGTGTGCCCAGGGAATGAGAATCACTACCTATGATTTGGCATACCATTTGCAAAAAGAAGACAACCCAAGGTTGTGAATTGCATGTCCAGTCTTTTAGTAACCACTCTGGTCACAAACACTGGCCAAAATTAGCGTTCAATTTAGTTTTTTTACTTTTTTCACACACAAACAAATATGAATGCTTACTTTGGCCAGTGTTTCGACTAAGTGGCTACTAAAAAAGACTGGACATACCCCATATTGAATACCCTGGGTTGTCTACTTTAAAAAAAATATGTACATGTGGGGTGTTATTCAGAGATTTATGACAGATAATAGTGTTACAATGTCACTATTGATAAATTTTAAAAATGTATGTTTTGAAACCGCAATATCCTACTTGTACCTATAGCCCTATAACATGCAAAAAAAAGCAAAAAAGCACGTAAACACTGGGTATTTTTAAACTCAGGACAAAATTTTGAATCTATTTAGCAGTTTTTTTCATTCGCTTTTGTAGATGAGTAAAAGATTTTTCAAGTAAAAGTCAAAAAACATGTATTTTTTTCAATTTCATCAGATTTTTGTATTTTTTTAAATTAAAATACATGAGATTATATAAATAATGGTATGTAAAGAAAGTCCCTTTTGTCCTGAAAAAAACAATATATAATTTGTATGGGAACAGTAAATGAGAAAGCGGAAAATTACAGCCAAACACAAACACCACAAAAGTGTAAAAATATTCCTGGTCGCAAATGTACAACATCGCAAAAACAGCCCAGTCCTTAAGGGGATAAACTTACTCTGTAATGTTTTTATTTTCTTTCAGTTGTTCTTTCCATATACCCCTTGAATCTGAATGATTAAACCCCCTCCCACGCCCTTTGCCATTTGTCTCTGTGCTCTATTAATATATTAATTTTGATAGAAAGACAATTGTACCTGCGGTGAAACTAATGTAGAGAGGGCCCTTGTGCATGAATTTCTTTAGGCCCTACTCTATTGCAAGGGAGGCCAAAAGGGAGATCCCCAATCTTTTGTACAACTACCACAATAAGAGCTGATCCCAGGTGGGTGCAGACCTCCCAGATGCTCTGTAGACAGACGAGGTGTGCAGTACTAGGCTCTGTTCCCTCTTGTTAGGCTTCTCATTAGTTATTAGTTAAACCACATGAGGGTTTGGGGTAAAGCCAGCCCATGCTTTGCAAATGAACAAACCACTGCAGCAGTCTTGTAGTTTAACTCCCAGTAACAAAGGGCATCTAGAGGTATGCATTCCCCATCAGGCCCTGAGATTACTTGATCATCTAAAACTGAAAACATGACCAGCCTGATAAAATATTGATCTAAAATAAATCGGATTTACTGGCAAAAAAATATATGGAATGAAGGTCCCAATATCTGCATTTTCTTCTTTCCCAGAATCTGAAATAAATCCATGTTTGCCTGTAACTAAAAGAGCTCTGCATGGGCTGCACAGAGAGGTACAATAATTTAATGATATTATTTTTATAATTCTTTATTTTTGTCTCGGGTCATAATCACAGTTTAACACAGCACATAGCATGCATAAGTGTGAAATAAAACAATAAGCCAGTTGTACATATAGACAGATCATTGGTCACCATATAGTAGTGGACCATGAACCAGGGGCGCCATCAGGGCATGACAACCATAACGGTTGTCATGGGCCTGGTGGTCCACATTTCATATGTGCACATATAGATAGCGATTATCGCTATCTTTATGTTCACCTCGGGCCCCGGCAGATGGGGGCCAGCACCATCTTAACTCTTCAGCAGCTCATGTGCCTGTAACTCTCGCAGGCTCCGCACCCTCCGCAGCCAGCAGAGCGTTGTCACGGGTTACCATGGCAACGCGTCACACGGCAAACAGGCACAGCTAAGAGAGTTACAGGCACAGGAGCTGCTGGAGAGTTAAGATGGTGCTGGCTGGACCCCGTCTACATTGTACAGCGGCTGACTCCCTCCACCAGGGATGCAATCTCCCCCCTCCCTAGTCAGGTAAGAAGCAGGGAGGGGGGAATAAAATAGTGTGTCAAATAAATGTGGGTCATATACAAAAAGGCTCCCCCCATGCAGCCCCCTATTTTACACATTTACACACTAAAACCACAACACAAACATGCACTGCATACACTATACACACACTAAAACTACAACACACACACACACACACACTACATTCACCATACAAACACTAAAACTACAACACAAACACACACTGCATTCACCATACACACACTAAAACCACAAGACAGACACACACTGCATACACTATACACACACTAAAACTACAACACACACTGCATTCACCATACACACACTAAAACCACAACACAAACACACACTGCATTCACCATACACACACTAAAACCACAACACAAACACACACTGAATACACTATACACACACTAAAACTAAAACACACACACTGCATTCACCATACACACACTGCATTCACCATACACACACTAAAACCACAACACAATCACACACTGCATTCACCATACACACACTAAAACCACAACACAAACACACACTGAATACACTAAAACTACAACACACACACACTACATTCACCATACAAACACTAAAACTACAAGACAGACACACACTGCATTCACCATACACACACTAAAGCCACAACACAAACACACACTGCATACACTATACACACACTAAAACTACAACACACACTGCATTCACCATACACACACTAAAGCCACAACACAAACACACACTGCATACACTATACACACACTAAAACTAAAACACACACACTGCATTCACCATACACACACTGCATTCACCATACACACACTAAAACCACAACACAAACACACACTGCATTCACCATACACACACTAAAACCACAACACAAACACAGCATTCACCATACACACACTAAAACTACAACACAAACACACTCTGCATTCACTACACAAACATACACTTTATCTAAAACACACAAAACTACATCCATTATACAAATGTGCACTCTGTATCCATTTTACACAACACACATCCTTGTGGACGGATTCAGAATGGACCCCGTGGGCAGACTCGGGGACAGGTCCGGGGGGCCCAGACTTTGAACTGTGTCAGGGGCCCCAAAATGTCTGATGGCAGCCCTGCTCACTACATACAGCTTTTCTCTGTCCCAGGCTATATACCAAGAGCTTCTGTCTGCTAGTAAGAAGGTAAAGAGACAAGTGGACCAGCGACCAGAGTCCTTAGAAAGCGTTGAGCGAGCGCATCATTAGACGCATTTATGCCAAGCTCAGTGTGCGGTCTGCATACTGTGCCCTTAGTTGGCCAGCTTGCATGATTGGCAGTCAGCCTGACATGCATTCATGCCAGGCTGGCCTTTCTATTCTTTGGGCAGACATGCCCTCTTTTTGAGCATGTTCGCCTCTTTTGGCAGGTTACAGGATTTGTGTCAGTGGCACACCCTTTTACCCTTTAATTGTCAGCACCAGGCCCACTGGGCTGTTAATCTGGCCCTGAGTATGTAGAATGTAAAATTTCTTTTTTTTTTCATTTAAGGGGTATCAGGGTATTTGCAAGTGAATGTTATGAGTTTGATTGCATAAAATATGTGGCACAAAAGTTTTGATATTTGATATAAACCTGTGGAAAACATGCAGCAAAGCAGCACTGAGGGTTAGAAAAAGTTGGCAGGTTTGCATTGTTGCCAGAACAAATATCTGGGACCGATCCTTTCAAAAGGATTCAGTGGGTTAAGGCCAAGCAATCAAAACATGTAATAAACTGTGTGAATCTTGTAAATGCTCATACGTTTGCAGAACACACATGTTTAGAGTTCTAAAAGATCTTACCTTTTAAACTCAGCCAGTGTTTTAATCTTGGGGTCGTCCATTGACAGGAGTTCATGTTTCCCTTCGTGGCTGTATTGGATGATCCCAACACGAGTGGTAATAAGTTCCTTTCCCTGAAAATTAACAGAACAAAAACCATTACTAGATATGGTTATTTGCACATGAAATAAAAACATGAAGGAACCTACAGCTATTATGAAAACACTTATGTATTGACTAGTAGGAATGTTCGGGCAGGTGTGATTTATTAAGATGCGGATATATTTTCTATGGAAAATGAATTTCATATAACCATTCCTGTATGATAAGGTGAATAATGTTGTCTTTTATGTAATCTTTATGAGTATATTACCTTGTCAGTTGACAGATACTACATATGTCATGTGAGTTACATAAAATACAAGTGTATAAATAAGATTATACAATTATATTATTGTCTATTACTGTTAACGATTACTTAATAGACTTGCAAAGTTCAGGGAATTGTCCCAAGGAACATAATTAGTATACTTAGAGATCCCCTGGAATAAAATACACGATTAATTCATGTGTATATGTCAGAAATGTAAAGGTTAACTTAACCTCGTATTCGTTGTTCAGTAATGTAATGATTGAATGCTTAAAGGGACACTCCAGGCAACCAGACCATTTCTGCCCATTGGAGTGGTCTGGGTGCCAAGTCCCACTACCCTTAACCCTGCAACTGTAATTATTGCAGTTATCAAACTGCAATAATTACCTTGCAGGGTTAAGTCCTCCCCTAGTGGCTGTCTACTAGACATCCACTAGAGGGCACTTCCGGGATCATAGCACAGATTAGCTGTGCTATAGCATCGCTGGACGTCCTCACGCTGTGTAAGGACCTCCAGCGTCGCTAAAATCCCCATAGGAAAGCATTTTCAATGCTTTTCTATGCAGAGGTCTAATGCACTTGCATGGCATTGCTGCACATGCGCATTAGGTCTACCCAGCCGGCGGGCGGGATCAGTCTCCTCCGCTGACGTAATGAAGGGGAGGAGCGGCGGCAGAGGAAGAAGCAGCGACGTGGGACATGTTGCTGCCTCTGGTAAGTGACTTAAGGGGTTTTCACCCCTTCAGCAACCAGGGATGGGAGGTGGGAGGGAGAGGGGACCTGCAGTGCCAGGAAAACGGATTGTTTTCCTGGCACTGGAGAGTCCCTTTAACTTTGTCATGTTGTTATAATCAAGTACTGCCTATCTAAAGCTTACTCCTGTCTTGAATAGTTGCTTGATTGAGTCTCCTGGCTTGCCTTGCTTTCCATAACCTCCTTTATAGCCTCAGTACCTTTTAGTCCAAAGTAACCTGTCCAGTAGACATGTGCATTCGTTTTAGGACGAATATGATTTTATCTGAATTTTCAGACTTTTTTGTATTCGTTTACTATAACCTAAACGAAAGTCCTACATACAAATTATATACGAAACGGCAAATGCCGAATGCATTACCTTTTTGTTTCAGTTCATTTAGTTTATTACAAGGAAGGAGCTACCAGTTTGCAGCTCCCTTCTTGTAATATGTAAAACTAGAAGCGGCAGTGAGCAGTGCTCTTTGCCACTTCCTAAGCCCCCCATGTCCTCCCTCACTAAATGGGGGTCAGTATGACCCTCCTATTAACATAAGGGAGAATAAAGTCTCCCGAATGCCACTACTCGCTATGCTGTGAGTATGGGCATGTCTACTAAACACCCTAAAACCTATACATGGGGTACTGTTTTACTCGGGAGACTTTGCTAAACACAACTATTACTGTTTCAAAACAGTAAAACCTATCACAACAATAATAAAGTTTTTTGCATTTTTCAAACACAAACGGCATTTTTACTGCCGATCTCCTTGTGATACGTTTCATTTACAGTTACAGGCTGGTTATGTTGTCTTTGAGACTGTATCGTAGCCCAGGAATGAGAATTACCCCCATGATGGCGTACCATTTGCAAAATGAGACAACCCAAGGTATTGCCAGTGGGGTATGTTCAGTATTTTTTTAGTAGCCACTTAATCACAAACACTAGCCAAAGTTAGCGTAAATATATTTTTTAGGATTTTTTACACACAAACAAATATGAACGCTAACTTTGGCCAATGTTTGTGACTGAGTAGCTGCTAAAAAAGACTGGACATAACCCATATTGAATACCCTGGGTTGTCTACTTTTGCAAATGGTATGTTATCATAGGGGTAATTCTAATTCCCGGGCTACGATACAGTCTCAAAGGCAACATAACCAGCCTGGCAAATTTCAACGTGTATAAACTGAAAAATGAAACATGCTACATTTGACCATGTAACTTTCCAAAACACCATAAAATCTGTACATGGGGGGTACCGTTGTATTTGTGAGACTTTGCTGAATACAAATATGTATGTTTTAGTGCAGACAAATCTTAATTTCACACACATTTTTAAATTATATTCATAATGAATTATGTTCCATATATGGATATTTCATGTGAAATGAAAGCTCTGTTTCTCCTGAACTAAATGATATATAATAAATGTGGGTTCACTTAATATGAAAAAGGTGAATTACGGTTGAATAGACATATAGCGCAAATTTCAGTTTTTGTTTACAATTTGTTTTGATCACAACGTGTACAAACTGGCTCAGTCCTTAAGGGGTTAAATGTTAATTATATGATTTTTTTTATTTGCAAATTGATATATTACTTGAGATAATACATAATTATATAACAATAAAAAAGATACGTAACTTTACTATTACCTGGGATATTAGTGTTATAAACTAAAATGTCTATCTGGTAATATATGAAGATAGAACTTTTAAAAATAGGACATTAACACAAGTAAACTTACTGGCGTAAAGTATTAATTTGTAAATACAGTTTAAGGTTGCTATTCACTAAAAAGTGAATTGTCAGGGAAATGGCAAAATCTAGACCAAAATAGCTGAACTAAAAATATTTGAATGGTAGATATTTTTCTAGTTCAGCCATATATTTGGCTAGATTTAGCAATTCCCCTGGTCTATTCACTTATTAATGAATATACCCTATAAAAACGTGCAGGGCTCTTGCTGGAGACTTGCCAAGCAAATTTGCTACAAACTTAAAAAGTGTCAACTAGAACTTGTGTTGCGAGTGCTCTGCTAGTGAAAAACATGCCAGTGAAAATGAGCAACAAAATAAATGTAAAAATTAACCATTTTTTATTTTTCACTTATTTATTCAACCGACATTAAATATTTGTGAAATTAACAGCTTTAGACAGTATAGTATTCTTTATCTTGCAATATTTCAGGTGTGAAATGTTGGTATAAAAGCAAAAATGAAATTTTTTACTCATACTCTAAATGTGTCAGGATTACAATTGATCCAACACGCAGTATTGGTATCACACTTAGGAGTAATGATAACGTCTAACCGGACCTTAGAATGGCCAGACTTAACATACCAGAGAATAGTCTAAATACTAGCCAAGGTCAGGAACACAGAACGAAACACAGTTGCAAGGAATAGCCAATAGTCAAGGGATACCAGAATTCAGGGAAGTCAAAACGGAGCCAAGTCAATAACCAAAGAAACACGATCAGGAACACACTCTCAGATAACAAGCAAAGGGAAACCACAACAGGGCAATGATTGGAAGAAATTAGTAAGTTAAATATCCCTCTTGTGAATCTGATTGACCCCAAAAAGAGCGCGCGCATCCCCTACGTGACGTCATCCGTACGTCGCTGTCGCTACCATTGTTAACAAACGTGAAGCTACATAACAGTGTGGATCCACAGCAGCCGGCATCCACTGGCATGATGCAAAAACCCGGTCTTATGGCATAGGACCGCCGAGCAGCACTTCTCCTGTTCCTGGAAAGGTGATTTTTGTTGTGCGTAGCATATGGAGAGGATGTAAACATGACAAAATGTGACAAAAATAGATACATAAAAATTGTCAAATACCTTGCAAGGTATTTGCAAGGATCCCACAGGCATTACTAGCAATACAGCCTACTAAAATTGGCAACAGACTATAAAAAGAATGTCGGCATTTGAACATAATGCCACATATTTTAAATGCAGATAAATCATATATTTCTATAAGTAAAGGTACTTAACACTGCTTAAACAATCTCTGGAATGCTAATGTAATGCTAACAGTGAAATGGTAGGTTTTAGTCACTCCCTTCCCCTCCTTCCTGTATTGTTTTAAAGCAGGGTGTGAGCCTGTGTTTTCAGCAAATTTACAGGTCTTGTATCAGTGGCCAGTATCTTCTGCCAGATCATTTTTTTCCTCTATAGGCTAATAATCATAAATTGTGTATAAATGAGGGTGTGTGAGGCTTTATGGACTAATTGTATTCTGCAAAATACATATTTATATATACAATTGACAGGATGTATATATATATATATATATATATATAAAATAATTGACTTTCTTAACCTGGGGTATATTTTTGTGTAGTCTTCATTCTTGAGGCTTGGGAGCATAATGGTTCCGCACTGTATCGTACCTGCTACAACTGCACTTTTTTGGACAGAGATCTCACATGTCCCATACTGAACCTTTTAAACCCTCTTCCAACTTGGGGCATATTTACACAAATGCTCCCATCACAGCTGGTGCTACTACTGCCTTCACTTCAGATATATATATAACTGGCATTGAGTTTCAGCATATTGAAGTAAGATATAGTACATAACCCTCGCTTCCAAGATGGGGAAGCTCATCACTAATATACTTTGTCTGCTAGCCAAACTAATATGCACAATATCCAACAACTCAAAAATAGACTTCCTGACCTTGATGCTCCCTTCTTTGCATATTTACAGATGCGTATACAAATATATGCTTATTTGTATGTTATTTTATGTCTTTTATATATTTTATTTTATATTCTTTATGGATCTATATACAGTCAGGTCCATAAATATTGGGACATCGACACAATTCTAATCTTTTTGGCTCTATACACTACCACAATGGATTTGAAATGAAATGAAGATGTGCTTTAACTGCAGACTTTCAGCTTTAATTTGAGGGTATTTACATCCAAATCAGGTGAACGGTGTAGGAATTACAACAGTTTGTATATGTGCCTCCCACTTTTTAAGGGTCCAAAAGTAATGGGACAGATTAACAGTCATAAATCAAACTTTCACTTTTTAATACATGGTTGCAAATCCTTTGCAGTCAATTACAGCCTGAAGTCTGGAATGCATAGACATCACCAGACACTGGGTTTCATCCCTGGTGATGCTCTGCCAGGCCTCTACTGCAACTGTCTTCAGTTCCTGCTTGTTCTTGGGGCATTTTCCCTTCAGTTTTGTCTTCATCAAGTGAAATGCATGCTCAATCGGATTCAGGTCAGGTGATTGACTTGGCCATTGCATAACATTCCACTTCTTTCCCTTAAAAAACTCTTTGGCTGCTTTTGCAGTATGCTTCGGGTCATTGTCCATCTGCACTGTGAAGCGCCGTCCAATGAGTTCTGAAGCATTTGGCTGAATATGAGCAGATAATATTGCCCGAAACACTTCAGAATTCATCCTGCTGCTTTTGTCAGCAGTCACATCATCAATAAATACAAGAGAACCAGTTCCATTGGCAGCCATACATGCCCACGCCATGACACTACGACCACCATGCTTCACTAATGAGGTGGTATGCTTTGGATGAGCAGTTCCTTTCCTTCTCCATACTCTTCTCTTCCCATCACTCTGGTACAAGTTGATCTTGGTCTCATCTGTCCATAGGATTTATAGTGTTACGAAGTGGAGCAATGTTAGAGCTAAAGGACAAAATCCCTTTCCCACATGCAATCAAGTAATAAAAAAATAAATTTATACTTATATTGCTTGTCCATAGGATGTTGTTCCAGAACTGTGAAGGCTTTTTTAGATGTTGTTTGGCAAACTCTAATCTGGCCTTCCTGTTTTTGAGGCTCACCAATGGTTTACATCTTGTGGTGAACCCTCTGTATTAACCCTGGTGAAGTCTTCTCTTGATTGCTGACTTTGACACACATACACCTACCTCCTGGAGAGTGTTCTTGATCTGGCCAACTGTTGTTAAGGGTGTTTTCTTTACCAGGGAAAGAATTCTTTGGTCATCCACCACAGTTGTTTTCCCTGGTCTTCCGGGTCTTTTGGTGTTTCTGAGCTCACCGGTGCGTTCTTTCTTTTTAAGAATGTTCCAAACAGTTGATTTGGCCCCACCTAATGTTTTTTCAGCCAAATGATGGCTTGCTTCACTGATAGTGACAGCTCTTTGGATCTCATATTGATAGTTGACAGCAACAGATTCCAAATGCAAATAGCACACTTGAAATGAACTCTGGTCCTTTTATCTGCTCCTTGTAAATGGGATAATGAGGGAATAACACACACCTGGACATAGAACAGCTGAGCAGCCAATTGTCCCATTACTTTTAGTCCCTTGAAAAGTGGGAGGCACATATACAAACTGTTGTTATTTCTACACCGTTCACCTGATTTGGATGTAAACACCCTCAAATTAAAGCTGAAAGTCTGCAGTTAAAGCACATCTTGTTCATTTCATTTCAAATCCATTGTGGTGGTTTATAGAGCAAAAATGATTAGAATTGTGTTGATGTCCCAATATTTATGGACCTGACTGTTTGTGAATATATCCATTCTTTGCTTACTCCATTGCCAAATTAGTCTTTGTCTGCACTACTATTTCCTCCTTTTATTGTTACAGATATTGTTAACCTTGGCTCGGAGGACTGGGCCCACTCAAAAGATCTTCCGCTAACACAACTTGGCTCGGAGGACTGGCCCACTCAAAAGATCTTCCGCTAACACAAGCCACAACTCATCATATTCTATAACATCACTTTACCCACACATTGGACCTACCTTGGACCACACGACTACACAATAAGGTATATTACAGTAGACAACATATTTTCCAACATTACGCATGAAACTCTCATAAGTGCAACTGTTAAACTACTTAAAATCCTTCCATCAGCCTCCTACCAAGAAATGCATCTAAAGATAACACGCCATGCCTTCTACTCCCCTCAAAAGCATTTCTGCTAAAACAAAGTGATTTAGCCAACTGTCTAAAGTGTGGGACGGACAGAGCTGATTTTTTCTATTGCTTCTGGGGATGTGTGAAAATGTAAACGTTCTGTAGCAAAGTCCATATCAAGACTAACAGGCAAATCTTTTCACATCTCTTCAGCACTGGCTGCGTTGGGGGTGGGGATGGAGGATCCATGCCAGGTTTCTAAACTGACCCACATGATCCTAACTGCAGCATGGAAAAGCACACTACACCAATGGATTGACCCTTCCCCCTCTATTAATCTATCTACTAACCACAAAGCTGCCTTCTGTTTTCACATGGACTAGATAGAAGCCTTGCTCAATAAATGCACTTTAACAAAAAATAATTCTTTATTACGTGGCAACCTTATATTAATTCTTTCAATAATTCCACTTAGTCCAAAATGAAAGTTACTTTCAAATTTGCAGACCGGTATCTAACCAGGGTCATAGCGTGCAACTCTCCCCATAGCAATATGATCAAAGCTCTCTTACACAGGGAAAACTGGATCTCTACCCCCCTGATAACATTGTCTACCAGGCCACACTGAGGCAACTTCCAGCCATGAGATATAGTAAGCAAAGTTTTAACATTCTATTTGTCTTTCAGTAATCTGAGAGGAAAGACATGAATAAAATAAATAAATCAACCATAAACTTCATAATGTTCAGTAAAATGTAGCCACTCACACATGCAATAACTAGCTTGAAAAGTAAAACACAGATTAAGTGACTGGTTACAAAATATACCACTAGATGTCCTTCCATTTCAATATATCAAACTTGCACTTTAGCGTTTACTGTTTTAAAGGAACACTAACGTTAGGAATATAAACATGTGTTCAGAACATTAAAGTGGTGTACTACCTAGTTAGATTATTGGACCCCCCAGGAGAAATAATCTTATGAAATTTACTCACCTTTTATCATGCCGGTGCTGGTCTTGCAACAGCTGCCACTTCTCTTCTGGCTGAGATTATCAGTACTGATGATCTCAGCTAATCTAATTTTTCTCCCTAGGAAAGCATTGGTGGGCTAGTCCGCATGTGTGGCAATTGTCTTGCTGTGCCAACCAATATCTCCTCATAAAGATGCATTGAGTCAATGTATCTCCATGGGGAGTGTTCTCAATCTTCATGCAGAGCATTTAGACCCGAACATTGGTCCTGCAGGACCACAATCAGGAAGCCCTTCTGGTTGTTAGAGTGACAGCCGCTACAAGTCATCGTAGGAGGCACTGCTACACTGCTGAGTATCAGAGGATGATTTTAACATTTGTGAATGAGAATAACTGGTAACAGGGGCAAAGCTCAATATGTAGAGCAGTGACCCAAATTTTGTACGTTGAAATTAGACACCAACAGCCTAACTATAACATTAATTTAATTTGTCTTGTAACATATCTATTAGTAATGCATACTTGGCTTGCACAATGTGACAATCTTACAACAGACGCATAGCTTGAGGCCTACCATACAATTTAAAAAGTGCGATTTAAGCAATTGCCATAATACTGTTATGTATCACATGTTTTCTTTATGTTTGATGAAGCTGTTATGGCTTACCAAGCATTGTGTTATCTCTACACACGCAATAAAGATTGACACATAAAAAAAGAAAATTTAATTATGAAAACCTCTTCCGTAAGACTATTCACATTTACAGAGTGTAAGGGTGCAGCAGTCCTTATTTCAAACATTTGGAACCAACTACAGCAGCCAATTTTGGATACAGACTGAAAGACATATTGGTCTAGAACAGGGGTGCTCAAAAGGTATATCCACAGATGTAGAACTACAACTCCAATGATGCTTTGCATGCCTTTAGAATGCTTCAGAATGACAAATCATCATGGAAGCTGTAGTTCTACAACTGGGGATCTACGTTTTGGGCAACTCTGGTCTAGAAGATACTATCCAATTTTTGCTACACAAGTTAATTTAAAAAGCTATGCAATTTAGTTATATATAGTTGTATTTTTTTCATGTACACAAGCAGTGGCATACACACAATCCATGGGGCCCCAGTGCAAAACTAATTTGTGGGCTTCCCCCCTGATCCGTGCCCCCCCCGCCGGATCCGTGGGCCCCCCCACACACATAATACAGACACAGACATAGATACACACAGACAAACACCCCGACAGACATACACATAGACACATACATACATACACAAACAAAGACACACACATACAGACACATACAGACAGACACACACATACACACACACACACATATACAAAATGTTTGTCACCCTCCTGTTTCCTACCTTTTGCAGGAGGGTGACTTTTCCTGGGGTCCAGTGGGGGTTAAGCCTGATGGGAGTCAGAGTTCCCACTCTGACTCCCTCCACTTCTTCCTCCCGCGCGGCTCTCTGATAGCTGGGAGGATTGACCGGGGCAGTAACTTCCTCCCAGCGCTGTCTGATGTCATCACAGGTGGCCTGGTCGCACTGTTAAAGTACCACAGCGCTGACCAGGCCCCATGAAAATCCATAGCCATTTAGAGGCCCTAACAGCATGGGCCACCTGATGGGCCCCTTCATGTGCGGCCCTAGCGGTTTGCTGCGCGGGCCGGGGCTGCAAAACATGGCGGCGGGAACCTGGTCGCAGGTGTCTTCAGGGCAGCTGCGACCGCGCTATGTACGCCAGTGTACACAAGAATATATATTTTAATTAATGACTTAATTAACTTAACATTTAACTCTATTTTGTTTCTAATAGTAATTATTATACTTATCAGAATTTATTATTTTTAGCAGTATATTGTAAAGCCATGTTATGCACTGGGAAATTATAGTAACTGTGACATCATGTGCTGACCTCACAATCCACTCACAAGATCTAAGTGGCTACTAAGTGCATGTTACGTTCTTTGGTAAAACAGTTACATCTTTTCAGGTCTGTCAGCAAAGTGGTAAGGAGAGGCCTGAGGGCTGACCATGAAAATATGCGCTTTTTAATTTGTAATGGGATTGAACTGACTCTGTTGA
>OW240915.1:84674360-84699946 GCA_933207985.1 Pelobates cultripes
TGGGAGCATGTTGCCTGTGATGGGATGTCTGTGTATATCTGTGTATATAATGAAGGAAAATGTGCTGTTTGTGTGTTTGTCTATTTATCCATATATTTGTGAATGAGATTCATAGAAACAAGCATATTTTATTTTATTTTTTTTATGTGCATTATAATGTTTTGCAATAAAAACAAACTTTTTTAAAATGACACTTTAAGCACCAAAACAACTTTAACTTAATGAAGCAGTTTTGGTGTATAGGTCACAACCCTGCAGTCTCACTGCTCAACTATCCACATTTTAGGTGTGGTAGAAGTTAACACAGTAAAGGAGTTTAAGCATGCGTGAGATAGGCATAAGGCTATCCTAACTATAAGAGAAGGCCAGGGACTAATGAAAGTATTTAGAAAATTGGGCAGACTAGATGGGCCGAATGGTTCTTATCTGCCGTCACATTCTATGTTTCTATGTTAACTAATTTTGTTTAAGCCTCCCTACACAGTTCTGTAAAAAGAGATCTAATGATTAACTCTTTTTAATGATGGAGACACTTGTCCAACTTGCGAACTAAAACAAAACCTAGAATCTGCACTGTGTATTTGATCAACCATCATTTAAAGCTTTCTCTTGAAGTGCTCATACACATATTTTCCAAGGACGCAGTGTGAATCACAACCAATGGAGGTGTAGGTAGGGCTGCAGAAACATAAACGAAAAGTGATTTAACTCCTAAATATCAGAGAATTGACTGGTGAGATTGCAGATGATCTATACACCAAAACGTCTTAATTAAGCTAAAGTTGTTTTGGTGCATAGAGTGACCTTTTAAACAATGGATAAATATATAAGCTATTTAATAAAACTGATGACTATATAAGAGAATTAAAAAAAGCTGAAGATGTGGGAAACACCTGCCTGTCACATGAAGTAACTAACACAGTGGTCCAACACTGCCCAAACTTCTGTAGTTCTGTTCTTATTTTGGTAATTAGAGTATTGCTTGAAGAATGCATTTTCATGTAAGCATATTTCTGTTAAAAATGTTTATATTTTTTTTACAAAATGTGTGTGCATTTGACCATATTTATAATGTCTAAATATGTAGATTTTAATAGTTTCATTGCGTGCCAGTGAAAGAAATAAACTGTGCCAGAACATGATGACATCACAATATTCCAGCGATGTCACAGTGGGCTGCACAAATAATAGCATTCAATGAGCTTCTAGTTATTCAATCAAGAATCATGAACATAGAGATAGGAACATGAAAATTCAGCTGATACCTATAGTCAGGGCCGCCATCAGGGGGTGACAACACTGATGGTTGTCGGGGGCCCGGCCGTCCAGTTGCACCGGGGCCCGCAGGCTGATGGGGCCTATCGGTCCATGCTCTTAGGGCCACCCGATGGGCCCTATATCTTCATGGTCCCGGTCAGTGGTGTGGCCGTGTTATAGCTCGACCTGGCCCCTGGGAGGAGTGCGCACGCAAGTGAAGAGGGAGAGCCACGCCACTGAAGAGGGAGAGCCACGCCAACTCCTATCAGCCCCAGCCACCCTCTTGCAAAGAAAAGGTAAAAAACAGGAGGGTAGCTGAAAAATGAGCTGTGTGTGTGTATGTCTGTATGTATGCATGCATGTATGTCTGTATGTATGTCATTATGAATGTATGCATGTTTGTCTATATGTATGTATGCCAGTATCAATGTATATATGTATGTCATTATGGACATATGTCTGTGTGTATGGATGTCAGTATGTATGTATGTCTGTATGTCATTATGAATGTATGCATGTATCAATGTATGTCATTATGTCAGTATGAATGTATGTCTGTATGTCATTATTTATGTCAGTATGAATGTATGTCTGCATGTCATTATGAACGTGTGTCTGTGTGTATGTGTGTATGGATGTCAGTATGAATGTATGTATGTCTGTCTGTCAGTATGCCTGTATATATGCATGTATGTCAGTATGAATGTATGTATGTCTGTATGTCATTATGAATGTATGTCTGTGTATGTATGTATGTATGTGTGTATGGATGTCAGTGTCTGTATGCATGTATGTCTGTATGACTGTATGTGTGTATGGATGTCAGTATGTCTGTATGTCATTATGAATGCATGTCTATATGTATGTATGTATGTATGCCAGTATGAATGTATGTCTGTATGTCATTATGTATATCTGTATGTCAGTATGAATGTATGTCTGCATGTCATTATGAACGTATGGATGTCGGTATGCATGTATGTTAGTATGTATGAATGTATGTCAGTATGTCTGTATATATGCATGTATGTCTGTATGCCATTATGAATGTATGTCTGTGTGTGTATGTATGGATGTCAGTGTCTGTATGCATGTATGTCTGTATGTATGTCAGTATGAATGTATGTATGTCTGTATCTCATTATGAATGTATGTGTGTATGTATGTCAGTGTCTTTATGTGTGTCAGTGTGTATGTATGTATGTATGTATGTGTCTGTATGTCCTCATGCATGTGTGTCTGTATGTATGTTAGTATGTGTCCATCTGTCACTATGTATGCCTGTGTGTATGTCTCAGTATGTGTGTGTCAGTATGTATGCCTATATGCGTGTATGTCTGTTTCAGTATGTGTGTCTGTTAGTATGTATCTGTGTGTGTGTGTATATCTGTGTCCTTTTGTATCAGTGTGTGTGTTTGTGTCTGTGTGTGTATTCCTGTGGGCGGGATTGGAGGTGGGCCCCAGGGGGCCCAGACCCTGAGCTGAGTTAGGGGCCCCCAAATTTCTGGTGGTGGCCCTGCCTATAGTTAATACCTTATGACACGATAAGGAGAAGAGATCAATCGAAAAGTGTGATTATTGCATTGGCAGTCTGATTGTAGTATCAACATTCTCACCGAGCATTGTCTTTCCAGACTTTTGATGTCTAATATGCATAATATGTCTATAGTGACTTGTAACTGCAGCAATTTGCAAAAATAAAATTAAAAATGACAGCACCTCTAAGATGACACCTCTAGGGGCGGGCAGGATATTTTAATTCCCCGTTTACCGTCCTAGATCCACACTACTACAATAGAAATCTGTCCTCTCCCTTAGATAAGGCCAAAGCTCTGGCCATGCTCAAGAGTGGATGAGTGGATAGCGTCTCAACAGGTAACTTCAAAAAGTTTGATTCTCAAAACTATGAAATATGCTGTAAATAGTCTTATAGTAGTGGCTACCATTATCTAATTGTGCAGTTCAATTAATTAATTAATTAATTACAGTTCCACTAATTAAACTTATCCTGAGACTAAGGGATAAACTACACATGTGAACTATATATTCCATAAGCTCCAACTGGATATACAGCTTTATCAGATAAGAAAACTATTGACCGGAATATATTCTGCACCCTGTTAAAAAAAGCTAATCTCTGTTAAACAGTAATATTTTTTAAAGGGATACTACAGTTAGCAAAACAACTTTAGCTTAATGAAGCAGTTTTGGTGTATGGATCATGTCCCTGCAGTCTCACTGCTCATTTCTTTACATTTTAAGAGTTAAGTCAGTATTGTTTTTGTTTATGCAGCCCTAGCCACACCATCCGTGATTGTGACCCACACAGTTTGCACAAAAAAAAAAAAAATGCTTTCATTTTCAACCAAATGGAAACTTACATTAGAAGTATGGATCTCCTGCTCTGTAAATTGAACTTTAATCACACACGGAAAGCCCCTTCAGGCTCCAACAGGTTATTGACAGAGCAGGAGATAAGAAATTCTAAATTAAACATGGTGTGCAACAAAGGAAGTTTAAACATTAGATCTTTTTACAGAAGTGTTTTGGGAGGTTGTGCAAGCCAAATCCTGGAAGGTGTAACTAGGGCAGTATAAACAAAGTGATTTAATTCCTACATGGCAGATAATTGAACATTGAGACTGCAGGGGCATGAGATACACACCAAAACTGCTTCATTCAGTTAAAGTTGTTTTTTGTTGCCTATTGTGTCCCTTTAAATGTTTGGATCGTGTTGGTATGTTAGTCTGTATAACATATTAGGGCTACCAATTCTGGGACAGCTATTTTAAAATGAAGCAATGACCAGGAACAGTCTATATGTTTTCTTTGTGATTGCTCCACTTTTATAAGTTGGACCCAAAATTGCTCTTTATACATTGACTCCTAAATGCTAGTTTGCTCATATGAGATGCAAGGTAAATAATTATATTTTGTAACTATAATTTAATCACGCTATGACTTTAACCCAAACCTGAACTAACTTAAAGAGACACAGTAGGCACTGTAATTTCTTCATCTCATTTGAGTGGTTATAGTGTCTGGAGTCCCTTGGTGCTGTCCTTCCATTAAAGGGTCTCTCCAGTGCCAGTAAAACAAACAGTTTTCCTGGTACTGCAGGTCCCCTCTCCCTCCCACCCCCCATCCCAAGTTGTTGAAGGGGTTAAAACCCCTTCAGTGACTTACCTGTATCCAGCGCCGATGTCCCTCGGCATTGGTTCAGGGTCCGCTCATGCTCCTCACCAGCCGTCGTCATCCGGCGGGGGAGACCTATTGAGCATGCGCGGCCGCCGGCGGGGCAGACCTAATGACGGTTTCAGTTAGCCTGAGAACTGATTCTCTTTAGGTAGAATGTTCCTTTCAGTCAGTGTTGCCACTGAGACACTTTTACTATTATAAAAGACATTAGACCTCCCCATAGGAAAGCATTGAAAAATGGTTTCGGGTCCGCCCACACACTTCCCCCGCCCACACACTTCCCCCTCTGACAGGCTGGAGATCGCAAGACACCTCAGTCTGCAACTCCCAGCGGAGCTGCAGACTGAGGCTGGATCTCCGTCAGGGCAGACTGACAGGAGGGGCTTCACACCTGGTGGCATTGTGGGCAAGCCGCCAGGCCCCCTCCTGTGTCGGGTGAGGACCGACATGTTTGTCTGCCCTAAGGCAGTGCAGCACGGAGGTGTGATTAGGGTGTGCCCAGGCACACCCGGCACACCTCGTGCGCACGCCTATGAGTAAAACATGACATGGAGTTTTTTCAAAGTATGAAGCAGTATAGCTAATTACATGGTATGGAATTTGACAAAGCATAAGATGGTATGTTTTAATGTTAATGGCACAGTGCAATAATAAAGGTTATATTCCAACAGATTAAAGGGACAAACCGTTTTACTGGCACTGGAGTACCCTCTCCCTCCCACCACCCATCCCATGTTGCTGAAGGGGTGAAAACCCCTTCAGTGACTTACCTGAGACCCTGCCGATGTCCCTCGGCGGTGGTTTCGGGTCCGCCCACACACTTCCCCCGCCGACGTCATCCGGCGGGGGAGACCGATCGCGCATGCGGAGCCGCCGGCAGGGGAAAACCTAATGCGCATGCGCAGCAATGCCGCACGTGTGCATTAGACCTCTCCATAGGAAAGCATTGAAAATGCTTTAAATTATTTCCTATGGGGAACTGAGCGACGCTGGAGGTCCTCACACAGCGTGTGCTAGTAACCAGGAAGTGCCCTCTAGTGGCTGTCTAGCAGACAGCCACTAGAGGTGGAGTTAACCCTGCAATGTAATTATTGCAGTTTTTAAAAATAATTACACTTGCAGGGTTAAGGGTAATGGGACTTGGCACCCAGACCACTCCAATTGGCAGAAGTGGTCTGGGTGCCTGGAGTGTCCCTTTAACTTAAAGGGACTCTCCAGTGCCAGGAAAACAAACCAGTTTTTCTGGCACTGCAGTGCCCCCTTCCTCCCACCCCCCATCCCATGTTGCAGAAGGGGTTAAAACCACTTCAGTGACTTACCTGAATTCAGCACCGATGTCCCTCACGTGCATTAGACTTCCTATGGGGATTCCGGCGATGATGGAGGTCCTCATGCATAGCGTGAGGACGTCCAGCATCGTTTAAAACACTTTTCATGTTTTAAGAAGACGGAAGTCCCTCTAGTGGCTGTCTATCCGGGGGACTTAACCCTGCAAGGTAATTATTGCAGTTTATAAAAACTGCAAAAATGACACCTGCAGGATTAAGGGTGATGGGAGTTGGCACCCAGACCCCTCCAATGGGCAGAAGTGGGTGCCGGGAGTGTCCCTTTAAACATTTAGAGCCATCTTAATCAATGTATTGCAGATGGTAGAAGCATGAATCAATAACAAATATAGGAAAATCACAGCATTGCATCTGATACAATGTCAACAAGACATTCTCTTTGTATATATAAAATAAATCTATTTATAATCTCAAGATAGGTCATATGCAATTATGTAATATAAGCAGATAGACACTGTAGTATCTAAAGAGTCAAGTTCTCACCATCTGAGACTGCCATGTATGGTGGACAAAAAATTGGGATCAGACTTCTAAGCCAAACATGCTAAAACCTAAATAGGAAAAGTAATCAATCTAGTTCCAAAAGCAGTGTATATAGGTCATATGCAATTATATAATTTAAGCAGATAGACACTGTATTCTCTGAGGAATCAAATTCTCCCCATAAGAGAATGCCATGAATCAGGTGGACACCAAATTGGGATTCGACTTACAAGTCAAAAGCCAAATCCTGGAAGGTGTAACTAGGGCAGTATAAACAAAGTGATTTAATTCCTACATGGCAGATAATTGAACATTGAGACTGCAGGGGCATGAGATACACACCAAAACTGCTTCATTCAGTTAAAGTTGTTTTTTGTTGCCTATTGTGTCCCTTTAAATGTTTGGATCGTGTTGGTATGTTAGTCTGTATAACATATTAGGGCTACCAATTCTGGGACAGCTATTTTAAAATGAAGCAATGACCAGGAACAGTCTATATGTTTTCTTTGTGATTGCTCCACTTTTATAAGTTGGACCCAAAATTGCTCTTTATACATTGACTCCTAAATGCTAGTTTGCTCATATGAGATGCAAGGTAAATAATTATATTTTGTAACTATAATTTAATCACGCTATGACTTTAACCCAAACCTGAACTAACTTAAAGAGACACAGTAGGCACTGTAATTTCTTCATCTCATTTGAGTGGTTATAGTGTCTGGAGTCCCTTGGTGCTGTCCTTCCATTAAAGGGTCTCTCCAGTGCCAGTAAAACAAACAGTTTTCCTGGTACTGCAGGTCCCCTCTCCCTCCCACCCCCCATCCCAAGTTGTTGAAGGGGTTAAAACCCCTTCAGTGACTTACCTGTATCCAGCGCCGATGTCCCTCGGCATTGGTTCAGGGTCCGCTCATGCTCCTCACCAGCCGTCGTCATCCGGCGGGGGAGACCTATTGAGCATGCGCGGCCGCCGGCGGGGCAGACCTAATGACGGTTTCAGTTAGCCTGAGAACTGATTCTCTTTAGGTAGAATGTTCCTTTCAGTCAGTGTTGCCACTGAGACACTTTTACTATTATAAAAGACATTAGACCTCCCCATAGGAAAGCATTGAAAAATGGTTTCGGGTCCGCCCACACACTTCCCCCGCCCACACACTTCCCCCTCTGACAGGCTGGAGATCGCAAGACACCTCAGTCTGCAACTCCCAGCGGAGCTGCAGACTGAGGCTGGATCTCCGTCAGGGCAGACTGACAGGAGGGGCTTCACACCTGGTGGCATTGTGGGCAAGCCGCCAGGCCCCCTCCTGTGTCGGGTGAGGACCGACATGTTTGTCTGCCCTAAGGCAGTGCAGCACGGAGGTGTGATTAGGGTGTGCCCAGGCACACCCGGCACACCTCGTGCGCACGCCTATGAGTAAAACATGACATGGAGTTTTTTCAAAGTATGAAGCAGTATAGCTAATTACATGGTATGGAATTTGACAAAGCATAAGATGGTATGTTTTAATGTTAATGGCACAGTGCAATAATAAAGGTTATATTCCAACAGATTAAAGGGACAAACCGTTTTACTGGCACTGGAGTACCCTCTCCCTCCCACCACCCATCCCATGTTGCTGAAGGGGTGAAAACCCCTTCAGTGACTTACCTGAGACCCTGCCGATGTCCCTCGGCGGTGGTTTCGGGTCCGCCCACACACTTCCCCCGCCGACGTCATCCGGCGGGGGAGACCGATCGCGCATGCGGAGCCGCCGGCAGGGGAAAACCTAATGCGCATGCGCAGCAATGCCGCACGTGTGCATTAGACCTCTCCATAGGAAAGCATTGAAAATGCTTTAAATTATTTCCTATGGGGAACTGAGCGACGCTGGAGGTCCTCACACAGCGTGTGCTAGTAACCAGGAAGTGCCCTCTAGTGGCTGTCTAGCAGACAGCCACTAGAGGTGGAGTTAACCCTGCAATGTAATTATTGCAGTTTTTAAAAATAATTACACTTGCAGGGTTAAGGGTAATGGGACTTGGCACCCAGACCACTCCAATTGGCAGAAGTGGTCTGGGTGCCTGGAGTGTCCCTTTAACTTAAAGGGACTCTCCAGTGCCAGGAAAACAAACCAGTTTTTCTGGCACTGCAGTGCCCCCTTCCTCCCACCCCCCATCCCATGTTGCAGAAGGGGTTAAAACCACTTCAGTGACTTACCTGAATTCAGCACCGATGTCCCTCACGTGCATTAGACTTCCTATGGGGATTCCGGCGATGATGGAGGTCCTCATGCATAGCGTGAGGACGTCCAGCATCGTTTAAAACACTTTTCATGTTTTAAGAAGACGGAAGTCCCTCTAGTGGCTGTCTATCCGGGGGACTTAACCCTGCAAGGTAATTATTGCAGTTTATAAAAACTGCAAAAATGACACCTGCAGGATTAAGGGTGATGGGAGTTGGCACCCAGACCCCTCCAATGGGCAGAAGTGGGTGCCGGGAGTGTCCCTTTAAACATTTAGAGCCATCTTAATCAATGTATTGCAGATGGTAGAAGCATGAATCAATAACAAATATAGGAAAATCACAGCATTGCATCTGATACAATGTCAACAAGACATTCTCTTTGTATATATAAAATAAATCTATTTATAATCTCAAGATAGGTCATATGCAATTATGTAATATAAGCAGATAGACACTGTAGTATCTAAAGAGTCAAGTTCTCACCATCTGAGACTGCCATGTATGGTGGACAAAAAATTGGGATCAGACTTCTAAGCCAAACATGCTAAAACCTAAATAGGAAAAGTAATCAATCTAGTTCCAAAAGCAGTGTATATAGGTCATATGCAATTATATAATTTAAGCAGATAGACACTGTATTCTCTGAGGAATCAAATTCTCCCCATAAGAGAATGCCATGAATCAGGTGGACACCAAATTGGGATTCGACTTACAAGTCAAACATGCAGAAGTGTAAACAGGAAAAGTAATCAATCTAATCCTAGAGGTAGTGTATATAAAAGAAATTGCAGAAAAGAGATTAGGGAAAATTCCATTAAGCCATAACGTGTCTAACGTATGAATCCAAAAGGCCTCCCTCTTTTTGAGTGAGCTTTGTCAATTACCTCCTCGCCTAAGTGGTGTTATATGGTCTATTATTTGAAAACGTAATTTAGATATGTTTGGATTACATTCTAAAAAATGAGCAGGAATAGGTGGAATTGTTTGGTTCTTTGGTTTGGTTTTTAAAGTTTGATCTATAATACATTTAGAGACTGCTTCTTCTATGAAAGTGTAAATCTCCTTAATGAGTGAAGGTGTAGGATGTCTGGGACAAGTGTTAGTGTCCTCTAATTGTCGCTCAATTTCTCTAACATAGTCAATCCTATTCATGACCACCACAGCCCGCCCTTATCGGCAGGCTTAATAACGAGGTTATGGTTATTCTTTAAAGATTGTAAAGCCTTATAATAATCTTTAGTGAGGTTTGGGCTGTGATGGCCATGAGCAGAGGAATGCAACTTCTCCAATTCTTTATGCATGAGCCTTAACGACAGTGCCCCATTTCTGGTATGACTTAGTATGGCTAGATGGTGTGTAACCTCTGTCTGTGTGGGTGACCAGGGATCATTATTTAGTTTTAAACTGCTTGAAAATTATTTAACACAGAATGGAGGGAAAGTACTATGGGACTCAAAGAGATTAAACTGGTTTAGTGCTTACAGTGTCCCTTTAAATCATGTATAATATTCAATGCAACACAATAAATTACCTTTTTTGCCCCATTCTTTGTTATCTTGCTGATAATACGAATGATGAATTCCTTCTGTATTGTGAAATTATGGAGCCCCACACTTTCAGAACTATCCAGAACAAAAAACAGCATGATTGGACCACAGGGACATTCTGTAAAAGGAAATGCACGTTTTACTGTTTTTAGACTGCACAACTATTAGTACAAATATTAACAGAATATTTTATTACACAATCTACATATTCATTCATTCATTCAAACAACTTATAAATATATTAGCTTGTTACTTGTAGAGTTGTATTTGAGGCTCTGACAAAACTTCACATTTTCCCCTTGTTCTCTTATCATTGACACAATTTACTTTTTTGGATAACCTTTTCAAGCGATTTAATATTTTTGAATAAACCTTTTAAATCATTTTTTCAAAATATTAAAATATAAAAACATGAAATAAAATGGATTTTCTCACCCATCCTGGGTGGCATGTTTATTCCTCATTCTCTGGTCCTTTACCAGAGGCCTAGGAGTTTTTCTGCGCGGTATCTTAGTTGTTCCTAGTACTGCACTCTTCTGGACTGCGGTCTCAGATGTGCCGTCTGGAATCTGTTGAAGCCACTCCCTCAACTTGGCAGTCACATCCCTGAGTGCTCCTATCCCAACTGAGACTACTACTGCCTTCATTTTCCACATCCTTGCAGTCCTTGGTATTTTTCAATCTTCTCATATTCTTTCTTCCTGATGTTATAGTCACTGGGTATTGCCACATCCACCACTAGTGCAGTCTTCCATTCCTTGTCTACCACCATGATGTCAGGTTGGTTAGCCAGTATTTGCTTGTCTGTCTGGATCTGAAAGTTCCAAGGGATCTTGGCCCTGTTGTTCTCAACTACCCTTTGTGGTATCTCCCATCTGGACTTAGGCAGGTCCAGCTTATTTTCTGTGCAGATGTATCGGTACACAATACCAATGCCTGGTTGTATGCTGTTTCTGCTAACATCTTGCAAACGGCCACTATGTGCTGAATTGTTTCAGAGGCCTCTTTGCACAGTCTGCACCTTGAGTCTTGCCTGGTGTGGTAGAACCCCGCTTCTATTGATCTTGTGCTGAGTGCCTCAGTGCTGTCTTTCAGTCCTACCTTTTCTAACCACTGGTAAGATTTTGCATGTGAGCCACATCCACTATCTGCCAGTGGCACACCCCATGTAGAGGTTTGTCTTGCCATGAAACCTCCTTTTCTGCATCCTGTATCTATTGAAGTCTCAGGCATTCCCTTAGCAGTTCATCTTTGGGAGCTATATTCGTGATGTACCCATGGGTACTCTGTGTTTCATCTAGGACTGTGGCCTTGACACTTATCAGGCCCTGACCACCTTACTTCTGGCTGGTGTACAGTCTCTGCGTGCTGGATTTCAGGTGAAATCCTCCATTCATAATAAGTAGTTTCCGGGTCTTGACATCAATGGTGACCTGTTCTTCTCTTGACCAGGTTATTATTCCAGCTAGGTACCTGATGACCAGTAGGGCATTTGTATTGATGGCTTGGATCTTGTTCTTGCCATTGAGCTGGGACTTCGGGACCTGTCTGACTCTCTGGAGTTACTTGGATGTTGCTATTCTTGCCTCTTCCTCGTTGTTGCCATGTGCTTGTGGTACCCCCAGGAACTCGTAGCTATACTCTGCATTTCCTAGCTATACTCTGCCTTCTGTTACTTAAACTCCTTCTGTCCTGATCATCTTCCCTCTTCTTGCTATCATCCTTCCACACTTCTTTATTTCGAATGACATTCCGATGCCGTTGCTGTATATCCTAGTTAGGTGAATCAGTGAGTCAATGTCCCACTCATTCTTGGCATACAGCTTGATGTCATCCATATAGAGTAGGTGGCTAATGTTAGCTCCACTCATGAACCTGTATCCACTCTTTTTGATGATCTGGCTAAGGGGGTTGAGGCCTGTGCAGAACAGAATTGGGAGTAGTGCATCACCATGGTGAATCTGTTTTAAACAAAATAATTTCACTAACCTGGAATCCAGTACTGGGTGAAGCTCCCAGAAATGACTTCCACGCCCCCTCCGACGTCACATGGGCCGCTCGCATTCCAGTCACAGGCTTTTCTTAGAGAAGTCTGTGATTGGACCTAAGGCGCTCAGAGTGCATGTTCGCGCTTCAGGCCAGTGGGCAGAGAGAGGGAGTGGGGAAGAGGAGGGAGTTTGGAGGCGAAAGGGAGCGCACAGTGGGAGGCATGGAAAGCTATTTCAAGCGCACTGTCTGCAAGGGGAAGATTTTTACACCTGCTGCCAATGTGTAGTACGTGGTGACTCAACACAGTAAAGGAGGAGACTATATTTTAAAGAAGAGAAACGACCACAACAAGAGGACATAGTCTTAAATTGGAGGGTCAAGGGTTTAAAAATAATATTATGAAGTATTACTTTACTGAGAGGGTACTGGATGCATGGAATAACCTTCTAGCTGAAGTGGTAGAGGTTAACACAGTGAAGGAGTTTAAGCATGCATGGGATAGGCATAAGGCTATCCTAAATATAAGATAAGGCAGGGACTAATGAAAGTATTTAGAAAATTGGGCAGACTGGAAGGGCCGAATGGTTCTTATCTGCCGTCACATTCTATGTTTCTATCAAAAAAGAAGAAAGGTCCAGGCACTCCAAGGTACAAACCAGGCAATTTTATTGAACCCACTCCATCACAACGTTTGGACCTACACAGTCTTTGTCAAGCTTTGTCAAGCTAGTTCCACACCCTACCATAACTAATTCTATGTTTCTATGTGACAATAGATGTAAAATATGTACAGAACTGACATTGGCAGTCCAGAGGAGAGTTCTGGACTGACAATCTCATGTGTGCTGCGGGTGCAACTCACCCCCAGCACACAAGTGCATATTACTCAGTATGTGCAGTGTTTCAAGCGGAAAACTCCTACCACCATGACCACTTCAAATCATGGTGGTTGGAGTAATCCTTGAATCCAGTGGTTCCCAAACCAGTCCTCAGGGTAAACCTACTAGTCAGAATTTAGGGATTACCCAGTTGTTTCTAAATTGCTTTTAGAAAAAAACTGGAGAAAGAAAATAACTGAAAACAAACACCTTAGACACAACTGGGTAATCCCTAAATCCTGGACTGGTAGGGGTGCCTTGAGAACTGGTTTGGGAACTACTGCTTTAATCGTTCCAAAATAATATGGATTTAAAGGACCACTCCACACCCCAAAAGTACTTCAGCTTGCTTATGGATGAGGAGTACCCTAGTTTAACCCCTGTTTATAAAAGTGCTGATTTCTATCAGAAATCAACACTTTTATAAATTAAACAGGGAATGCCCCTCCCCTCCGCAGGTGTCAATCAAACAGTCAGGGAGGATTACTTCATATCTCCGTTAGCTCCCCTGAGCTAACGGAAGTGGCAGGCACAGTGTACTGTCTGCCCCTCCCTCACAGACCTCAGAGCAGCTACTCAGGTTTAACCATGTGTGCGGTGTGTACCCGAATGCACGAGCCGGCACGTGCGTGCATGTGGGGACCACGTTAGAGCTTCTCAATGAGAAGCCTCTGATTAGTTATTTCCTTGGGAAGAGATTAAAAGTCTCTTCCGGGGAAAAGGGGGAGGGGCTTACAAAGGCTGCAGTCATAAAAACTACAGCTTTTGTAATCTCTTTTAGTCTATACTCCCAATGAATACATATGTAAAAATAAACATGTATGTATTTATTGGGTGTATATCTACTAAACTCTGTTTTCTTTTTGGGGTTTTTTAACATGTGGAGTGGTCCTTTAACTCTGAGGACAATTATTCAGTCTAAATCTTCTCATAGAAATCTGAGATTTTGTTGAGATTTAGGGAATTATATAAAAGATCTATACTTTAGGGCTGTATTAATGCCATTTTATAGTAACAATTTTTATGTTTCCACTGAAATGATGATGTTGTCATAGTGGGCATACAATACATTGGATTGGTACTGTAGTTTACTCTGTATCTGCGTGGTTAAACTGTACTCCATACTTCATCTCTATTATGTGATCATGTGATATGTTGATTAAACACACATATCTTCCATTTTGTCATTTTGTTTAGGGGCCTGTGTTCCTCTAAATCAACTTCCAACTCACATTTGCACATTTGTAGACTATCTTCATTGTTTTATGCTTTACATCAGATCATGATATCCAAATTCAACATTATTGTGAAGGGGTATCTAGTAGTATACAATACAACTTATTATTGTTTAGTAATGCATACACCTTTACTATATGTTTTGCACCTTATAGTCAAATATATATTTTCCTGCAGTTTATTGTACAATATTTGTGGAAAGCACCCTTCTGCACTTTATAAAAGGTAACACATTTAAATATAGTGCACTTTGTATATGATTGCACACCTTATATAAGAGTTATGTTGCAGTGTAAATATGGTTGTTACATTTTTGCAAAAACACATACCATAGGCTTTTTTGTTTATAGTCTTTTTTTTTTTTTGTGATTTTCTTTTTTCTATATCAGAAGGAACTTTATATAGTAGTCACTAGGTGGCACCAAAGTTAATTACATGTATGAAAATGTTATTGTATTTGTGTTATATCTATATATTCATATAGTAGCTTGATTTATTACTATGTCTTTTAACTGATCCGAAGCACCTGTTTTTTGTTTTGTTTTTTTTTAGTAATCATGCATTTCACCACTTGATTATATCTGTATTTAAACTTTGTTAACAATGATGGAGAGGTATGGCTTGATTAAGGTCACGGTTTGTGACCGAAACGTTGCCTTATGTAATGCTGCTTTGAAAGGCTATCTAGCTTTAACACATTAAGTGCCTGGACCGTTTTTTGCCTCCCCATGTCCTGATTTTATATATGTTGGTATGTATTTTAAAAATGTCGTAAGTAGGTATCACAGCTCACTCATGTGTTCCAGATTCTATATGTAAGAGTGACAGAGCCACTTTAACATAAAAAGGAAATTTGTCTAGCAAGTCAAAATCTAGTGTTCAGGGAGAATCAGGCCATCCAGGCATGTCCTAAATAAAATAATCTGTCATCCATGCGTGGAACAAATACATTGGGACCCACAAGAGATGTGTATATCCCAAATACAATATAATGCTATATTCTTTGTATGGAAGTTGAACAATCTAAATAGGAGTCTCATTGTTTCTTTGGGAGACGATTCAACAAAACCTGATCATTTTAAAATGAGCTAAGAGGACCACAAGCACAACAGTTTAATAAGTGCCCCCATTCAAACATCAGCAAGTGAAGGTAACTGTCAGGGGTAGGGAGAGGGGGTACTATTTGTCATTTCACCACAGGGATAATAGGGTCCTGGGAACCCTTGTTCAATTTACTTTCCGCCATGCGAAGAACAAAAAGCCTAGCAGTATGATTCCACTGTGTTTTCAGAGAAACAGGATGATTGATAACATGGCTGTAATATAAATCCTAAAACAAACACACAGTTATGGCTGAATTTCACTCTCATGTTATGCACCCATCCATGACAAACATCCATACATGTCAGCAGCCGATGAAATGCTCTGGGTAATATCAAGCACAGCCTGTTTAATGTATTGCCTCCATATGCAGACCACACAGCCATACTCACACAGCATTTTATCATAATACATTTCCTAAGGCAACCACTATTGTGCGTGGGAATGAATTTCTTTTTTTTTCCAATTGAATTCTTTATTAGGCATTTTCGTGTTATGGGTACAGAAAGGAAAAAAAGGGGGGGGGAAACGGTGTACATGTTCTTACATCTGTTACTTTATATCCAATATTCTTGCAGGGGGGGGGAATTTACAACATAACAACAGAACAGGGTAAAGCATCGGCCCTTGTGGCACAGCGTTTCAATTGAACAATCACATTACACCTTCCCCTTTTCGCTAGTATTGTCATACCATTCTAGTTGGTGTGTTTGCTCAATCTGGGTATACCTCTCGTCCTTTGCTTTCCCTAATACAACTATTTACACATCTATTTACCTTTTGGTATCCGTCTACTTTGTTTCTCACTCTCTCTCTGTTGCCCCTGGTTTGTGCGTGTGCTACTCCTCTCCCTCCCACCCTGTCGCTCGCCTCTTTTGCCTGGATGTTCTATAACCACTTCATGTGGTTCCCGTCACCTCTTCCCATCTGTCTTTGGCTTGTTTTGCTTGAGCAGATGCTCCGAATTTGGCGTTTAATTTGGTTTCATACATTAAATTAGTAGAGATTTGGTTCAGTAATGCCTCTTTTTCTGGTCTCTTGGTTTGTTTCCAGGCCCTTGCGATCAGTGTGTTTGCAGCTATTAGGATGTGGAAGAGTAGTATCGCTTGAGGTCTGTTGTATGTCTCCAGTGTCATAAATAACAGACCGCATTCTGGTTGGAGGGACGACTGTGTGCCGAGTGTGTGTCTAATAATGTCTCCTACTTCTCTCCAGTATGGTTGTATTTGGCTACATGTCCACCATATGTGGTACATGCTACCTTCCTCCAACCCGCACCTCCAGCACAGTTTTGACGTATGTGGGTACATGTTTGCCAGTCTTGTCGGCACCATGTACCACCTGTACTGCAGTTTCCTCATGAGCTCTAAGTGTGCTGCGCATCTAGATCTCCCTTTGTGGGCGATAAAAGCTTTTTGCCATTGGCTGTCCGTGAAATGTTTATGTAGGTCCTCATGCCAGTGTTCCTTGAATTTGTCTTTTGATGGTGTTTTAGGGTTGTCGATTAGTGTAGCGTAAAGTAGAGAGAGCGTCTTTTTTGGTATGTTGCCCGTGGTGCATATGTGATACAATTGTTTTAAGGGTGAGGGTGTTGTTATTGTGATCTCATTCTCCAGAAGTGCTTTTATTTGGAGGTATGTGAACAGAGTGGCATTTGGCAAGTGGTATTTGTGTTTCAGAGTGGGATAGGGCTCTAATTTACCTTCCTTGTAGAGGTGTTCTATTCGTGTGCACCCTCGTTGTGTCCAAGGGCGGTGGTCTAAAGTGGGATTTGCGATGTGCAAGCTCTGTATCGGGGTCGCCATCCCCCAGTTTGTGACTTGCCCTAGGAGTTTTGTCTTCGAGTCCCACACGTCTAGGAGTAAAGAGGTGGTTGGTAGTAAGCCTTTGTGTTTGGGTCTCAATTTGTGGGGTACCCAGAATACGTATTTTATGCCCCCCGGGTATATCCCTGCAGCCTCCATCTCTGCCCATTGGGGCTTGTTGCTCCCTGTGTGTAGAGTAAGACTCGTGGACAGGAGGGCGGCCTCATAATATAGCCGGACGGTTGGCAGGCCTAGGCCTCCTTGGGAGGTGGGTTTGCTCAGAATTGTTGACGCCACTCTTATTTTCTTGTGTGCCCATACAAATGATGTGTATATGCGTTGCAGTTTGGTTAGGTATTTGTTTGGGAGGAAAATCTGCAGTGTTCTGATAAGGTATTGGAACTTGGGGAGTAAGATCATTTTCAGGGCAGTCAGCCTACCCACCCAAGACAGAAATTTGTGTTCCCAACTTTTCAGTGTTTCTTCGCTTTCCTTCAGGAGTTTGCCGTAATTTAGTTGCATCAGTTGGTGAGGGTGTTTTGGCAGTTTTAGACCTAAAAAAGTGATGTAATCCTCCCTCCAGTCGAATTGGAAGTTATCTTTTAGCCTGTCTAGTGATGCTTGTGTCATCCCTATCCCCATGGCCTGAGTTTTGGTAACGTTCAATGTATAGTAAGATTGGTCCCCGTACTCCTTTATTTCAGTAAGAATGTTTGGTAGTGAGATGTGAGGTTGCGTGATTGTCAGCATTATGTCATCCGCAAACAGTCCTGCTTTGTATTCCTTCTTCCCCACTTGTATCCCGTGTATATTGCTATTTTCCCTGAATTGCGTGGCTAGTGGTTCTAGGGCCAGGATGTACAATAGTGGCGATAATGGACATCCTTGCCTCGTTCCGTTAGTGAGCCGAAACGGCTCCGACAGGAAACCCGAGTTTAACACTCGTGCTTCGGGTGAGCTGTATAATGCGTCTACCACTGCTCCAAATTCGTCCGGTATTCCGAACTTCCGTAAGACTGCTTTTAGAAACCCCCAGTGTAGCCTGTCAAAAGCCTTCTCGGCGTCTAGAGAGAGGAACAATCCCCCCTCTTTTTGTGTTTGTAGTTTGTATAGCAGGTTTATGGCCTTCCTTGTGTTGTCTGACCCCTGTCTCCCTTTTACAAATCCCACCTGGTCGTTGTGAATGATGTGTGGTATGATTAGTCCCAGTCTCGTGGCGTATAGTTTGGCGAAGAGCTTCGCGTCTGTATTTAGGAGTGATATAGGCCGAAAGTTTTTCGGCGTCGTGGGTGGTTTATTGGGCTTTGGCAGCGTAATTATGTGAGCCAATAGCATCTCTTTTGGAAGGGATTTCTGGGCTATAGCGTGGTTGAAAGTCTTTGTTAGGTGGGGTGCTAATACGTGGCTGAGCTTCTTGTAATATAAGTTTGTCAGGCCATCTGGGCCTGGTGATTTGCCCGTCGGCAATGTTTGGATGATTTTGAGCATCTCTTGTATTTCTATGGGTTTGGTTAGGTCTGTCTGCTGTTGTGGTGTGAGTTGTGGCAGGGTTAGTTTGTCTAGGTAAGCTTTTATGCTGGTGTCCGTGGGTTGTGTCGTGTTCTGGTCCACTTTCAGGTTGTATAGGTCATGGTAGTATTTGGCGAACGTTTCACTGATATCTCTAGGTGTGGCGCGTTTCTGGCCTTTGTTGTCTAGGATGTATGCTATTTTTTGATTTGCTTGTTTTTGCTTCAGTTGGTTAGCCAGTAGTTTACTCGCTTTATTGCCCTGCATGTAGTGTGATATTTTGAGTCTTGTCATGTTGGATTGCGTTTGATCTAATGCCTGCTGGTGTATAAGCCTAGAGATAGTCATGATGCGATGTTTGTTTTCTGCCGTTGGTTGTATTTGGTTATTTCTATTTAAGTCACACAGCTCTTGTTGCCACGATTTTAGTGTGGTCTGCGCCTGTTTTTTTAGGTGTGCTGATTTTTTAATTAGCAGCCCTCGTATGACTGCTTTGTGTGCTTGCCAGACAGTGGTCGGGGACACTTCCCCGTTGTCATTTTGTGTAAAGTAGAAGTCAAGGTCATCTGCGAGTTCTTTCGTGTATTCGTTGTTTTGGAGCAGCATGTTATTTAGCTTCCAGGGGCTACGGTGTTTGAAGTCGTATAAGTTTTTCATGTCTAGGAGCACCGGTGCGTGGTCGGACCATGTGATTTGTTTTATTTCGCAGGTGTGGATTTGGTTTAGGTGTTGCCCTGAGATGAGGAAACCATCTATCCGAGAGTAGGAGTTATGGACGTGTGAGAAATGGGTAAATGTTTTTTCCCCTGGATGTGTGGTTCTCCATGCATCATAGAAATGGTATTCGTGTATGAGTTTCTGCAGGGCTTTGCATTGTCTGTTCAGGGGGCGTTGTCGCCGTCTGTGTCGTGACAGCGTGGTGTCTGTTTTGGGATCTATGACGTGGTTGAAGTCACCACAGATTATCGTGATTCCCTGTTGTATAGCGCTCGTTTTTTTGAGAATGCTCTGTAGGAAATTTCTCTGGTTTGTGTTGGGTGTGTAGACATTGATTATTGTGTAGGTCATATCGTTGATTTTGCCCTGTAGGAGGACATACCTGCCATTGTTGTCTGTTTCATGGTGTTGTGGTTCGAATTTTATGTGTTTGCTTAAGAGGATAGAGGCGCCTCTAGATTTAGTAGGTGACGTGGCGTGGTATTGTTGTGGAAATTGCATCGTTTGAATAGTGGGGTGATCTTTATGTCTAAAATGTGTCTCCTGGAGACATACTATGTCCGCATTGAGGGACTTAAGCTCTCTGTGTAGCATATGTCTTTTGGCGGGGGTGTTCAATCCCCGTACGTTGTATGTGCAGATCCTCACGGTGGTTTCTTATAGTGTAGTGGGCTATAGTGTTTTGTAATATGTGTTTCGTCCGGGGACAGCACTCCTCCCAGCTTCAGCAAGCCGAGTGCTGACATCCCGTTTTTGGGTTGGGTGCGGATGTCCCGTAGGTCATGTGGAGTAGTTTTGTGTCTAGGGAGGTTGAGAACCAATAGTGTGGTCTGCAAGAGAGGTATGTGCTCAGGGTTCCCTGTGGGGTGCCCCTCTGGGGGTTTGATTTGGATACCAGTAACTGAACAAAAATATACAATGCATAACAGTAACATAACAACAAAAGTATATACATATAACAATTCTGCCTGAGGTATGGCCGGGCACTGCATCTACGTGCCTTGGGGTTGAAGCTAAGCTTCTTGGTCTGGTATACCTCCCTGCCTGTGGCTTCATTTGTCCTTGGTTTGTGACTGTAGCGCCCTGTGTGGGTTTGTTGCTTTATGTCGCTACCCAAATTTGGTGTTTTTTTTTTTTGTAGAAGTCAGTGGGGTAGTGGGTATTGTACCAGTGGGGTGTTTCTGATGGACTTTTTGTCGGTAGGGTATGGGTCTCTAGTCTACACGTGGGTTGGACACTGGCTGCATCTTTTCCTTGTCCTCCCCCGAATTACCCAGTGGTGTCATAGGCTTTGTTGGGGGACTGAGTCGTCTAACTACGGCCTCCTTCTCCCCCCCTTTTCCCTCTCTCTTCCACTCTCTCTCATAGGGGTAATGGCCCTGCAGTGCCGCACACTCAGTATCCACCCTATATGCTATCTTTTCATTCACAGTACTTTACCCATCCCTGGTTTCAGACCGACTCTGCGAGGGTGTTCACCCCTGGTATAGGAAAGTCTGAGTTCATTTTCTTTTGGGTTTTCTCCAGTCCGGGGAGAGTCGTGGCGTGCCCGTCTCTGTGGTCGTCGTAGCTGGTATTGCGATGTCCCAGGCCTGCAAAATTTTTCGTCCGTCTTCTGGCGTCTGGATGGCCGTGATTTTCCCCTTTCTGTTGACCAATACTTTAGTTGGGTATCCCCAGCGGTACGGAAGGTGATGTTCTCGTAGGGTCCGGGTGATGTCCCTGAAGTCTCTGCGGCGTTTCAAGGTAAAGGCCGAGATGTCAGCGTATAGTGCGACATGCTTGTATGCGTCTGGTAGGCCTTTGTGCGTTCTGTTGGCGTTCAGGACTGCTTCTTTGGCGTGGAAGTAGTGCATGCGAAGCAGAACATCACGAGGCGTCTCTGGGGGCAAGAAACTTGGTTTTGCCGTACGGTGGATTCTATCAATCAGCAGCATCTCTTGAGGCCAATCTGGCAGTAGGTGTCTCAGGAGGCCTGTCACATGGGCCATGAGGTCAGGAACACTCACTGTTTCTGGTATGCCTCGTATGCGGAGGTTATTTCTCCTTGCGCGGTCTTCCATGTCAGCAATTTTCATGTCTTGCGCTTCTATTTTGGCTAATATGGAGTCTACTGTACCCGCTAGGTTATTGTGAGCGGTGTCATAATCCGCCATTTTGTCCTCTACTCTTGAGGTTCTTGTCCCCAGCTCCTGCACATCTTTTCTGATGTCCTTAATTGTGGACTCTAGCTGTAGCAGTAGTTTTGCTGCCATTTCATCCAGCAGTGCTTTAATGGTGCTGTGTGTTAGTGCAGGTTCAGTCTCCTCCTGGTGCTCCCTGCTGTCTGTCAAATCCTCGGCGCCATCTTGGGACAGCTCGTGTGGCGGCTGATTTTTAGTTTGCCCAGCTCTGGATACAAAGAAGTTGGCCTTCTCGGTTCTCTCCGTGTTCCTCTTCCCCTTAGGTTGCGACATGTCTGTCTGTGTGGTCGTTTGCGGGCTTAATTGCTCCTTTGAAGCCGGTCACGGAGCGGAGCCTCTAGTGCATGCGGCCGCTCCGGTTCACCTCCAGGCCACGCCCCCCTATGAATTTCTTTTTTTAATATCCTATCATGTACTTTTATTGGGTCCATATGTAAGTAATACAAACAGGAAGGAAACCCCATAAAATGCCAGTTAAAGCATTTAACATATAGATGTATTTTGTCTTTGAGTACTTTACTGTGATTGTCTGTTATAATGGATCTGAAGAACACTGGATTAAATTATCCCAAAGTAGACAAGTCATACTTAAACCAGTGTAATTCTGTATAAAACCTGATCATATCAGAATGTAGACACGCCCCTGCTTAGAATATTAATGGTTTAAATTATATATTTTGAAATTACTGGAGAAAAAAAATTTACTGAACATTTCTCTGTGTTGTGTATGGTAAAGAGCGTTGACCCTTTCCTACCCGCAGTAATCTTAATGAATTAGTGGTAGCCTTCCTTTCAACACATTCACAAGTAGAAACTAATACTACAGTTATCCTCTATGCAAGTTTATCCGATATACCAACATGACACGATGCATGGACATTTTAGTTGTGGCAATTTCTCTTCTTTGTGTGGCCGAAACTGGATGAGCCGCCATATTGGGGGAGGCGGACTACATCTGGTCCGGACCATATAAGGAAGTTCTATCACATGTGTTTTAATTACTACATCTGTTTTACGTTATGGTTAAGTAATTTTAGGGTATATATTAAAGCCTGCTATGTCAGTTGTTGGGTAGATTGCACCTGAGGAAGACCTCTTTTAAGGTTGAAACGCGTTGTGCTTATTTTTTGTTATGTTTTAATCACTATTTGCAATAAACTACTTTTATATTGTTGAATTGGTTCCTGGTTCTGTAAAGTCTGAGTGTTCCATTTTTATTGTATCACTGTTATATTTATGTATACAGGTTATACTATGGTTCCTCTGTTCTGTTTTCATATGATTTAGGGTTCTAGCAAGAAAAAGACCCATCGCATTGTATTGTATTTTAAAGGTAAATCATTTTTACAGTGTGCGCTTTGGCACTTTATTCATTGGTGTTTCTGTTTTATATAAGTGTACTTGGTGACAATACACTTGGAGTGTTTTTAGGCAGTACTTGTATTATTCATTTTGAGTGCCCGATATCCCTTATTTTTTTCACAAATTTATCCGATAGGCATACTGAGCTTTTGCTTATAATGCCAGCAATGCAGGAGCACTAAACATGAGAACAGTTATTTCAAATAATGTTATATCTAATATTTAATTTTAAAAAATGCTACAGTAGTAATTGTAGAAATGAAAACATTGTTTCTATTATTCATCCTTACATTTATTTTTATTATATATTCTTTTACTTGCATGTGACTGCATATCTTTGGACCTTGCCTTTATCATATTTGGAGTACATGTCCACATTTAATACCTTATTATTTAATACCTTATTAGTTGCAAACAATTTGTGGGGACTTATTAAATAAAAAACAAAAAGGAAATACATTTACCAGGCACCGGAAGTAACTAGTACAGCAGTTAAAAAACATTGGGGAGGGAGCCTGGAGCGCTTACAGCCCAGTTGCCTAGGCTTGACTGGTGTCTTTTTGGTGCTTTTCCACCCAACGAGGCTGCAGCTCTCCTCCCAGGCACATATTGTCCCCTCTGTCTATTCCGCTGCAAACCTTCTTCCAGGCAGATATCATCCCATTTGCCTATTTAGCTGCAACCCCTTCTTCCGGACAGGTATCAACCCCTCTGCCTATTCTGCTGCAGCCCTTCTTCCACGCAGGTATCATCCCCTCTGCTTATTTTGCTGCCACTCCTCTTCCAGTAAGGTATTGTCCCCTCTGCCTATTCTGCTGCAGCCTTTCTTCCAGGCAGGTATCCACCTCTGCCTGCAAAATTATTTATATTGCCTTTACAAAGGCACTTGCGTCTCTCAGGTCTAGCTCTCTTGATTTGTCCCAGGGCTAGAAGGATCGTGAAGCCAGCCAACAGGTTAGAATACTCTGTTACCGGGATCCCTAAAAATCCACACAGGACACAAGTTCCAAAAGGAACGAACAGACAAAGCTTTATTTTATTTATTTATTTATTTATTTTATTTTATTAATTAATTTAATCTAAAACTAGCCTTTGGGGACTAGTCCTTAAATATGTGGTGAGAACCATAAAAATATAATATAAACAACATGCATAAGGTAGGGAACAAGCAACATAAAACTATCCCAAATATATAACATCATTACAACTTTCCAAACCATTAGAATACAAAGATGTATCAATGCAACATGTCAGTTTTTATAACATTTTAATTTGCATATTTCTATTATGCCAACACTGCATTTTTTTATTTAGCCAACAGAGGGCAATGGAGAGTCATAACAAGCCTAAAATAATTCCCGTTTAAATCAAATATATCCCAACCTTGCAAACCCAAACCAGGGGGAAAGCAGTCCAAATGTATACTAGGCATAACTGAGGAGGTATCCTGTTAGTCACCCTCCATAATTCTACCATGTAAGCAAGTCTAGGCAATATCACTGGATGGTTACTTCAGAGTTGTGAAATCAGTAACAGCCCCACCATGCTATGATCAGGTTCCAGAGACAAACATATAACACAGATGTGCTTCAAGCATTACAAGACCTTTCCACTCTCTTCTTTGAATGGTTTCAAATAAATGTGTACTGAGGCACATCATGGTGCATGGTGCCATCGCACCGATTTGTTACAGTGGCTTATGTTTACCTACAAATCAAGATAACTGCTCCAATGATGATAACTTTGCAATACACTGCCTATAAAGGCCTAAGAATAAATATAGATATATTTATTGCTTACTCCTCACAAAACAAACAAACAAAACACTAAGTGGATAAATCAGGCCATCAAATTGACTAAGCTATGTTTGAACCTTGGAAAACAGTGCCTTAAATGTAGGTCCAGAAATTCTGCAAGCATTAGGGACCAAGCTAGAGATGTCATTGATGCTCAAAGTAGAGAATTCAAATCCAAGAATTGATGACTTGCTTCGAGTTTGTTTTATTTTAACATCTGCTACTTTCCCACTATGTCTATTTGTTGTCTCCCTCAATACCCTGCCTATTGTGTTTTTATACCCCACCTCCTCTAGACTGTAAGCTAATTTGAGCAGGGTCCTCAACTACCTATTGTTCCTGTTACATTTTGGTCTTTTTTGGTAAATTCCCCTCTTATTGTATAGCGCTGTGGAATAAACTGGCGCTATATAAATACCAATAAAAATAATAATAATAATAACACAGACACTATTCTTAAAGGACCACTATAGGCACCCAGACCACTTCAGCTCAATGAAGTGGTCTGGGTGCCAGGTCCTTCTAGGATTAACCCTTTCTGCTCTAAACATAGCAGAGAAACTGCTATGTTTACCTATGGGTTAATCCAGCCTCTAGTGGCTGTCTCATTGACACCCGCTAGAGGTGCTTCCGCGCTTCTCACTGTGATTTTCACAGTGAGAAGATGCCAGCGTCCATAGGAAAGCATTGAGAATGCTTTCCTATGGACTGGCTGAATGCGCGCGCGGCTCATGACGCGCATGCGCATTCAGTCGATTACGGGAAAGGAGGTGGAGAGTCCCCACCGCCGGGCTCCCTCGAAAAGGTATGTGTTTAACCCCTTCCTCACCCTAGAGCCCGGTGGGAGGGGGACCCTAAGGGTGGGGGGACCAAGAGACGCTATAGTGCCAGGAAAACGAGTATGTTTTCCTGGCACTATAGTGGTCCTTTAATGGTAGAACTCCCATTAACTCACTTG